>CM021104.1:643702933-644150885 GCA_007115665.2 Sequoiadendron giganteum | reverse complement strand
TTGTATTTCAAATCTAAAAGTGAGCACATGATCATTGTTGTTGTATATGTAGATGACATAATGTTTTGTGGTAGAAATGAAAAAATGTGTAAAATATTTTCTACACACATGCAAGATGAATTTGAGATGTCAATGTTAGGAGAGTTTTCATTTTTCCTTGGATTAAAAATTGTACAAACTGATAATGGGATATTCATATCTCAAACTAAGTATGCTAAGGAGATGCTCAAGAAATTTGGCATGGAAGAAAGTAGACCAGTTAGTACCCCTATGATAACTGGCTATAAATTGAGTAAATTAGATGAATCACCAAAGGAAAATCAAACAATGTATAGGTCAATGATAGGAAGCTTGCTATACTTAACCACATCAAGACTAGATATTATGAAAGCAGTATGTTTTATTGCAAGGTTTCAAGCTGCACCAAGAGAGTCACATAACATAGTAAAAATAATATTTAGATACATCACATGTATTGTTGACTATGGACTATGGTATTCTGAGAGCAAGGATTTTTCCTTAACTACAAATACATATGCTGATTGGGCAAGAAGTGTAGATGATAGGAAAAGTGCCAGTGGTGGAGCATTCTTCTTGGGAAATAAATTAGTTTCCTAGATGAGCAAGAAGCAAGAATCAGTCATTCTATCCACTGCAGAGGTAGAGTATGTAGCAACTACAACATGTTGTACTTATATGGATGAAGCAAACTCTTAAGGACATCAAGGTGGAGTAAAAAGAACTTATCTCAATTCTTTGTTATAATTCAAGTGCCATAAACATATCAAAGAATCTTGTGATGCACTCTAGAAAAAATTACATATCTATTAAGTATCACTTCATAAGAGAGAAGGTTGCGGATAAAGAGGTCAACATGGAGTATGTTCCAACCAAAGACCAAGTAGCTGACATTTTCACCAAGCATCTTCCCAAGGAACAATTTGAATATCTGAGGTAGAAACTGGGAGTCATTGATGTAGAGGAAACTTCAAAGGTTTCTAATAGGAACACACCATAATCTTGCTTGTTCATCCATTTGACTCAAAACCTCCTTCACAAGTCACTTGGTTCTACAAAGGCTACAAGACACCAAAAAATGAAATCAGGACACAAAGCTCTTACTGGACCCCTAGAACACCTTGGAAATCATAAGAATGATAGGCTTATTCCAAGGAAGATCTCCTAGCACACTAATCCTTCACTTTTACCATCTCTCACTCCTAAAGAGGCCTATTTGTTAGTAGTATTTCAAATGATAAAATCAGTAACAACTTCCCAAATAGGTGGAATCTCTAAAAAAAACATAGATTCAAATACCCTTTATGGCCTTCTTAAACATATCAAGAAACCATATGGGGTTGTTTTAGAAAGTATCCTCCAAATAATGACTGTCCCGCTACTACAAGGAGACCTGATTGTGCAAATGGCTTTGTAGGCACTAGGGTTTGACACCAAAGAGCTTCACAGATATTCCAAAGGTCTTTAAAATGTCACCAAAAACTTCACCAAACCTTCCATGTCCTTGAAAATCTTGGCTTCATCTCCTTTTTATCAAACAAACCTACAACTAGGGTTTTTTGGACTCTTACAAAGGGAAACCAGTCCCTTGATTTGCTTCCAGCACATGCCAACAACATCACCAACCCATGTAACTTTATAAAAATATAACCTACACCTACATCTACCATTCAACTAGGTTTTAGTATTTTCTACCAAGTTGAATGGCTTTTACATCATTATTATTAACTTCAATACCCTAACTTAGGGTTTCAAGCGGTCTACAAACAAACTACTCTAAAATAATTCAAACTTGATGAATTATCCTTAGACCAATTGCATCAAAAATTTAACTCAATGTTTCATCAAGACAAATCAATTTCACAACATGAAAGTACTATATGGACCTGTACAATGGCTGAAACTTAGTAAAAACACAAAAAATGCAGAAAATTGGTAACTTCTTTATTGCAATCCACACCAAAAATGTTTCAACAACCTTTGATTAGGCATTCCAAAGCCTATTTAACCTCCATAAAATGGTTACCAACCAAGTTTTGAATGCCAACCGATTTCAACATCATTTTAAAAAAGATGACTCTTCATATTCTTAGTTTTTGCATTTTTTGCAACATGACAACTTTTGCAAGAATTGACAACATTTAACTATCTAACTACCAATCACTCCTAATGACCAAAATTGACTTCCAAAACATGAGAGATGGTATTAAATGACCTTGTTATAAAAAAATTGACTGAACAACTTACAAAACCAACATTTAGCAACTCTTTAACACTATGACGTATGGTGCCCTATACCATACTCCCGGGAAAAAAAAACTCAAAGTCCCCTTGAGGCCTATGTAGTAATAGAATCATGCTTGATCATACCATACTCTGACCTCCAAGTGGAATCTCTAGGTGGTACACCCTTCCAATGGACTAAGTATTTGAAATAGGCACTGTTTCTTGCCTTTATGAGCTCCTTGTCACCTAAGATATGATGCAACTTCAAAGACTTGTTTGACAGACGATATTTGACTGGTGCTTCCCTTGAGAATGTTGGTAAACCTGCATTTTGAACTTCCACCTCATCTCCTTCATTCTTGCAAAGAAATTCCTTCTTGTTCACTTCCATGGTGTCTAAACTTTATATTTTTCCATTGTAGGGTAGTCTTGAGCTCTTCACCTCTATTTCTCACCTCTTTCATCTGATGCTCTACCCCTATATTTTCTGCTTTATCAAGTTCACTAACCTCTACTTTGATAGAAGATGAATGATCACTATCCTCTATTGAAAAAAATTAATAAAACACCCTTTCCATCATCATATCAACATGCTTCTCAAACCAATCTTGCATCCCCAGAATTAATTCATCCTTCACCTTCAACAAATTTGAATTTGACACCAACTCAATATCATTTCCCTCCAAAATTGAATCATTCTTCAATGCTGCTATCTCAGTACCTTCAAGGTTAGAAGTGGCTTCAAGGTTTCTATCCTCCTTTTCCTCTACCTTTACAAAATATTTTCTACCAACCATCATCACATTAGCTTTCTTAGTTCACCCTTTATCATCTTCCTTCAAGGGTGTCAAAGTATAGGAAATACCATCTTTTTTTATCTCATAAGTATTTTCCCTACCATCATATAAAGCATGTCTATCAAATTTCCAAGGCCTTCCTAGCAACAATTGGAACACATCGACAGGAAATACATCACATAGAATCTTATCTTTGTACCCTCCTATATTAAAATAAACCCAAGCTTTCTCATTAACCAAAAAAAATTTACCCTCATTCAACCAGGAAACTTTATAAGGAGTATCATGTGGTATCCTAGGCAAATGAAGTTTCTCAACTATCTCATTAGAAACCATGTTACCTATGCTTCTTGAATCAATGAAAAATTTACATACCTTACGCATGCACTTGCAAGTTTTTTTGAAGAGTGTCCTTCTTTGTGATGGATCCTTTTCCTTTGATGCTTTGATGAGTGTTCTCCTTACCATGAGTGATTCTCCAATTTCTGGAGCAGCATGCTGTGGTGTTAAATTCACACTTTCACTATCTTCGTCTTGCACCAATTGATTCCTTCTTTCATCGCCATGTAAAGTAGAAGCTTGATCTTCCTTGCACTACCATGATTGATGTCCAAATTGATTACATTGATAACATCTTCTTCAAAATATGCTTGAACCTCTACATTGTCCTCCAAATCTGCCTCTAAAACCCAATCCACTGCCTCTATATCCACCTCTCTGATCTGCCCCTTGTTCTTGGCCCTTGCTTACATCTTCTTGGATTTCATATGACTACCTTAAGTTTGAAAATGAACCTCTTCCTCTAGAGGTGCTGCCTTTTCCTCTACCTTGTCTCTCTTTCCTTCTCTTTAACTTTTCTTCTACCCTAACAACCAATTGGAAATATTCTTCAACTATTCTTAGGGTGGCCATACTCATTTAATCTTGTATATTGAACCTTAATCCATTTATATACCTTGCTATCTTTTCAACTTCATCCTCAACATGACTTTCTCTAATGCTCAATTTATGAAACTCCTTTGTGTAAGCCATGGAATCCATCTCTTTTTGCTTGAGATTTTGTAGCTTTCTAAAAGTTTGGATTGCATAGTCATCAAGAAGAAATTGACCCTTGAATTTAGACACCATCCTATCCCATGAATTGATTTTTTCTTTTCCCTTCTTCACTCTCTCTTCCTGCACATAATTCCACCAAGTTAGGGCTGGGCCTTTCAACTTAGTTTTTTTAAATTTCACCTTTTGTTCATCTGCTACCTCCTTGAATTTAAAATAATTGTCTAGTGCATCAACCCAATCTAACACCTCTTCGCTATCCATCTTCCCACCATACATGGGAAATTCCATCTTCACCTCAGAAGAATCTCCCTTGACAACCTTCAACATCTTAACCATCCTCATCTCTTCAGGATCCAACTCTTGCTCATGGGATCCTCTCTGAGGGTTTTCATCCTCACCATCTTCCTCTTCCTCTTGACCACTCTCATCTGTAGTGGCTTTACCTCTTCTTTGGTTTGTTTCCAATGCTAAAATTCTGGCTAAAAGAGCTTCCTGAGACTCCTTCATCATTCTTATTACCCTAGCAATGACCGCACTTCCCTTTGGAGGCATCTTGTTCCCTTCAAATTGCAAATTTTCCTCAAATGAACAAAACCTATGCTCTGATACCAATTTGATGTAGAGGAAGGGGAAAATTCAAAGGTTTCTAAAAGGAACACAACATAATCTTTCTTGTTCATCCTTTTGACTCAGAATCTCCTTCACAAGTCACTTGGTTCTACAAAGGCTACAAGACACCAAAAAATGAAATCAAGACACAAACCTCTTACTGGACCCCTAGAACACCTTGAAAATCATAAGAATGATAGGTTTAAGCCAAGGAAGGCCTCCTAGAACACTGATCCTTCAATTTTACCATCGCTCACTCCCAAAGAGGCCAATTTTCTAGTAGTATTTCAAATGAAAAAATTAGGCACAACTTACCAAATAGGTGGAATGCCAAGAAAAAAACATAGATTAAAATACCCTTTATGGAATTTATTAAACATATCAAGAAACCAAATGGGGTTGTTTCAGAAAGTATCCTCCAAATAATGACTATCCCGCTCCTACAAGGAGACCTAATTATGCAAATAGATTTGTAGGCACTAGGGTTTGACACCAAAGAGATTCATAGATCTTCCAAAGGGTTTCTTACATTTTTAACATTTCACCAAAAACTTCACCAAACCTTCCATGGCCTTGACACTCTTGGCTTCAAATCCTTTTTATCAAAGAAACCTACAACTAGGGTTTTTTGGACTATTACAAAGGGAAACCAATCCCTTCATTTGCTTCCAGTAGGTGCCAACAACATCACCAACCCCTACAACTTCATAAAACCAAAACTTACACCTACATCTACCATTCCACCAGGTTTTAGCATTTTCTACTAGGTGGAATGACTTTTACATCATTATTATTGACTTCAATACCTTGACTTAGGGTTTCAAGTGGTCTACAAAAAAAGTACTCTAAAATGCTTCAAACTTGATGAATTCTCCTCAGAGCTATTGCATAAGAAAGTTAACTCAATGTTTCATCAAGAAAATAAATTTGACAACATGAAATTACTGTACGGACCTGTACAATGCCTGAAACAAAGTAAAAACATAGAAAATGCAAAAAATTGGCAACTTCTTTATTGCAATCCATACCAAAAATATTTTAACAACCTTTGATTTTGCATTCCAAAGCCTATTTAACCTCCATACAATGGTTACCAACCAAATTTTGAATGCCAACTGACTTCAACATCATTTTAGAAAAGAGGGCTCTTCATATTCTCAATTTTTGCATTTTTTGCAACATGACAACTTTTGCAAGAATTGACAAAATTTAACTATCTAACTACCTATCACTCCTAGCGACCAAAAATGACTTCTAAAATATGAGAGATGGTCTTAAATGACCTTATTATAAAATAAATTGACTGAAAAACTTAAAAACCAACATTTAGCAACTCTTTAACACTATGACCTATGGTGCCCTACACTAGTCATTTCTCCCACATCATATCACTAACTATTAGTGATAGGGCATGGATCTAGGGGGAGCTTCATTGGTACCTAATTCATCCCTGGAAATGGAAAGGATAGATCAAGTCAAGTAAAATGTTTTTATAATTTTCTAATGACTTGATGGTTGTAGAATGGTATCATATTCCCACTTTCTCTTTTAATTGCCTATCAAAGGGGGGGCATTGTGTTAGGGGGAGTCTTCCCCTTGCCATTGATTTCAAAGGGGAAGAAAGTAAGAAAATGCTCAATTGAGCAGGATGAGCATGGTAGAGATTCATATAAAAGGGGGAGAAATATGTGCAAATGCACAAATGGGAGCATGATAGAGATATGTGAGCAAAGAGGAGAAAGGTGAGTGAATTGATTAGAAAGTCCAATTGGTACAAAGCTCTAATGCTACAGATTTAAATTGATTTTAATTGGTATCAGACCATTTCAACAAATTGGTATGAGCATTTAGTTTTTCCATCAATGACAAAGGGGGGTATTCTTAGCATATCGTTGTCATTGATGTCAAAAGGGGATCAAGCATGCAATGGAATTGATCCTGCATGAAAGGAGTGCTGGCATTGATGTTAGAATATTGTTATTGATGTCTATGAAAGATGGTGTATTGTGGATCTAGTGGAGTGTATACTGAAAAAGTTTCTCAAAATATTGCATTATTGTCATGCAATTTTGTAATGGTGTTGTAGTGAATTCTTCCAGTGCTCAAGAGAAAAATTTGAGTCTAGATTTGAAATGGGTTTTCTAAGAGCATCTCAAAAATCTATTTTGCAGGTCCAAGGGATGAAGGATGAGCTTAGAAAATAATGACTTATGCCCTCAGAAAAAATTAGGGTTTATCAGTTAAACCCTAGGTGTGTATAGTCATGGCGATCAATAAGTTTTATGTTTTCACGTTGACTGTGTATTGGTGGTAATCGATCATTTAAGTTATAACTTATGCCCTTTAAGTTTGTTCGATGATCAACCCCTTCACCTAGTCACTTGGTTGATGTAGCAGATATGTTCCCATGAAGATCAAATGATGCATGTTGAAATTTTGAAGATTCGATGGCTATCGCTAGATCTCGCGCATCGTGGAAAGCTCTTGAAAGTTGGTTTGTAGTTCAACGATGAGTGATGGAAGTCATTCAATAGTCAGGATCAAGTTGATCGAATGGTGCCCATGAAACCACTATGCTTATGGTGGGTCCAGGTTGAGCCTTGTGGGGAAGTGGGGATTGGATGAGATCTAACAATTTTTTATTGTACGACACACGATGAAGGAGAACAAAATTTTGTGGGTCCAACAATACGTGGCATCATCACCTCACATCACTGTTGTGAAGCGAAGTGTTTGGAGAGTTGTGCGATGGGAGATATTGATGGAGTGTGAGATCAACATATACATGTGTCTAAATTCTATTGCATCATTGGGTGTTAGTGAATCATGCTAACACATCCTTGAGACAAGAAGCTTTCAGCAATGGGTGATGAGTGCTGAGTGCTAGTTGAGTATGATGTCATTAGAGGACACATGGTATAAGCTTGCCAACCTATAGAGATTTTGTGGGCCCATTGTTAGAGCTAACATGATAGTAGGGGATGATGCAAATTGACTGGTGGATGATCAAATGGTGATCATTGCATCTTGATACATCACATATAGGAATGGTGGTGCTCATAGAAAATCACCGATATACGATGGATGATAGAGATTCAAGGAAGGCGATTGGACGGTGGTCGCTGCATCATGGAAATGAATGTGAATGTCAGAGTGGTATGACGATATGCGATTGATGTGATTTCAATGGAAGTGAAATCAATGACAGAGGTTTAACGACTTTTTATTGAAGTCATGTTTCAAATTTGTGAGGGTGAATGGAGATTGCAGGATCATGGTGTGAAGGTAGTTGATCAATGAACAGTATTCAAACATAAAGATATCAAACAACTAACTCCATGTCAACTAGGTTTTAGCTTGCAAACCAACATGGAGGTGAAAATTAAATGTTCTACCTACTTCAATGATAGATGTAATATGATTTGATGCATAGAGTGGTGGAACAGATGAATACAAAGACAAGGATCAAGATTAGATCAAATGATCAAAAGGGTGCATCAATTGCAAATTCGATCTTAGGGTTTTGCAGAGAGAGAATGAAGGAAAATACTCTACACCAAAATTTAAAGTTGTGCAGCTCAATACAACTACATGATAGGGGATAAGATATTTTGAACCCTAATAGAAGATTCGTAGATGCTGGAGAATCCTGAGGCAATGATCATTAGTTATCTCTACAAAAAACACATGAGAATATTTCCTGTGAGTGTAACTTAGAAAAGGGTAGAGATGAGTGAGTACAATGCAAAAGTGATTTTGAGCTCCTGAGACAGACAAAGAATGCACTGAAAAAAGAAAAGGAGAGATCTATAGAAGTGTATGGTGGTCCATTGAGGCGGACTGAGAATGCACTAAATAAGAAAGAGAAGAACAAAGCTGATCCAGTAGGGTGTAGAGCAAAGAAGTGGGTTGTAAAGGGAGCAACAAAAACTTGAGCAGTTACAGGATAAGCTGTAATGTAGAACTATGTTCTCGAAGAACAGATTGTAATAATATTTTATGGTGTAAATATGATTGGTTGGTGCCATTAGATAACTAATTTGGTTCTCATTTTAGGGGATTGGTGTCTCCTTAGGGTTGAAGCCCTTAAAAGTTGTAACAAAAAGCATATTTTTGAGGCTGGACTAGGACAATAGCTCCTAGCAACAATTTCTCACCATGGTTTTTCTCATCTTGGGTTTTCCACGTATACTTGTTATGTTTTGATCTTTTATGTGCATGTGTTTGTCATATCTTTTATGTTTCAATTTTCACATCTAGATTTTAGAGTTGTTTTTGCACTTAAGAAAAGAAGATTAAAATTTTAATATCTACTGACTCACCTCCCTCTCAGTAGATTGTTGTGTTTCAAGTTTCAACACACCCCTCTTGCATTATTAATAATGCATTTCCATGTCTAGAAGAACCACATTCTACCAAAAATGTGCTAGAGAAGTTGGTGTAGTCACAGAAGGAGGGTTCCACTAGGATCAGTCCAAACCATGCAACATTGAGTCAAAACAATAAAAATAACAGTTAAAATTGATATGAAAACATGAAACTTCATTGAATTGACAATAATACATGCAACATATGCCTCATGGGTGGATATCTAGGACTCAAATGCCTACCATAAGGGCTTTCAACAATAGAACTGGCCAATAGGCCTCATTACATGCCCTCAAAGTGTTTATGCAAAAATGTATTGAATCTGAATCTTATCCTAAATCTATTGATAATATAAAATGAATTAAAATGTTTGTAAATATGTTCCTCAAGCTCCAATATAGGTCTACATCAGCCATGAGGGTTAATAACCTGATGGATGATCATATATGAATGTCAGCCTGAAGATATGAAGAATTAGCTATATGCGAAATGAATTAGCTTGTGAATCTCCAAGATAGGTACCAACGAAATTGAGATGCTTGTATGATGTTGAATCAAGCTACAAATGATCTGGAACAGGTTCACATGAAGAAATCTAGACCAGGTCGGCCCCAAATACTCTGACTGGTAACATAGTGAAATTATAAGAGCAATAACTTCCATTAGACAAGTGCTAATGATGTGAAATATGTATATGTGATAGATGTTGATGTTTAGATGCTATATATTTCTCTGCAAGTTGAGAAACAACTATGTGGTAAAATATAGAATGAACTTCTAAAACTACTACTAAATGTAATGCAAGCAAATAATTATTTTTGGTTGATATAGGATTGCTTACAACCAATAATGCTCCTGCATCAGACACTCGGGGTTGGATGAAAATGAGTCCCTCACTTTCCAAGTGTATTGATGGAAAATGTATCCCTCTATATTTTCACATTTTTTTGGGCCCTCCTTGTCAAATTGAGCTTAATGTTGCCTTGATTTAGTGTTGTAATGTGTTTAACACATTCACATTAGGTCTTGGGCCTTTGTGAACTAAGTAGCCTGGTTATACCTTATTTAAGGTGTTTTTATGTGTTGTACCACACTTTCACACTTATCTAGGGTTTCATTAATTAATGGGGCTTCTTTATGCTTTAATTGGCCTTATTTTACATCCATAAGCCTTAATTAATGCATCTTTTTGAGGATAATCTTGACAAAAATCAACATCCAATCATAACTTAGGTTTTTTTGGATTGTATGGCCTAGATTTAGTGATCTATGACTCATATTCCACCTTGGGAATATGGGTCCCACCTAAGTTTTGGGGCACCGATCCTAATTTCACATGAATCTAAGTTTTTCTTGAAAAATGTGTCCCATAGCCTAGCTTAATGGGACTCATACACCACTTCTCGAACGTATGAGTATTGTGTGGCTTAAAATTAAATTTAATTCAAATTCTTGGTAGGATTTTATCCTCCTAGATCTGATGTCAATTTGTAGTGTTGTAATTTCAAGAAATTTGGCATAAAAAATTATAAATAGAAGGTTATTTCACTCATTTTTCACCTAACAAGCAATCAAGTGAACTAATATTTTCATGAGAGCATTCCTTATAGAAAGTTTGAGTTCATGAGAGAATTCAAATGTTTAGAGGAGCATTCAATAGTCTTCAAGAGTTGATTATCTAGTGTTGTTGAGCACTATTCAAGCATCAAGCATCATGCAAAGGTCATCATGCATCATGTTTGTTTTTGAGCTAACAATTGTGATGTAGGGTTTCATGATTCAAGCTAGCATTCAATTCAATATCTATAACATTCAAGCAAGTGTCAAGATATATATCCATTAGAGCCATTTCATACATGTTTACAACATTTTATTACTAGGGTTTGGTGAGTTACAACATACCATTTTGTTCATTCATCATTCCTCTTTTCTATCTGATTTAATTACAAGTTTTGATTACCAAAATGGGGTTTGACCAAGGAAAATCCATTTCCACTAACAAAACAACATTTTACCCTCTCTTTAGTGCGTGATTTGCAGATCTAGGTTGAAGACCCTCTAAGGAGCAAGGTTGGAAAGAAGTTTTCAAGTGTGCAAAGCCATCAGAGTTGTCACCTTGTTTACAAGACCATTGGAAGACATTTATAGAGTAGAATTCAGTAATTTAGACCCATAAATCAAGTTGATAAGATAAAGAAGAGATTGAAGAGAAGATTCGATCTTCATCCTCCAAAAATCCCAGCTGGACTGATATGCCACTTCTGGCGTATGAGTCCTAGTACAGTCAAATTTTCTGATTTCAAGAGTTTTAGACTTGTATTCTCTAGATTTTTGTTCCTACCCAAAAACCCTAATCTGGGACTAAATCACCAAGTTTGGTGTATGAGTCCTAGTCTACATTAATTCCAGAATCTTTAGCATTCTAGGACTTCATTCAAGTAGCTATAGGTTTCTAGGTGCCCCTCTTTGTTCTCTCAACTTTATATTTTGTTTTGCATTCATTTGTAGGTCATTTATTATCATTAAGTTTCATAATTTGGTCTTGCATGTCATTTGTCTTTCCAAGACCTAGCTTGGTGGTGAACCCATCTTTAGTACTTAATCATACCTTAGGACTTTAGCAGATCTCTTTTCTTCATTCTATCATTGGCTTGAGATCTCTAGGGTTTCCTTGAATGTAATAGTAGCGAAATAGGACATCCCCCCTCGTGCTTCATCTCCTTAAAATTTGAGCACCCTATTTTCTTCATTACATTTTGGTGAACCTACATTTAGAATATCTTAATTTTGATTTGGAGTGCATCATCATCCTAGATCTAGCTTGCATTAACATTGCATTAGGTTTTGTATTAGTTAATTGGCATCTATGGTTTCTAAATCTTGCATTAGTGAAAGTGCATATAGGATGTATTTTTATCTCTTGCAACACTCAAATTGAGTTAAAATTTGCATTTGTACTTAGCCTAGACATCATACAAACCAAAAAACATAGATTTCACTTAGAATTTTTTGAAATCTTTGCATTTTCCCTAAACTAGGACTCATACGCCCTTCTAGGAAATTTAGTCCTAGTATAGGAGATTTTTCCTGATTTTTGGATATTTTGTGGTGACTGTTGTTCAACATTTAAACCTTTGAAAAACCCTGTTTGGGACTCATACACCCCTCTAGGCAATTTAGTCCCGTTTCAAATTTTAAACTGAATTTTACAATATTAAATTCTTTGTTCATGTGTTTTAGTTTTCTACTGTTAGTTTTTTGTTGTAGTTTGCAGAGTTTCTATTACATTCATTTAATTACATTTATCTTAACTTCATTGCATCTTGGATTTCCTTGATTGCACCTTGTATGAGCTTTTCTACTTGGTGTCCTATTGCTAATACAATAGTGAGAGGAAGTTTGAGACTCATGTCATCCTATGATAGAACAATCGTTGTGGATCTTGGGTTATCTAGCTCTTTCACTCCTAGTGTTGACAATAGTTCACTAGGTATGGACCATACCCTTAACAACTCTTTACCTTCAAGTAGTTTGACAAATGTTGAAACAATGGTTGCTAGTATTCTGCAAGAAAACATAATCCAAATTCATGAAGACTTAGCAAACCTAAAAAAACAAGTAAGCACCGAAACCATTTCAACCATTGCTATGCCTCTTATAGATAACTTACATCACATGATTTAAAGTGAAGATGGAATAGATCTTGCACATAACATAGTTTAGATTCTTGGGAAATTCCTTACCTCAACCACTGGCTATCCTCTACCTTCAAAGAATGTCCAAAGCCAAGGAGGAGCTCAAATTCCTCCTCCCACAACTATTGCCTCTATTCCTACCTATACCAACCCTCAAGTTACAACAACAATGCAACCTATTAATAATGTGATTTATTCCTTGGGTATTTCCGTTAGCATTCCTAGTACCTTTGTGGCATCGCACGTTATATCTCCTACCACTCTACCTCCTATAAGAATTACATTCACTCATCCATCAAACACATACACACCTCCACCTTATTCACCTCCATATCAAAATGCAAACAATGATCCTCTCATAAATCAACTCTTGCAAACCATTTCATCCCTTCAGAAGATAGTTTCCACCATAAACCAAAATCAAAATGGCCAACCTACATATTATGCCAAAAGAAATCCCTTATCCTTGGAGATTTTAAGAACGTCAATGCCACAAGGTATAGATGTGCATAGATTCAAGAAATAAGGGGGGAAAGGAGATCCTTCTAACCATGTTTATGCTTATACCATATTATGTACTAACTTTATTCTTGCAGATAAACTCTTGGCTAATATTTTCCCTAGATCCTTGAAGGATACCACCTTAGAGTGGTTCTCCTCATTACCAAATAACTCAATTCGTTCATTCAATGAACTGGTTGAGGCATTTATAAACCATTTTCATGTGCATATGAATCCTAAGATGACATTAGCCGATTTGATGAGATGTAAGAAAAAAGAAGAGGGAAATATTATTGACTTTATTTCATGCTATCAATCGGTTGACTCCTAAATGGATGTAAAGATTCCCGACCCTCACCTTCAAAGGATGTTAATTGAGAAATTGAAAAGTAAGATACAAGATATAAGCTTACCATGATGAAGTTCCTCTCCATTGTGCACTTATGTACTGCCCTTCGTGATTATCAAAATTTGATTAGTAGTCATGAAACAAAACCCACCTCTAGCCATCCTGAGAAGTCTAAATCCACAAACCAAAACAATTATCAAAATCTTAGAAAAAAAAAAGGCTTCCTTCAAATAAATCCCCCACAAAAAACAACTCAACATGTTGATACCCAAGTGGCTGCTATAATGAAGAAAACTCCTTTCGCATTTGGGGATCCGGCTAGACAATTCACTACCTTACCCGATACCCTCCATAACACAATGTCACAACTTTTAGAAAAGAGTATGATCACCTTGCCTCCCATTAATAATCTCAATCCTAATAAGCCTTTACCCCCAAACTTTAGATCAAATGCTTATTTTCCATTATCATCGACAAAATGGGCATGATATGGAACCTTGTAAGAGTCTTAAACATCTTATGTAAGACATCACTGATTCTGGTCATCTTTCAATTGGAGGTGTCATTGATCAAGGAAATAAGTCTATTGCCCCTCCCAACCATTTTTTTAAATCTTTACCAACCCTATACCAAAACATAATATTTCATTTGTCAAAGCTAGTGAAAATTCAAAGAATGATGTGATGAATGTCGACATGGATGATGAGAACATGGATACAATTAAACAAAGTCCCATGTATACCATTGAACAAAGTCCCATGGATAATATTGAAAAATGTTTAATTGCATTGATTGAAACTCAAACTCATAAGGGCCGAACTAAAAAGCCTCTCGATATTGCTTTATCCACTAAAGATATATTTAATCATGCACTTGATGGTCCTCTTTACATAGCCGGTTGAATCAATGACAAGCCCACTAATGGGATATTAATTGATCCTATCTGTGGAGAGTATGTGATCACCAGAAAATTCTTACTTGTGCATGAACTCTATCAAGAAACATATGACAAACTGAAAGCATGGATAAAGACTCATAATGGTTCTTTTGTTGGAGTGAAAAGACACTGAGAGGGGGGCGGGGGGGTGAATCAGTGTTATTAAACTCTTTACCAAATTTAACTAAAATGGAAATAAACCAAATGTATGTTCTCATTTATCAATGATAAAATCATTCATGTATTGAATGCAATCACATAAAATGAAATGAGAATAGTGAAACATAGCATTTTAAAGAGTTAAAGCACTGAAACAAATAAACCACAAATACTCGAATAGACACAAGATATGCCGAGTGGAAAATGCTCCTGGGGTAGAAAAATCACTCCTTAACCTGATGCCTTTTTCAAGATTTCATTTCAATAATCATTTTTGACAATGCCTCATGGCTAATTTCTGAGCACCAACCCCTCTTTCTAGAGGCACCAATCTCAAGGAGCACCAACCCCTTTTCTGTTTTTCAGTAGAACATACAATGATACAGAGGATCTCTCTATTTCCCTGATTTCTGTCAAGTGCCTCTTGATAGGAAATGTGTGGAATCCTCAAATTTCAAGAATGACACTTCAAAATTCTACCCATTATCAAGCCTTAAGACAACTTGAGGAAAATATCATTAAGTTTTCAATTACAATCTCAATACAACTTCTCATCAATCTCATTTCAGTGATAAGTTCTCACTTTATTTTTCTCACACTGTTTCATACATTTTTCATGATCCCATACAAAACAGTTAACTCACTATTTTTTCAATGTTTGCAGCAAAAAGTAAGTAACCCTATATCTCATGCAATATATTTGTTCTACACTATCTTTTCTCCTTTTAGTTTTTTTTGTTTTGTTAAAGCCCCAATCTCTTTGTTTTCATCTTTTTATAGAATAAATCATTACATTCAAGGAGAGTTACAACAATTGCTCATTTTGCTTTTTCAGAGAATAAAACAAAAATGATTATCAAGCTACTAAACTTCTATTGAGCAACAATGCCAGGTGTATCAGAGTTCCTGTGGGAAAGATCTGCAAGAGAAATTATTCTGACAAGAATACCCAAGCAACATGCAAAAATAGAGAAATTCCCGATTACCCATGGTTTTCTTCTCAAGAATCTTGTACAAATAGTGCTTAACGAACCAACATTAAGATAATACATATTCCATCAAAAAATAGCCACTAAAACTGCTGCTCGAAAAAAGTAACTGAGACACAATGCTTTATAACTAAAATATTTTAATCATGCTTTCAAGAACAATAGAAAATGAACCCATGAAATAAACTGAATAGATTCGAAGTCCTCATGATTACCCATAGTCTCAAAGTCACTATTTTTTAAATGACATGATAACCTTCAATAAAAATGCAGTCAAGGTTTCGAGCAATCATTTCAGATTTAGCCATGAAAGGAATAGACTCATTTTTCACTTTTCTTTAGCTAGAAAACTTCTCTCAAATTAACCTTGCCTGAGAAGTAACGGATCTGCAATGCAGACAAAAAGATAAATACCTGTGAAGGCTGAAAGTGACTGTCATGTTCATAGTTACTAGGCCATCAGTGAGAGAAATGGCCAAGACACCTTCCAAATCTCGGGCCTTCACCCAACGACAGGAAGAAAAGACAAAAATCGACCATTGTAATGGTCTTCTAACATTCCCCATATGCTGTCCAAGGTTAGAATTCTAGTGAATGCAATGAAATGGCTAAGAGCAAGATTCCATGGTGGTGACCAGTGTAGGGTTCCAAACCCTTCAAACAAGAGAAGCGAAATAATGACCTAAAATTTCCGAAAACAATCAATCAAATTCCTTCACAAAAAAATTTATAATCATTTGGAGTCCGAAAGGATAGTCATAGTAAATCAAGAAACTCATAATTCCCTTTGAAATCCATGGGCAAATCAAAGACTTTGCATGCCGACAAGTATTATTGCTTTTGACTATTTTAGACAATGAAACCATCGACCAAGATAAGCTTTGCAAAAATTGATATGAGTACCTTACATATCAAATGACGATTTCCTAAGGCATGATTGTTTCCAAATGATCAAAGCTAAGTCAGATCCAATGTGACATAAAACATTAACCAATACCTTTATACTTGTTTTTGGCTTTTAAGCCTGGTGAATTTTCCATCATTAACCCGAATGCAATATAATATGCACTCCCATAGTGAGCCAAAGAAAAATTCCAATGCCAAAAGATATCAAATAGAATCAAAGCCGATTGCCACCTCATTAATATCCGATGCCTTATAATGTCCAATGTTAAATAATTTCCAAAGCCTTGTGAAGTATAATAAAGGCTAAAAACATGCTAGGCTCACAATTCTATTGCACATACCATAAACCCTTATTAGTTGATTAAGGAAACCCGTTAGGGTTTTCTTGATATTGAAAAACAAGCTGCATCTCATAAACCATTAACAATTTCAAGATGCAAGAGACTGATCAAGGCACAATATATCAATGTGTAGAACACTGATTCATGCCAAGGTCATATAATTAAGTGCATCACTGAAACAAAATTGTTAAACCAAAAACATGTCACCTGATCAATGGAACAAAGAACCAGTAACCAAAATTCCTTAACCGAGATCTGCACATGGAGTCAAGAGATCAATGCCACTACATATAGTATCAAAATATAGTATCAAAAGTGAGGTAAATATGCCAATTAGAAAAGAAGATCAACTAAGTAAGTAACCACCAAGATGCCAGAGTAACACATATTATCACAAGAGAGATTCAACAAACTCCACCTTTTTCCTTGATGGAAAAAACTGAGCCGCCAAGCCAAAATAGAGTACTGGAATCGAATGCTCAAAATTCTCCCCATTTTCATCACAAGGATAAAGGGAATTCAATAAAGATAAACTAGAATCAACATTGAAATTCCATGAAGCTATAGATGTAACATTTGAGCAACAAAGTATGAGCTGCAGGAAGAGCTAACCGGCTCCCCCTATCACCAAGATAGACTGTTTAAGATAAAAAATATTGAGAGTCAACTCCCAATCTAGACCTAAGTCTTTCAAAAACATCTTTAGCCAACGGTTTTGTAAAAATGACAGCAACCTATTCTTGTGTAGGAACATATTTCACATAAACCTTGTTAGCTAGCACCTTTTCACAAAGAAAATGAAACTTAATAGCGATGTGTTTAGTGTGAGAGTGCATTACATGATTTTTCAAGATATTGATTGCACTAGTATTATCACACAAAATAGAAACATGTTTAGGGATTTCAATACCCATGTCAGATAATGTCTATGACATCCAGATTACCTGAGTACAACAAGAAGTGACAACAATATATTATGCTTTAGCAATAGAGAGTGAAATAGATTCTTGTTTTTTGCTGTGCCAAGCCACTAATCAATCACCAAGAAAGAAATCAACAACACTGGTGATTTTCCTATCATCCAGATAGACAGCCCAGTCAAAATTAGTATATGCCACTAATGAAAAATCATTATTTATGGGATACTAGAGTCCATAATCAATAGTGCCTTGAACATATTTAAGAATCCTTCTAACACCATTAATGTGAGATTCCTTAGTAGATGACTGAAATCGAGCAACCATGCAAATACATTTCATTATGTCAAGTCTTGAGGTTGTTAGATATAATAGGATACCTATCATTGACCTACAGTCAGTTGGGTTGATAGCAAGAGAATCATCAACCTTGCTAAGTTTATAGCCAATAGCCATTGGAGTGCTAACTGGATGACATTCATCCATTTGAAACTTTTTCAACATTTCTCTTGCATATTTTGTTTGAGAAAGAAAGATACCAGATTCAAGTTGAGAGATTTGAAGACCTAAGAAGAAGGACAGTTCTCCCAACATGGACAATTCGAACTCAGATTCCATAATCTGTGAGATTTTTTGACTCAAAGGAATATTGTTGCAGCCAAAGATAGTATCATCAACATAAATTTCAACAACTAGAATATCAGACCCTTCAATTTTAACATAAAGATTTCTATCTACTCCTCGTCTAATGAAACCTTTTGACAGTAAGTGACTGTCCAATATGGAGTAGCAAGCTCTAGGAGCTTGTTTTAGGCCATATAGAGCCTTTTTTAGCCTATAGACATGATTGGGTTTGTTTTTACAAGTAAACCCTTCAGGCTGTTCTATTTAAACTTCTTCATCCAAATACCCATTCAAAAAGGTAGTTTTAACATCCATTTGATATACAGTAAAGTTCTTGAAAATAGAATAGGCCAAGAAAATTCTAATTGATTCAAGTCTAGCTACTAGTGCAAAGGTTTCATCGAAGTCAATACCTTCTTGCTGAGCATATCCTTTGTAGACATATCTAGCCTTGTTGCGAACAACATGGCCATTCTCATCATGTTTGTTTCTAAAAATCCACTTACCTCCTATGACATTTTTGTCATCTGGTCTTGGGACTAGCTCCCAAGTCTGATTTTTCTTAATTTGATCAATTTCATCTTGGATTGCATTAAGCCATCATTCATCAATTAGAGCTTCATCAATTTTTTTTGGCTCAAACTGAGTGATTAAACAAAAAGAAGTGAGCTCAGCTATGTGAGATTTTTCATCATAGTTAACTGTCCTTTTCCTTGTTTGAACTCCTGTAGATTTATCTCCTATAATCAGATCTTTAGGATGGTTTCTAGCAAGAGATTTTGAAGGAGTTTTAGTTACACATTTTTCAGAGCTGGTTTCAGCATCTTCAGCTAGTTTAGGACTTGCTTATTTTGTTTCAGGCTTTGCAGTTTCAAAGCCTTCAAAATTTATATCAAGTTCAAATTCTTCCTCCTCATCATCCTGCATAGGTTCAACATCTAGAAGCAAATTTTCATCAAATTTGACATTGCTAGATTCAACAATTCTATTCAGCCTATTTTTAAAGAATTTAAAGGATTTGCTGTGAGTAGAGTATCCTAAAAATATACCTTCATCTGTCTTAGATTGAAAACTACCTAAGTTATCATCATCTCTCTTGATAAAACATTTGCAGCCAAATATTCTAAAATATTTAATTGAGGCAGATTTACCATACCACAGTTCATATGGAGTGAAATTGGATTTCACTCTGATATGGACTCTATTAAAAATGTAGAAATTTGTATGAACAACTTCTTTCTAGTACATGTTTGGCAGATTTGCTTCATTCAGCATAGTCCTTGCCATCTCTTTTACAGTCCTGTTCTTTCTCTCGACAACCCCATTTTGTTGAGGTGTTCTGGCAACAACATACTATCTTTTTATGCCATGTCTTTCACAGTAGTCAATGAATTCTTGTGAGGTGAATTCACCACCTTTGTCAGATCTTAGACATTTCAATTTTAAATCTGACTCTCTTTCTACCATTTTTCTAAAAACTTTAAAATGTTCAAAAGCTTTTGATTTATTCTTGAGAAAGGTAACCCATACCATACGAGAGTAGTCATCAACAAATAGCATGAAATATTTCTCACCATTGATGGATCTAGTCCTTGTAGGACCACATAAGTCAGTATGAACAATTTGCAAAGGTCTAGTAGAGGAATGTTCCTTGATTTTAAAGCTTACCTTTGTTTGCTTTCCTTTGAGACATTCTTTACAAACAACATTATCAGGCTTTCTCAGAATAGGCAGACCTCTTACATTCCGTTTTTTACTAATTCTAACCATATTGTCAAAATTAATATGACCTAGTCTCTTGTGCCATAGAAAAATTTCTTCAACATGACTCATTAAGCACATACCTTGATTTTTTTCATTTTCAGAGGTGTCAAGTAAATTGTATACATTTCCCTTAGTCCTTCTTCCAACAACAATAGCTTTTCCAAACTTATTTTTGATTTCACACCCCTGTGAAGTGAATAGGACTTGATAGACACTGTCACAAATTTGACTGAAACTTAGAAGGTTATGTTTTAATCCTTTTACATAATACACATTGTAAATAGGAGTATCTTCATTCAGAAAAAGAGAACCTCTACCTTTGATTTGAATTCCAAAGTTGTCTCCAAACTTCACATATCCACCTACATAATCTTCTAGATTAGTAAATTTTTCTTTGTCACCTATCATGTGGTTTGAACAACCACTGTCCAGGACCCATAAGTATTTTTTCTTGGAGTGGAAGGTAGTTTGAACTAACATAGTCTGTTCTATGTTGTTGAAAACTTTGGGTTTCCAGAACTTTATATATTTTTTCTGTTTATTCTGCTGATCAACATTACATTGCTTGGCAGAATGACCCAAAGAATTGCATGTGAAACATCTAATCTATCTTGCAAAGCCACGATTCTACCTAAAACCAAATATAGGAGTTCTAGGATTTATAAATTTGCAAGAGTTCACCTTGTGACCAAATTTGTTGTAGAAGTAACAATACCCATAAAAGAGGGGATTGGAATTATAAGCCATTCTATTGCTCCTAAAAGGATGAACATGAACCTTATCAAAATCAAGATGTTTGGGTTCAGTAATTTTGCTTCTAGCAACAACATTATCCTTTGCACTGCCATTTGAACATTCACCTTTCACAAAACCAATACCAGTTTTGTCCTTGTTCAGTTTCTGTTTACTGAGCATGTCATTCAGTTTAAGAGTGCTCTCATATTTCTCAATAGTCTTTCTGAGATCTACAATCTCATGTTCAAGTTTTTGAATTTCTTGATCTTTAAAGCTTATGCCAATACGAAGACAATCTTCAACTCTCTTGGATTCTTCAAGTTGAGTTTTTAATGAGACTATCTCAAGATTTATGAGTTGCTCCTGTGAAATATCTTGAGCAGTATTTTGTTCTTGAGCACGAATTTTTTTTTTGAGTTTCCTTAGCTCTTTTAGAGCACATTTCAGTTCCCCTTCAAAATCCACTTCACCATCTTCAGCATCATTGTTGTTAATTTCATCTTGTTGAATGATTTCAGCCATGAATAGATTTTCATTCTCTTCATCTATAGAATCTTCAGATTCAGAGTCTGTTTCATTTTTGCTGAACAAACTTTTCTTGTTTTTGAAATTGAATTTCTGTCTGGGTCTATAGGCCTTTTTCTTGGCCAGTTTTTCAGATTTTCCGTTATCACTACTTGTGTCACCATAGGGGCACTTTGCAGCAAAGTGGCCTATTTTTCCGTAGTTAAAGCATTTGAAGTGAAGTTTTCCCTTATACTTTCTAGAACCCTTTTTGAGTTTCCTCACAAAGTGGGATTCTTTAGAATCAAAAAATTTTGATTCAGTGAGCTCATCCTTTTCTTTCCTTTCAACATTAAATGCTGTTTCTTTTGCAGAGGTGGAGTTTTTAATGAGACTATCTCAACTCTCAAGAAGTAATCGACCACTTTTTCATCATCCCTCATTTTTATTTCTTCAAACTAGTGTTTTAGAGTGAGGACTTTAGACTATTTTACTTTTTCATTTCCTTGATAGATAGTTTCAAGTTTAGTCCAAATTTCCTGAGCAGAGCTCTAGTGCATGACTTTAATGAAGACATCTTTAGTCAGTGCGCACATAAGAGCATGTTCTTCTCTTGCATTGGTTTCATATCTTTTCTTTTCATCAGATGTAGTAGGCAGAGTAGCTGGTATAGTGTACCTAGTCAATGCTATGCTCTAGACATCGAGGTCAATAAAAGTTAAATAAGTCTCCATTCTAATTTTCCAGAATACATAATCAGTTCCATCAAATAATGGAGCTCTAGTCATGGAAGTGCCTTCATGAGCTTGAGACATTTTGAATAAACTCCAAGGCCAAAATCAATCCTAGGTTGGAAAGACCTATCAGAGGACCCTAGGCTCTGATACCAATTGTTGGAGTGAAAAGAGACTAAGAGGGGGGGGGGGTGAATCAATGTTATTAACCTTTTTACAAAATTTAACTGAAACGGAAATAAACCAAATGTATGTTCTCATTTATCAATGATAAAATCATTCATGTATTGAATGCAATCACATAAACTGAAATGAGAATAGTGAAACATAGAATTTTAAACCATTAAAGCACTAAAACAAATGAACCAAAGATACTCAAATAAACACAAGATATGCCGAGTGGAAAACCCTCCTAGGGTAGAAAAACTACTCCTTAACCTGCTACCTTTTTTAGGCTTTCATTTCAATAATCATTTTTGAAAATGCCTCATGGCTAATTTCTGAGCACCAACTCAAGGAGCACCAACCCATCTTTCTAGAGACACCAATCTCAAGGAGCACCAACCCCTTTTCTATTTTTCAATAGAACATACAATGATACAGAGGATCTCTCTATTTCCCTGATTTCTGTCAAGTGCCTCTTGACAGACAATTTGTAGAATTCTCAAATGTAAAGAATGACACTTTAGAGTTCCACCCATTATCAAGCTTTAAGACAACTTGAGGAAAATATCATTAAGTTTTCAATTACAATCTTAATACAACTTCTCATCAATTTCTTTTCAGTGATAAGTTCTCACTTTGTTTTTCTCACAATGTTTCATACATTTTCTATGATCCCATACAAAATAGTTAACTCACTATTTTTTCAATGTTTGCAGCAAAAAATAAGTAACCCTATATCTCATGCAATATATTTCTTCTACACTATCTTTTCTCCTTTTAGTTTTTTCTATTTTGTTAAAGCCCTAATCTCTCTATTTTCATCTTTTTACAGAATACATCATTACATTCAAGGAGAGTTACAACAGTTGCTCATTTTCCTTTTTTCAAAGAATAAAACAAAAATGATTATCAGGTTACCAAACTTCTATCAAGCAACAATGCCAGGTGTATCAGAGTTTTTGTGGGAAAGATCTGCAAGAGAAATTATTCTAACAAGAATACCCAAGCAACATGCAAAAATAGAGAAATTCCTGATTACCCATGGTTTCCTTCTCAAGAAGCCTGCACAAGTAGTGCTTAACAAACTAGCATTAAGATAATACATATTCCATCAAAAAATAGCCATTGAAACTGCTGCTCAAAAAAAGTAACTGAAACACAATGCTTTATAACTGAAATCTTTTAATCACGCTTTCAAGAATAGTAGAAAATGAACCCATGAAAGAAAATGAACAGATTCGAAGTCCTCATGATTACCCACAATCTCAAAGTCACTATTCATTAAATGACATGATAACCTTTAATAAAAATGCAGTCAAGATTTGGAGAAATCATTTCAGATTTAGACATGAAAGGAATAGACTCATTTTTCACTTTTCTTTAGCTAGAAAACCTCTCTCAAATTAACCTTTCCTGAGAAGTAACAGATCTGCAAGGCAGACAAAAAGATAAATACCTATGAAGGCTGAAAGTGACTATCATGTTCATAGTCACCAGACCAACAGTGAGAGAAATGACCAAGACACCTTCCAATCTTGGGCCTTCACTCAATGATAGGAAGCAGAGGCAAAAATCGACCATTGTAATGGTCTTCTAACATTCCCCATACACTGACTGAGGTTAGAATTCTAGTGAATGCAATGAAATGGCTGAGAGAAAGATTCCATGGTGGTGGCCAGTGTAGGGTTCCAAACCCTTCGAACAAGAGAAGCAAAACAATGATCTAAACTTTCCGAAAACAATCAATCGAATTCCTTCACAAAAAAATGATAATCATTTGGAGTCCGAAAGGACAGTCAGAGTAAATCAAGAAACTCATAATGCCCTTTGAAATCTACGGGCAAATCAAAGACTTTTCATGCTGACAAGCATTATTGCTTTTGACTATTTTAGACAATGTGAAACCATCGACCAAGATAAGCTTTGAAGAAATTAATATAAGTACCTTACATATCAAATGCCGATTTCCTAAGGCATGATTGTTTCCAAATGATCAAAGCTAAGTCACATCCAATGTGACATAGAACATTAACCAATACCTTTATACCTGCTATCGACTTTTAAGCCTTGTGAATTTTCCATCTTTAACCCGAATGCAATATAATATGCACTCCCATAGTGAGCCAAAGAAAAATTCCAATGCCAAAAGATATCAAATAGAATCAAAGCCGATTGCCACCTCATTAATATCCGATGCCTTATAATGTCCAATGTTAAATACTTTCCAAAGCCTTGTGAAGTATAATAAAGGCTAAAAACATGCTAGGCTCACAATTCTATTGCACATACCATAAACCCTTATTAGTTGATTAAGGAAACCCGTTAGGGTTTTCTTGATACTGAAAAACAAGCTGCATCTCATAAACCATTAAAAATTTCAAGATGCAAGAGACTGATCAAGGCACAATATATCAACGTGTAGAACACTGATTCATGCCAAGGTCATATAATTAAGTGCATCACTGAAACACAATTGTTAAACCAAAAACATGTCACTTGATCAATGGAACAAAGAACCAGTAACCATAATTCCTTAACCGAGATCTACACATGGAGTCAAGAGATCAGTGCCACCACATATAGTTTCAAAAGTGAAGGAAATATGCCAATCAAAAAAGTAGATCAACTGAGTAAGTAACCACCAAGGTTCTAGAGTAACAAATATTGTCATCAAGGAAAAATTAGCACAAGAGAGATTCAACATCTTCTTGTCCTATGATGGGATCAATCACCTTACCTTTACATTTAGGACTGAAAACATTAGATATATCATTCTCCATCATCTTGATGTTAGACCAATTCTGTGTGAAACTTGGTTACCCATGGCTACGCTCCATTGAAGCCATCTTGTCAGTTGTGCATAAATGTTTAAAGTTTCCCTTTGAAAATAAAATATTTATTGTGCACCATAGTGGCTTTAACCCTTTGTCTTCCTATGGAAAATTTTCCTTAGATTTATTTTGTCCTGAGCCTGTGGAACCTATTAAACCTCAAGAAGACTTCTTTTTCAAATCCTATGAAAATTTTAAAGAAAAATGCATAGAAAAACTATCCCTTAAAACATGCCTCAACCTATGATTGAGCCCGCCATCCTTGATGAAACCATTATTGAACCTAAAGACATTCCAAACAACCAAGAGCAACCTAAGACAAATTCTTTACCTATCTCCTACAAAATACCAAGAGATAACGAAAGAAATCCTGTCACACCTCCTAAGATAAATCAAGTTTACAAAGCTAAAGATAAAGTGGTTGAACAACCTTCCATTGTTCCCTCCATTCCTCCCCTTAGGGAAGAAAAGAAACCTATGGTTAATAAACCCACTCCTACATAAATCCAACTTGAAAATCATACTAAAAGAAATAGACATGCTAGAGAGCGTAGGTGTAGACGTCATGCTCTTGCTTGGAAGATTAATGAAGAAACAAACAAAGAAAATCAAGATCCAAATTTGACTAAAGCAATGCATGATGAGTCTCCCTCTTCACCAAAACAAAAAGATCCTATACCACAACCACAACAAGAGCTAAAACCTTCTTTGGAAATTATCATTAGAATTCCTGTTGTGATTAATTTAGATGATGAGGAGATTACTAAAATTGACGAGGAGGTGCATTATGAATTGAATACATTGTTTTCCTCTTCTATGAGCTTACATGATAATTCTCCTAGGAAGAGAGTTAAAATTGGTGATGACCCTAGTTCGGAACTTGCTATTGTCCCTTTGGCTAGTTTTCTACCTTCCTTCGATGATGAACACGATTGAGATGACAATGACTTGCTAATAGGTTGATTCACATGTACCTTACTAGTCTTGCTTTTGTTTTCTTTTGCATATTTCTATATGTGATTACATGTACGTAATGTGATCCCCTATGCTATTTTGTTTGATGTATCTCTCTCTCCCTCTCTTTGTGACATTCCTCTATTTGTACCTACATTCTTCCCTATGTTGTAAAATATTTTTCTATATCCTTGTCTTGTGTTTTTCATTTTGGGGATGACACAAGGTGTAGAGACATTCATGTTTCTTCCATGTTGACCTGAAAGGTTTTTCTTTTTTTTTTCGCTCTCTTTGTGTCATTCTTCTTGTTTTATGAGTATTTGGGGAATGATGACAATTCCGAGCTCTAGGGAAAAATTTAGTGGTGAATCTTTGCCAATTGGTGAATAATTGAAATTGGGACTTCCAGAAATGATGAATAATACAATCTAAAAAGAGATTGAATCGCCAGGAATTTACAAAAAAATTATTTCATCTTGATTAATTTTCTTATGCATAATTTTTTAAACTAATAAATCGAATTTGATTTGCCATGTAAATGATGCGTCATTGGAACTAATTCGCTAGTAGTTTATACTGTAATTAGAATTATTAATTATATTCGCCAGTAATATTATATTACTACCATTAATTTTGGGGCAATATTGCCACTAATAATAAATTTCCATTTAATTTTAGGGATATTTTATCCTTGAATAAGTCTTTTATTTATTGCCATCGATTAGCTTTTTAATCAGATGGCTGTAGGTTGATTCTGTGACCTATGTGTGCATGCCTTTTAAAAGACTTGTTCAGGCCCAAAATCTGTTTTGGGCCACATGATAAGATTTAATCATGTGGCCCAAAAAAATTTCGGTCCTCAATAAGCCTTTTAAAAGGAATGTGCATAAAGGTCATAGAATCAACCTGCAACCA
Source organism: Sequoiadendron giganteum (assembly GCA_007115665.2). Taxonomy (NCBI): domain Eukaryota; kingdom Viridiplantae; phylum Streptophyta; class Pinopsida; order Cupressales; family Cupressaceae; genus Sequoiadendron; species Sequoiadendron giganteum. The sequence continues at coordinate 644,123,791 of CM021104.1, read as the reverse complement.
TCCGATTAAAAAGCTAATCAATGGTAACAATTTCACTTTTCATTTAGTCTTTTTATTAAAGTGATATTTTTTAAAAATAATTAATCCATGTGTGCTCCAATTCTCTGCCCCCTTGAACTCCACAAGGGGCACTACCCCTTGACCCCACTACTGGCTACCACCCTCGGGCCCCTACTTCAATATTACAAAAAACAAAAAAATATGGGGGAACTGCGCCGACCAACTATGCAAATTTTTAAAGGAGAGATTCACCATTGTAATTAATCTTTTTAGTGATTATTATTTTTACCAATTATTCATTAAGATTCGGCAGGATTTTACAATTTTTTTAATAATGTGCATAGATTTGCTAGGAAAATTATAGCACTTAGCCAAGGTTCGCTAGGATTTTACACCTTTGCTGAGGGGTTTCTTAAAGTTATCCTACCAAGCTCTCTTAATAACATTGTAGCATGAACATACTGACCCCAAATCCATGGATCCCTCATGTGTTTGGAGTTTCATTTTGGGGGAAATCCCTTGTGATTTTCATGATGTAGCTTTATTTGGAAACATATGACTTGGCATAGGGCTTTTCAAATTAGCTCTCATGTCTTGTTTATTAGCATTTATCATTTGGTACTTTAAAGTAATTGCTCACAGAATGGTGTTTAGCAATTTATTTAAAGTGGGGGCATACATTAGAATTATTCTTTTTCATTTCATGTTTCATTATGTAGTCTTCTTACTTCATGCAATGTGTCTTTCATTTTGTGGATGACATTGGCTATGATGTCTTTCAAGAGCGTTATCTCTCTAAGCATATTATATTCCTCTTAGTGGCTTGACGTGACACACTGCATCTCCTAAGTTGTGAATCTTTTATTCTTTGATTGGTCCTCTCTTGGAGATATTAGGAACAATGTTCCCTAAGTTAATACCTTACATGAACTAAGCAAGAATCCTTTTGACATTCCTTACACTAATTTTCATTTATAATTTCGGTTATATGACCACCTTGCATAATACACCTTGCACGCCTATGGAGTCATTTTGTTTTTTCATGAGTTCCAAGCATACGAATCTTTGCTTGCCTCATGAAGCTCAATGTTCATTGTTGTGTGGTTCCTTATCAAAGTTATTAGGAGGTATAACTTTGGTCTAGTTGAATGGGAAGCTAAAATTAGGCATGACTCTCCATAGCCACTTTCTTGTGTGTGTGAGTGCATACCGACCATGTGTGTATGTGTCTCACCTCTTTGGATACTCATCCAACATACAACCTAAAGTTCTATTTCCTCAGAGTGAGTGTTTATTTTTAGAAAAACAACCTAGATCTGGTCCACATCAACAAACGGTCGAAGCTTAATCCACCCTCCTTTTTCTTTTGTTTTTGTTTCTCTTTATGTCTTTGGCAAAGCATGCTTGTTTCTTGTTTTTTCTCATTATATAATTTTAAATGTGTGTTCCTTTTGTGCTTATGTTGGTTTGTTATAGGATCTGGATCTTGGGGCCTTGATCATCCCTCTAGATCGTTGTCATCCTATCTTACCAGCATCAGTACACTCAGACCCCTCTTGATGCGAGTTTGTCTACTTTAGTGCGAGTTTGAAGAAAGTCACTCCTCTCACTAAATTGGGGGCTAGATGTAATGAAAAAAAATGTATCCCTCTACATTTCTGCATTTTTTTAGGCCCTCCTTGTCAAATTGAGCTTAATGTTGCCTTGATTTAGTATTGCAATGTGTTTAACACATTCACATTAGGTCTTGGGCCCTTGTGAAGTAAGGGGACCTAATTGTACCTTATTTAAGGTGTTGTAAAGTGTTGTACAACACTTTCACACTTATCCAGGGTTTCATTAATTAATGGGGATTCTTTATTCTTTAATTGGCCTTATTTTACATCCACAAGCCTTAATTAATACATCTTTCTGAGGATAATCCTAACAAAAACCAACATCCAATCATAATCAGGTGTTTTTGGATTGTATGGCCCATATTTAGTGATCAAGGACTCATATACCACCTTAGGCATATGGGTACCAACTAAGTTTTTGGGCCACAATCCTGATTTCACATGAACCTAATATTTTCTTGAAGAATGTGTCCCATAGCCTATCCTAATGGGACTCATATGCCACTTTTTGCGTATGAGTCCCGTGTGGCTTAAAATTAAATTTAATTCAAATTCTTGGTGATATTTTATCCTCCTAGATCTGATGTTGGCTTGTAGTGTTGTAAGTTTTATAAATTTGGCATAAACACATATAAATAAAAGGTTATTTCACTCATTTTTCACCTAACAAGCAATCAAGTGACCTAAGACTTTCATGAGAGAATTCCTTATAGAAATTTTGAGTACATGAGAGAATTCAAGTCTTTACAGGAGAATTCAATAGTTTCCAAGAGCTGATTATCAAATGTTTTGGAGCACTATTCAAACATCAAGAATCATTTCAAGGTCATCATGCATAATGTTTATTTTTGAGCTAACAATTGTGATGTAGGGTTTCACTATTCAAGATAGAATTCAATTCAAGATCTACAAAGAAAGAGTCAAGATATACATATATTGGAGCCACTTAATACATGTTTGCAACATTTTATTACTAGGGTTTTGTGAGTTGTAACATATCATTTTATTCATTCATCATTCCTCTTTTCTATTTGATTTCATTACAAGGTTTGATTACCAAAAAAAGGTTTGATGAAGGAAAACCCCTTTCCAGTAAAAAAACAATATTCCCCCCTCTCTTTCGTGTGTGATTTGAAGATCTAGGTTAAATACTCTCTAAGGAACAAGGTTGTAAAAAAATTTTCAAGTGTGAAAAGCCATCAAAGTTGTCTCCTTGTTTACAAGACCATTAGAAGACATTTATAGAGTAAAATTCAACAATTCAAACCCAAAAATAAAGTTGAGAAGATAGAGTAGAGATTGAAGAGCAGATTCAGATCCTGATCCTTCAAAAAAGCTTAGCTGGACTGATATGCAACTTCTGGCGTATGAGTCCTAGTATAGTCAAGTTTGCAGATTTCAATAGTTTTAGACTTGTCTTTTAGAGATTTTTGTTCCTGCCTAAAAACCCTAATGTGGGACTAAATTTCCTAGTCTAGCGTATGAGTCCCAATGTGCATTAATTTCAATATCTTCAGCATTCTAGGAATTCATTCAAGTAACTATAGGTTTCCAAGTGCCCTTCTTTGTTCTCTCAACTTTCTATTTTGTTTTGCATTCATTTGTAGGTCATTTATTATCATTAAGTTTCATAATTTGGTCTTGCATGTCATTTTTCTTTCCAAGCCCTAGCTTGGTGGTGAACCCCTCTTTAGTTCTTAATCATACCTTAGGACACTCTTTAGTAGATTTATTTTCTTTATTCTATCCTTGGATTGAGATCTCTAGGGTTTCCTTGAATCTAATAGTAATGAAATAGGAAAACCCCCTTGTGCTTCATCTCCTTAAAATTGGAGCACCCTATTTTCTTCATTACACCAGGGCTAAGAGGAAAACCAAGATGGTCCACCTTAGCCCTAGAAATCCATGACAAGTCCTGTAGTGTTTTTCCTTTCCATTTTAGAAGATATTCTTGGTACTACTTGTTCCTAGTGCTCCTCTTGGTTCTGGTATCCAATTTTTTTCTAATTTCCTTTAGTTCCTGATGTGGTAACTACTCCTTCAAATCCATTTCATCAATACTGCTACTTGATATTCCTTCATGAAACTCATATATGTCCACAATATTAAAAATAGGTGATATACCCAATGTCTTCGGTAACTCTACTTCATATGCATTTCTAGAATCAAACTTCCTAAGTATCTTACATGGTCCAAAATTCATCATCTTCAACTTATTGTATGTACCAATTGGAAATCTCTCCTTCCTCAAATATACCATTACTTCATCTCCAACGAAAAATTCCTTATGTCTTCAGTGCTCATTTTCCTTCTTCTTATACTTACTGTTCATGTCTTCTAAATGCTTATAGACCCGATTATGCAATGTCTCCATGAAATTTGAACTCTTTTGCCTTTGCACTCCTTTTATTCTCTATATTGATGTCCCTTAACTCTACCACTCCTCTAGGATTTACTTCGGTAAAAATATGAAATGGTGTTTTTCCTTTACTCTAGTTCACTGAATTATTATTTGCAAACTCTTCTTGTGGTAAAACTATATCCCAACTACCTACCTTATCTCCAACCAAACATATCAACAAGTTACCAAAGATTATGTTCATAACCTTTTCTATCCATCAGTCTGTGGGTGGTATGTTGAATTGAACTTCAAATCAATCTTCATCTTCTTCCATAATGTCCTCCAAAGTATCCAATGAATTTGGTGTCTGTCTAAAACAACACTCTTAGGTAATCCATGCAATCTCACAATCTCCTTGAAAAATAAGTTAGCGACATGCATAACATCATTAGTCTTCTTACAAGGAATAAAATGTGCCATTTAGAAAATTGGTCTACTACTACCATAATAGAATCATAACCTCTCTGTGTTCTTGACAATCCCAATATGAAATCCATGCTCAAATCTTCCCAAGGTCTCTCTAGTATTGTCAAAGGTTTGTACAATCCAGTGTTCTAACTACTTCCTTTTGCAACTTGACAATTCCTACAATGTTGAACATAATTCCTTACATCCTTATATATCTATCACCAAAAATAATGTTCACTCACCAAAGCTAGTGTCTTATCCACTCCAAAATGTCCTGCTAATCCTCCACTATGATTTTCCTTGATCAAATTATCTCTCATTGAAGTCTTCGATATACACATTTGATTTCCTTTGAATAACATACCTTCTTGAATAAAATGATCCAACCACTGGCTCCGGTCTGTCACTACTAGTTCTCTACATGCTCTCCATGCTTCACAAAAATCTGTATCATCTACATACATGTGCTCCAACTCTTCAAATCCCAACTCTTGCACTCTCATTTCTATCAACAAATTCCTCCTTCTACTTAATGCGTCTGCAACCTTGTTTGACTTGCCACTCCTATGCGTCAACACAAATCTATAACTCTACAAGAACTCAACCCATATCATATTTCTTTGATTCAAATTTCCTTGACTATTCAAATATTGCAAATCTTGATGATCTATATACAAAAAAAACTCCTTAGGCAACAAATAACGTCTCCACTTATTCAAGGCTTGAATTATGGCATAAAATTCTTGATCATAAACTACGTATCTTCATCTGGCATCATTCAAATTCTTATTGAAATAAGCTATAGGTCTCCCTTCTTGACTCAATATTGCTCCAATTACATTTCCACTTGTATCACAATCAACTTGAAATACTTTGTCAAAATCAGGTAATGCTAATACTGGCTGTTCTATCACCTTTTTCTTCAAAAATTCAAAACTCTTGTATGCTCTGAATGTCCACTTGAAATCCTTCTTATCTCCTCTCATTGTTTCAATCACAGGGTTACAAACACTACTAAAAATCCTGATAAAATTTTGGTAGAAACTAGCTAATTCATGGAATGATATGACTTCTCCAATGTTTACCAGTGTAGGCCAATCTAAAATTCTTTCACTTTATCTAGATCCATCCTCAATCCTTCAACAAAAATAAAAAATCCCAAGTATACCAATTCTATCTTCATGAAACTACATTTCTTGACATTAATCAACAACTTCTCTTCTCTCAACCTTCGTAATAATTGTAGGATGTTCCACACATGTTCCTCTCTAGTCTTATTTAAAATCAAAATATCATCCAAGTATGTTGAGAAATGTGACTCAAATTTATTGGATCGATCGACTTCCTTGAGTAGTTGTATTTTCTTCCTTCATCGGCCTAAGTTAAGTTGCTAGTTTTCAAGTTTTTCTAACTAAAGTCGTAGGGTTCTAAAGTCTTATAACCTCTTGACTTAGCAACTATGAAGTGAAGGTTAATCCATTTGTTGTCGGCATGTCACGGGTTTTGAGAAATTTGCAACCTTCGACATGAGGTTCAAAAGTTTGAGTTATGGGTGATAGGGCAATCCCTTTGCATTCGGCGAGTCATAGGTTCTGGGAACTTCACAACCTTTGACATGAGGTTTTGAAGTTTGGTTTTTAGTGATATAGCAACTTGGAAGCTGACAGATGTGGGACCCGATAGGATGGTGGATCGTGACAAAGGCTAATAGGTGGCAATGACATGGAGGATAGATGGCATGTGGGAACATGTGCTCGGTGAACATCAATGAGATGGTAATGAATGTCTCTTCGACTGGGTGACATGGTCTTAGGTGGATAACCGTAAATTTGATAGTGGAGATTTATTTGAATACTTATCCGAAAGCCAAAAATGTTGGATGATGGTGTGTGGCTCGAGGTGAAACCCTAAAGAGGTATGGTAGTTGAAGAGTTGAATGTGAGCAGTGGTTACTTGGGGGGGTGGATTGGCCAAGAGGATGGGAATCTTAGAGAGAGAGATAAATCTTGTAGAAGGTGAAGGTTGAGTGACTGTATGACAGAGAGGCCGAGAGGCCAGTGGTCAAGTCATGAGGCTATGTAGCTGAATGAGATGTCTCTTATTGAGGGATGTGGTCATGATGGGTTATGCTTCTAAATCCTCTCCAGATGGAACAAGATGTAAATCTCATGCAAAGGCCGTGAGATTGATATTGTATTGTAACTTCCTGGAGTAGTTGTGTTTTCCTCCTTCATCAACCTGAGTTAAGTCATTGGTTTTCAAGTTTTTCTAACTGAAGTCGTGGGGTTCTAAAGTTTCATAACCTCCTGACTTAGCGGCTATGAAGTGAAAGTTAATCCCTTTACTTTTAGCATTTCATAGGATTTTAGAACTTCACAACCTCTGACATGAGGTTTAAAATTTTTAGTTTTTGGTGATAGGATGATCCCTTTGCAGTCGGCGAGTCACGGGTTCAGGGAACTTCACAACCTTCGTCATGAGGTTTTGAAGTTTGGTTTTTCAATGATATAGCGACTTGGAAGCTGACGGATGTGGTACCTGATAGGATGGTGGATCGTGATCAAAGGCCAACAGGTGGTGATGACATGGAGGATAGATGGCATGTGGGCCCATGTGCTTGGTGAACTTTGGTGAGATGGTAATAAATGTCTCTTTGATTGGGTGACATGGTGATAAGTGGATAACCCTAAGTTCAACAATGGAGATTTGTTCAACTTCTTATCCGATGACCAAAATTAAATGCTAGATGATGGCATGTGGCTCGAGGTGTAACCCTAAAGGGGTGGGGTAGTTGAATAGTCAGAGAGATAGAGAAAGACAATTAGAGAATGATGGGTACCTGGGTGTTGGCCGAGAGGCTGGGTAGTTGAGAGAGAGATGAATCTTGCAAAAGGTGAAGGCTGAGCGACTGTATGACAAAGAGGACAAGAGGCCAATGGTCAAGCCATGAGGCTATGTAGCTGAATGAGATGTCTCTCACAAATGGGAGTTGGTCACGATGGGTTATGCTATCGGACATTCTCTAGAATAGAACAAGATGTAAATCTCTTGTAAAGGCCCTGAGCTTGATATTGTATTGTAACTATATTTTGTTGCTGAATAATACAATGGTGATTTGGGCTTTTGGAGTGTGGTGTTTTTTACCCAAAAGGGTTTTCCCTATGTATATCTGTGTGTTCATGTCTTCTATTTCATCTTTCATGGTTGTTGGTTTTGTATATTGAATATGTTAATGGTGTTGTTGAAACTGGTTAAGCATGAGTTTCTCTCAAAAGGATTAATGTGGGAAATGAACTATGTCTATTTCCTCTTTATGGTATGGTAGTACATGTCTTCTATCAAAGGCACTACTAATCTTGTATGTTTCTTTCTGAGATGCCCAACCATATCTTTTGACAAGTGGTATTAGAGCCTTGTTCTAGGATGTGTTTCTTTCTAGTGTGTTGGTTCTATGTATTCCTTCTGTGAAGATTTCTTAGTCTACCAGGCTTGAGGAAATCTAGAGGAATCGACTGATGTATTGATCCTTTAATGAGTGGAGGTTATTTATTTTTTGTTTAAGTTTCATGAGACAACACACAACATGGAAGATGGTGAAGATGGAGAAACTAGAACTGGTCATACTAGAATGTTGTGATTTGAGGTTCCTAGTTGGTAGCAGTATAACCCTCATGCATGGGGTGGAATATTATTTTCTCTATGGTTATGTTGTAGCAAATATTTCATATTTGGTGTCTATGTGAGAGGCTCCCTGGTGATATGGAGAATTTTGGGTTGTTGTTCAATCATGGAGTAATGTGTTTATGCTGGGTATTTTTCTTGGTATTGGAAGGCACAATTTTTTTGGTACCCTGATTGCATGTAGGCCATGGAGTTGATCATTGGATGGTCTAGAAGCTTTTGAAATATCCCATCTCTCTCTTGGATGCATGTGCATGTTGGTGGTTTTGGAGTTGGATTGAAATGGGCTTGGAGTTCCTGAATTGTTGTTTCATTTTAAGGATGTTTTGTACTTGCATGGCTTTGTGGTTTTGCAAGTTTTACACGGTCAATCAAAACTTGTAATTATGTGGAGCTGCTATTAAGCTATTTTCTAGACCTTGTCTTTTGGGGTGTGACTAGATGAGATAGTTGCAGTTCGACATGGTTTGATGAGGTGGGTTGTCTTCTCTGCATGGGAGTTTTGGTATGTGATTTATCACTCAACATTCTTTTGGTGTATCTTGCTAGGTTCCTAGACTATGGTGCTCAAGTTGTGGATATGATTGGAAAATTTGATTTGAGTTTGATTTGGTGTTTGAGTCAAGTTTTCTATGTTGCTATTCTCCTTGAGATCTCAGTTTTGTAGTTTCTAGTGTGATAATGGGTTTGCATGTTTCTGTTGAATGGATCTATGAGTTGTGCAATGTTGTGGGCTGTCTTTACCTACATGTTTGTTGTGAGACAACTTAGAAGTGCACTATCTATATCTGTGAGATGTGTTTCTATGATGGTGCAAAATTGTTAGCTGGCCTTATCTATGGTCACTTGTGCATTGGTGTAGTTGCTTTGAGATGCAAGGATGGATGGTGTTGAGTACCTAAATATTCAGTTATGAGGACTTGTATCATATGTATCATGATGTCATGAAAATCCTGATACATGTTTATGGTGTAAGCTTTTGATAGTGATGGTATTTTCTGCTTGGTTTGGAGATCTTGGTGTCACTTTGTATTGTTGTCAGTAAGACATGTTGTTGTGTGGACTTGAAGGATTTTTAGATTAGTAGATGTTTGGTCATGATGCTTGGAAAGCTCAGTTATCATGGTTCAGTGGGAGCTTTAGCAATGACTATGGATTCATCACTTGCTGATGGATGGTCTTCTCTAGTGTTGCAAATGTTACTAGGAGGAGATCTTAAATCCTATTGCTGTAGAAGGGTTCTTTCATATTTGCATGGACACTATTTGAAGGTGTGCAACATCTCATAGCCATGGAGGATTCTTGGAGTCTTTGGTTGAGGTTTTGGCGGTGCTTGATAGGTGATGTTGGTTTGGAGTTTGTTGTGTTTCATGTCATGGTATACTCTTGATTGCGCATTAGAGTTTTGGCATGATGCATTTCCCTTGAGACCATGGTATGTTCACCTGGAGCATGGGATCTCCTAAGGGGAATGTCTAGATCATGATGTCATGACAAGTTCCTGGTTCAGATGATTGGAGCCTTGACAATGGTTTGAAAATTCTTTGTGTATTGGGTGTATTAGTCATATGCTTGAGAAATTCATGATGATGGGTGATCCCACAATACTGGTTTACAATTTTTGGGCAAACTGGACACTGAACTGATTTTTTTAAACTAAATTTGCACTTTTGGGCTCCTATAGCGGCTAAACTGTGAGGAATTTGAAGATGATGCAAACTAGTAATTTGTGAGATTTTGTCTATATATTCTAAATATATTTTTTTTCAATTTTTTTGGAAATAGATTGCACTTCTTTTTCCATATCATTCAAAAACTATATTTAAGAAAAACAACATTTTAAGGAGTGACGTTCACCGTATACAAAATAACTTTTTTTGTATGAAGGATAAAATTTTAATTTTTCTAAATTTAGATTTGTAACTGTGATATCTAACTAGTTCATTTGGTTTCATAGTGTTTTATTAAATATTTTTTCCTTAATCAAGTTTCAAAGTCAAACCAATTACAATTCAGACATAGGTGAGCGGTATACAACATAACTTTTTTTGTATGTATCAAAATTCAATTTTTTTTTAATGGATCAAGGACATCAATACCCAGCCTGAACATATTTTTCAAAATTTTATTTTGATAATTTGCTATTTTTCCACATATGCAGAAAAAGAGCTTGATATTTGGTGAAAAGCCTATGTTTAATAAAACTAAAAAAACAAATACATAATAAAACCAAAACATATTAAAATTATATTTGTTGGATAGCTCATTCTGATGAATACCATAATTATTTGAAATAAATTTTAAATGAATTTATTTGATCCCCCAAAAGGTAAACCAAAAGTGATTTTTTATCATCATTTTGATAGGTGTAAAGGAGACTCTATTATAAGTATGGTTTAAAATTAGTGGGGTTCTATCCAAGGGGGTTTGATCTAAGGTGGTTTGATCAAACCCTCTTTAATTAAAATCCTTAAAATGAAACTTTCTAAGGCTTGGATCATTCTATCTTCTAAAAATATGTGATTTCAACAAAAAACATAATCTCCCAAAAATTGTAAACCAACTTTGTAGGATCACCCTGGTGCAGTGATGCATTTGGAGTTTAGCATGAGATGATAAATTGCAGGTGCTCATGGATACATGAAGAATAAGGTGAGTGTGTAATTCTCTTGAGATGAGAGAAGTGTTGATGGTTACTCTTGATGAGTTTGCAGTAGAAAGTCTGAGGAGCCTACACCTTGGTTAGACATGAGTTCAATAGAGACTGATGAGGAGATTGCTCTTGGAAAATTCATTAGGACTTAGTTACCATGGAGGATCATTCTGATTCCCCACTCTTGGTCTACTCAAAAATCTATTGCTTGAGAGGTATTGCCCATTGTCTCTCTCAGGTGTTTTATGCTTTCTTTCATGGATATGGATCTTGAACTACTATTAGATGTTTCTGAAGGATTCATTGTGAGAGATTGATAGCATGGTCATCTCCTTGTGCATTGTGATTACATTCATTTATGTTGAGTATAGGAGATGCATTGGTTGTATTTCCTAAAATGGGAAATGAAATAGTTTGATCTTCTTTGAGAGGCTTACACCCATGTTAATTACATGACATATATGTTATGTTTGATCTTGGTGATTGAATAGTTAGATGTTGTTAAGGATTTTATTTTGGGGTGTTGTAAAGGAGATCATACTTGACATAGTTGGCATTTAGAGATTTGTGTAGAAGAATTTTCTATAGGTATATGATGTGCAGTTTTTCTCTCTCTAGTCTCGGTTGTCTTCCTAAATGTTTGGTCTCACATTACATTGGTTGGAGATTTCGTTAGAACTATTGTGATCACTAGCTTGTGGTCATGTGTTTTCACTCATGTTCTTGGGTGATGACAGGGAGGTTCTTTATCTTCTTCCTTTGCTAGGTGTGGAGAATTTAGGAGAGTTATGCATAATCGTAGTGAGAGATTGATTTATAGATTGTGCATATCATTCTGGATGTTTCCTTGGTACTACATGATGTCGTTTACACCTCTTGTATGATGCTATTGGTTGACTCTTTGTGCCTTTGATCTTTCAAATTTGGCATTACCCATGCAGTGGGAGTTCTTAGATGTGTTTGGTCTTCTTCGACTGGTTGGCACTTGGAGCTTGCATTTGCTGTTGATGGGTTGGCTATGCAAGTGGCATGAGTTTTCTGATGTGGATACCTTGGAGGTATGTGTGATTGGATGGATTAGCACTTGCTATGTGTTCTATTTCCAGTCGCATGGGTTGATCAGTTAGATGGCAGAAGTCATTTTCCTGGTTGTTGTTCTAGCTGGTGTTCTATCTTATTTTCTAGAGAATGACTTCATGGAACCATGTTCATGATTGAGGGCTTTGAAGTTGATGTTGTGTTGCTTTTGTATAGCTTGTGAGCATAGTGGAGTTGTGGCAGTGTTGAGGACCTTTCCATTTGTAGGATATGATGCTTGTGTTCTTGAGACTAGTGCATATACTCCTTGGCTCGTTCCTTTTTCCTATGGTGGATGGTTGGAACTATTGCCTGAGTTGGTGGGCATCTTGGATGTCGTTGTAGGTGTCTTGGTTAGAGTGCATAAGCATTGTTTAAGATTATTGAGTTTTCTTTGGAAGGAGCCAGTAAGGTCTTTGTCAAGTGGGAGAATGTTGAGAAATGTGACTCAAATTTACTGGCTTGATCGACTTCCTCGAGAAGTTTTGATTTCCTCCTTTATCGTCTTGAGTTAAGTCACTCATTTTCAAGATTTCTAACTGAATTTGTGGGGTTCTAAAGTTTCATAACCTCCCACCTTATCGAATGTGAAGCGAAGGTTAATCCCTTTGTTGTCAGCATGTTGTAGGTTTTGAGAAATTTGCAACCTCTAATATGAGGTTCAAAAGTTCAAGTTTTGGGCAAGAGGAAGATCCCTTTGTAGTTGACAATTCGTGGGTTTTGGGAACTTCACAACCTCCAACATGATGTTTTGATGTTTGATTTTTCAACGATATAGTGACTTGGAAGCTGATGGATGTGGGACTCGATAGGATGGTGGATTGTGATCAAAGGATGATAGGTGGCGATGACGTGGAAGACAGATGGCATGTGGGCCCATGTGCCTGGTGAACTTTGGTGAGATGATAATAAATGTATCTTCCATTGGGAAACATGGTGTAAGGTTGATAACCCTAAGTTTGATGATGGAGATTTTTTCAACTGCTTATTCAAATTTAAAAATTAAATGTTGGATGATGGCATGTGGCTCGAGGTGTAACCCTAAAGGTGCATGGTAGTTGAATAGTCAGAGAGATAGAGAAAGATAATCAGAGAGCGACGATTACCTAGGTGTTGGCTGAGAGGCTAGGTAGCTGAGAGAGAGATGAATCTTGTAGAAGGTGAAGGTTGAGCAGCTATATGATAGAGCGGCCGAGAGACCAGTGGTTGAGTTGTGAGGCTATGTAACCAAATGAGATTTCTCTTGCTGAGGGAGGTGGTCATGATGGGTTATGCTGTTGGATATTCTCTAGAATGGAACAAGATGTAAATCTCTTGTAAAGGCTGTGAGCCTGATATTGTATTGTAACTATATTTTGTTGTTGAATAATTTAATGGCGATCTAGGCTTTTAGAGTGTGGTATTTTTTACCCGAAAGGGTTTTCCCCACGTATATTTGTGTGTTCATGTCTTCTATTTCATCTTTTATGGTTGTTTTTTCTGCTGAATCTGTTAATGGTGTTGTTGAAATTGGTTAAGCATGAGTTTCTCTCAAAAGGATTAATGTGGAAAATTAACTATGTTTGTTTCTGCTTTATGGAATAGTAGTACGTATCTTCTACTGAAGGAACTACTAATCTCGGTGTAGAGAAGAGGGATTTGCTACTCACGATTTCTCCTCACTCAGAGAGCCTCATGGGGTGAACTGCCCTAAACTACCTCAAGGAACAACGTGAAAAATCTAAAATCAGAAAGAGAAGGTCACAAAGATTCTCTAGACAAACTGACAAGCTTTTGGCCAAAGGACAATAACATATAATACGGACGACAGCTCGGTGTGCTGACATCTTAGAGATGTGTTGACGTCTTGTACAGACCAGAAAGTGAGTTTATCATAGAGAATGGAGAAGTGGCTACTTCTACTTAGATTGCTAAGATCTTCTGAAGCATAGAAAAATAACAAAACATGATAAAGTTGAAATAGACATGATAAAGATAAAGAAGAAAGAAAGGAAATTCTTACAACTGCGCAAGTGATGAAGCCTCCAACACGTGAATTTCTTCAATACCTACACACAAGAGAGAGAGAAATTGTTGGGGCTATATAGGGGTTTGCCTCAGTCAAACCCCTATTTTGGTGTTCCCACCTTTGTGGACAACCAAATAGATAGAGAGAAAATTATGATAAAGCAAGAAGTGAAAGAAATAACACAAAAGAACTACAAAATAGTGTTATAATACTCAACCAAATAATAGAGGAGATGAGTGGAAAGATTACCACATCCACTAAGAGAACTCAAGGCTAATGGGGGAGAAAATGAGAGGATCTCAAGCCTCTGATACAATGGTGTTTGTTCCACACTTGCTCTAGGGTGATCCCATAATGTCGGTTTACAATTTCTGGGAGATTCTGATTTCTGTTGAAATCACATATTTTTAGAAAATATAATGATTTAAGCCTTAAAAGTTTCCATTTTAAGGAGTCTAATTGAAGAGGATTTGATCAAACCACCTTAGATCAAACCCACTTGGATAGAATCCTGCTAGTTTTAAATCATACCTATAACAAAGTCTCCTTTACACCTATCAAAATGTTGATAAAAAACCACTTTTGATTTACCTTTTGGGGGATCAAATGAATTCATTTAAAATTTATTTTTTGTATAGTATGTAGTCCTTATTATAAGCTTCCCAAAAAGTATAATTTTAAAAAATAATAATTTAATTATTATATTTATTTTTTATTTCTTGCGAATGTAGGTTTTTCATCGAAAATCAAGCTCTTTGTTCTACACATGTGAAAAATAGCAAATTATCAAATTTTTTTTTGAAAAATATCAATGCACTATATATTGAAATCCTTGATCCAACAAAAAAGAAAAAAATTGAATTTCGATACATACAAAAAAATTTATGTTGTATACAATACACCTATGTCTGAATTATAATTGGTTTGACTTCGAAACTTGACTAAGGAAAAAATATTCAATAAAAAACTATGAAACCAAATGAAAGTGCTAGATATCATAGTTACAAATCTAAATTCGAAAAAAATAGAATTTTATCCTCCATGAAAAAAAAGTTATGTTGTATATGGTGAGGATCACTCCTTAAAAATGGTGTTTACTGAAAAAAACTAGTTTTCAAAGGAGATGCAAAAAGAAGTGCAATTTGATTCCAAATTTTTTGAAAAAAATATATTTAGAATCTACAATTTTTTTCTTCAGAAATCACTAGTTTACATCATCTTCAAATTCCTCATGGCTTAGCCGCTAAAGGTGCCTGAAATTGAATATTTAGTTAGAAAAGAATAGTTCAGTGTCTAGTTTGGCCAAAAATTGTAAACCAGTATTGTGGGATCACCCTCTAATAAGTTAGTAGAGTGTTGATATTGCTGTTGTGAAGTGTAAAGTGTTTCTTGAAAGTGATGGATTGAATTCTTAGAGCATGTGAAGAGCTAAGCGAGATGAATGAAAGGCTTATAGTCTTGAATGAATGAAGGAAGGGGATTGTGAAGATATTGTGTAGAGAGGATTGTAGAGATGAAATGGAAGAAGGAGTGAATTTGAAGGAAAGAGTGAAGAAAATGGCCATATTCAGGTCAGTCGGCCAAAGAGGGCATTACAAGTCGACCCCCAATGGGAAGTGTAATGCCTTTGCAGGCTCTAGCCACAGGAATCTACTAGGGACGTAAGCGCGCCGCATGGGCATCCCTGACAGTTATTCCTCTACTGACACACAGATGCCAAGTGGAACAAAGGCAATAGGCTTATGTGGAATTTATCCTTTGGACTTGGTTTTCTAAAGTGAAGAAGGATAAAAGGAGAATTTTCCTAGGTGGTGCAAATTTACTCCTATACATTTTTACCCCACTTTAGTGAGCACGAATACTAATGAGTGCTTCAGTAAAGTAGACTGCGATCTGGTGAGCTCGAGAGTGCAGGAAAAACAAAGGACTACATAGCTCAGTAGAACTATGAAGCTGAAGAAAGAAAGTTCCTTACAGGCCCACAAACCTGCAAGGAAGGTATCCTCCAAGAACTCTCACATGAAGGAAACTGAGAAAAGTTCCTTATAGACCCACAAACCTGCAAGGAAGGTATCCTCAAAGAACTCTCACATGAAGGAAATCAAGAAAAGTGCCTTACAAAGCTACAAAATTGCAAGGAAGGTATCCTCCAAGAACTCTCACATGAAGGAAACCGAGAAAAGTGCCTTACAGACCTGCAAACCTGCAAGGAAGGTATCCTCCAAGAACTCTCACATGAAGGAAACCAAGAAAGGTGCCTTACAGACTCACAGACCTACAAGGAAGGTATCCTCCAAGAAATCTCACATGAAGGAAACCAAGAAAGGTGCCTTACGGACCTACAAAATTACAAGGAAGGTATCCTCCAAGAATTCTCACATGAAGGAAACGGAGAAAAGTGCCTTATAGACCTACAAACCTAAAAGGAAGGTATCCTCCAAGAACTCTCACATGAAGGAAATTGAGAAAAGTGCCATATAGACCCACATACCTACAATGAAGGTATCCTCCAAGAACTCTCACATGAAGGAAACCAAGAAAAGTGGACTCCACAGAGTAAAAAAGAAGCTTCATGGGCACACTCATGAAGCGACATGTTTACCAACAGATAGAACATGTTAGGAAGCGACCACGTAGGAAACTAAGCAGGCAGTCAGGTAGACCATCGTTAAGTTGGAAGACTTTCAAAGGGGTCCCTTGGGAACCCTTCAAAAGGAAGAAGGGTCCACGCAAGGGACACACTTTTTGAAAAGAGAGGTCTAGTCAGGCTACCCCCAAGCTAGACACAAAGATATGAAATAGGTCTAGTCAGGCTGCCCTCAAGCTAGATGCCAAGATATCAAGTGAGGTCTAGTCGGGCTACCCCTAAGCTAGACACCATATAATTCATCTAAGATACAATCTTTCAAGAGGGGGTCCCTTGGGAACCCTTCAAAAGGAAGAGGGTCCACTCAAGGAACGCTATATTTGAAATTCATGTTGGAAAAAATGCCTCAATGCTTACTGACATGGAACTCCTGAAAGAGAAGTATTGGTGAGACCCTTGGAATGTATTGCTAACAAGAAGCTATGTTCTAAAGTCTTGGAGGGATCAGATCACTGTGACCTAGGACCTGTATTGCCGATAAAAGTCATCGGGGTGACATGAACTATCAGAGTGAGATTCCAAACTCATTTTGACAGTAGAAGTCTGGGCGATATCGGCATGACCCCGTGGTTGTCTTGTTGATGAGAACCATCGGCATGACCAAAGTAGTCAGAGTGAGATTTCTAAATCATTTCAATGGTAGGTGTATAGGCGATGAAGATCATGGGAAGACTCTTGCCGATGGACGTGTTAGGGAGACTTGAGTTGTCGACGTGACTTCCTGATCTCTTGCTGATAGTATTAATCTTGTTGATGGATCTACTCCTGATGAATGATCAATGTGACTCTTGCTGATATGCATGGTCTTGGTGTTCTTTGGGAAATTGGGGAGACTTGAACCATTGGTATGACTTTCCAGTTTGTTGCCGATAGCATTGGTCTTGCCGATGGTCCTGAGATCAGGGAGACTTCATGAAGTCTAAGTGATAGACCAGTAGAAGCCAGTGCAGTGTGTGATGGTCTATGGGAAGTCTTGCATCGGTGAGACACGGTCTGTTATCTTGCTGATGAGCAATACAGTTGAAGTCTGTTGACCAAGTGTTTGTCCTACGTGGTTTGTTTTGGACCAATGAGAGAAGCAGAATGGAAACTGATTGGCAGTTGAACTATTGTGACCATTCTCTTATGGGAAATGAACATACTGCTTGAGTATGAATGAACAGTTTGGTTGAGACTCTGGTTGGTTGGTTGGTTGAATGATCAGTTTGTGAATTTCATTGTATGTAGTTTTCAAAAGCATTGTAACAGTGATATTCTGTACAAGGTTGATCAGGGGAATGTTGCTGCTGTAAATTGACATTTGAAAATAAGAGTCTGTAATGTGTATGCAATTCATTTACTATAATACAAGTGATATTCTTTGGTGTGGTGGGTTTTTCTCCCATAAGGGTTTTCCCACGTAAATTTGGTGTCAAATGTGTTTGAGTTATTTCTCAATTCTGTTATTTATTTCATATGCATCTTAGTGAACTGTAATTGAAAATTTTAAAAGGAATATCTATTTCTCCTCTTAGTTTTGACATTAGGAAAAGTTTGTTTCACAATCAAATTTTTCCTAACAAGTGGTATCAGAGCCTGGCTAGTCATGTTATCCTTATGGGTAGTTGGATTTTTGTCAATTTTTGTTAAGTGGCAGTTTTGTAGAAGTCTTGAATTTGTCTAATTACAGATTGAGATGGCAGTGACAAGTACGTCTAGAAGAATTGATATTGAGAAATTCAATGGCAGCAATTTTGAGTTTTGGAGACTCAAAATGGAAGATCTATTGGTTGATCATGATATTTGGGTTGCTGTGTCTGAAACGAAACCTATAGGCATGAAGCAAGAAGATTGGGACCTGAAAAATCAAAAAGCAAAGGGGTTGATAAGGATCTATTTCGCAGATTTAGTTCTTCTGAATGTTCATGAAGAGAAGACTGCATCTTCTTTATGGAAAAGACTGGGAGATATTTATCAGGGCAAGTCCTTGGTGAATAAGCTGTTCTTAAGGAAGAAGTTGTACTCTTTGAAAATGGGAGGAGCATTTGTTGCTAATCATTTGAATACATTTAACATGCTGATTACTCAGTTAATATCTATAGGTGTGAAGATTGATGAAGAATATCACTATATGCTCTTGTTGTGTTCTTTGCCAGATTCGTGGGATCACTTGGTGATGACGATTGGGAGCATGACAACCACTTTCAAGATGGAAGATGTGGTTGCTTCTTTGTTATCAAAAGAGATGAGAAGGAAGTCTTATGAGATGGTGAAGGAGGCTCTGACTGTTCGAGGTATATAGAAAGAAAAAGACAAGAATTTCAAATTGAAATCAGAAGGGAGATCAAAGTCTCCTGGGAAGAAGTCCAAGATGAAGTGCTGGAATTGTGGGCAGCCTGGTCATTTTCGAAGGGATTGCAAAGAGGAGAAAAATAAGAAGAATTCTTCTGACAATGATTCTTCTCAGAGTGAAGCAGATGCCTTCATTGCAACCTTGGCAACTCAGGCAACATATGACGTGTGGATGATTGATTTTGGAGTTTCTTTCCACATGACATCTCACAGAGACTGGTTTACCAAGTATGAAGAATACGATGATGGAAAGGTGTATTTGGTAAGCGATTCATCTCTGGAGATAATTATCTATGGAAGAGTCAGAATTCAATTTCCTGATGGCAAAATTGAGGGAATTGAGGGTGTAATGCATATACAAGGTTTGGATCAAAATTTATTTTCTGTAAGCAAGTTGAATGATGTTGGAGTGCAAGTCTCGTTCTCTGGAAATGGCTATAAAATGACTAGAGGGTCGATGGTGCTAGCTAGGGGTGCCCGAATTGGTACTTTGTACAAGCTTGATGCATTGGCTATTCAATACAATAATGTCTATGCAAAGCCACATAAGGCTGTTCATAAAGAGAAGAATGAAAATGTTCCTATTGGGGAAAATTATTTGGAAGTTAAACTTCCAGTAGAAAAGACCATGCTGTAGCATCTAAGGCTCGGTCAAATTGGTGAAAAAGGTTTGAAAGCCTTGAAAAATAGAAACCTGGTTGAGGGGCTTGATGATTGCAACCTGGAATTTGAATTTTGTGAACACTCTATTTATGGAAAACATCACCGTGTTTCATTTTATTCTAGTCCTCATAAATCTTCTAGTCTTTTGGATTATATTCATTCTGATGTGTGTGGTCAAGCCGATGTTCCTTCGTTATCGAAGTCTAAGTATTATGTTTCTTTCATTGATGTTAATTCGAGAAGGCATTTGTGTATTTTTTAAAAGGTAAATCAAAAGTGTTCATTTATTTTAAGGAATTTAAAAACCTTGTGGAAAATTAGACTAGAAGAAAAATAAAATGTTTAAGAACTGACAATGGCGATGAGTTTTGTTTTGATGAGTTTGAAAGGTATTGCAAAGGCCATGGGATTAAAAGGCATAAAATGACACCTTACAATCTGTAGCAAAATGGAGTTGCCGAAAGGTTGAATAGGACGTTGATGGAGAAGGCAAGAAGTATGTTGAGCAATGCTGGTCTGGAGCAGAAGTTTTGGGTTGAGGCTGTGGCTACAACATGTTACTTGTTAAATCGGTCTCCTTCGTCAGCACTTGTTGATAAAATGCATATGGAAGTTTGGTCTGGTAAGAAGCCGTCTTTGAGACATATTCGTGTCTTTGGCTGTGAAGCATATGTTTATGTGCTAGATGTAAAGAGATCTAAATTGGATAAAAAATCTGAAAAATGTATCTTCATTGGGTATGGCCTTGGTGTGAAAGGATACAAGCTTTGGAACCCTATGACTAAGAAGGTATTTTACAATAGAAGTGTAATATTATGGGAACTGAAACCTTCTTCAGTGGATCTACAGTTAGGGATGGAAAAAGATAAAAAGGATAATGATGTTGTTGAGATACCTCTAACTCTAGAAAAGAGGAACAACACATTGAAAGTGTACCTGAAACTGAGGAGTTTGAGTAGCTCTGAGAGTTCTAAACAAGAAAAAGAACCACAACCTCAGCCTCAGCCTATGAGAAGGTCTACACGTGAAAAGAAATAATCAGATAGGTATGTATTCTCTATGGTAGATTCTAGTTGTGCCTATGCTTTGATTAATAATACTGATGAGCCTAGGACTATAAAAGAGGTAGTTGAAATGTCTGATTCAGATTCCTATTTGGAAGCCATGAATGAAGAAATGACATCATTAAAGAAAAATGATACTTGGGATTTGGTCCCATTTCTTGAAGGTAGAAAGCCTGTGGGCTGCAAATGGGTGTTTAAACAAAAAACTAGTTTGGATGGCTATGTTACAAAGTATAAAGTGAGATTGGTTTTGAAGGGTTATTCCTAGGTAGAGGGAATTGATTATGGAGAATTTTTTTCTCTTGTAGCTAAGCTAATGTCTATTAGATATCTTTTTTCACTTGCAATGACATATGATCTAGAGATTGAACAGATGGATGTAAAGACAACATTTCTTCATGGTGATCTTGAAGAAGAAATCTATATGTCCTAGCCTAAGCACTTTGTGAAAAAAGGTAAAGAAAATATGGTTTGCAAGTTCAAAAAATCTCAGTATGGATTAAAAAAATGTCCTAGAATGTGGTACCAGAAATTTGACACTTTTGTTTTGTCATTGGGTTTTGTAAGTTCAAAATCAAATCATTGTGTGTACTACAAGACTAAAAATGATCATGTTCTTATTATTTCCTTCACGTTGATGATATGTTGTTCATAGGCAATAGTAAGTTAATGATTTCTGATCTAAAATCTCAGTTGTCTCGAAAGTTTGAAATGAAAGATCTTGGTGCAACCAAGTATATTCTGGGGATGGAAATAACTAGGGACAGAAAGGGTAGAAAGCTTTGGCTTAGCCATAGTAAGTATATTAATACTGTTTTGGAGAGATTTGGTATGAATGATTGCAAGCAGCTAGTTGTTCCAGTTTTGTAGGGGACGAAGCTATCTGTTGAAGATTGTCCAAAATCTCCTACTGAGATGGAGGATATGACCAAAGTGCCTTATGCTAGTGCAGTTGGTAGTTTAATGTATGCAATGGTCTAGACAAGGCTAGATATTGCCCATGCAGTGGGAGTTCTTAGTTGATTTAATGCGAATCTAGAAAGGACACATTGGGATGCTATGAAAAGAGTGTTTAAATATCTGAGGGGCACTTCAGAATATGCTTTGTGTTACCATGGAGATTTGGTTGGATAATAGAGGACTCTCAACATTCGTGGATATGTGGATTCTAATTAGGTAGGGGACATTGACAGTAGAAGGTCCACCAGTTCATATACTTTCATGTTGAATGACAGTGCAATTAATTGGATGAGCAAGCAACAAGCTATAGTCGCTTTGTCCACTACGGAGGTTGAGTACATGGAAGCAACTCATGCTTGTAAAGAAGCAATCTGGTTAAAACGCTTGTGTTCTAACACTGGGTTTGATGCAGGGCAGATTACAATTTATTGTGACAGTTAGAGTGCTATTTGTCTGGCGAAAAATCCTACTTTCCATGCCAAGACAAAATATATTGATGTGCAACATCACTTTGTTCGAGATATGGTGGAGGATGGAAAGGTTTGTTTAGAAAATGTGGATACTCTAAAGAATTTTGCTGATGCATTGACAAAGCCAGTGAGCATAGAAAAGTTTGATGGGCCTTGGTGCCCATGAATTTCAGTACTTTTTTGTGCTCTGGAGGTGTCAGTAAGATCTTCGTCAAGTGGGAGATTGTTGGAAAAAGTTCCTCAATGCTTACTGACATGGAACTCCTGAAAGAGCAGTATCGGTGAGACCCTTGGAATGTCTTACTAAAAAGCAGCTGTGTTCTAAAGTATTGGAGGGATCATATCGCTATGACCTAGGACCTGTTGCCAATGAAAGTCATCGGGGTCACATGAACTATCGGAGTGAGATTCCAAACTCATTCCAATAGCAAAAGTTTGGGCGATATCTACGTGACCCCATGGTTTTCTTGTCGATGAGAACCATCAACGTGACTAGAGCAGTTGGAGTGAGATTTCTAACTCGTTCCGATGGTAGGTGTCTGGGTGATGAAGATCATCAGGGAGACTCTTGCCGATGGATGCGTTGGGGAGACTTGAGCTATCGACGCGATTTCCTGATCTCTTATTGATAGTATTACTCTTTCCGATGGATCTACTCCTGATGAATGATTGGTGTGACTCTTGCCAATAAGCATGGTCTTTATGTTCTTTGGGACATCAGGGAGACTTGAACCATTAGTATGACTTTCCAATTTGTTGCCGATAGCATTGGTCTTGCCGATAGTCTTGAGATCAGTGAGACTTCACCATGTTTGAGCGATAGACCAGTAGAAGTTGCTGCAGTGTGTGATGGTCTATGGGCAATCTGGCATCGGTGAGACATAGTCTATTTTCTCACTGATGAGTGATACAGTTGAAGTCTGTTGACCAAGTGTCTGTCCTACGTGGTTTGTGTTGGACTAATGAGAGAAGCAGAATGGAAACTAATTGGCAGTTGAACTGTTGTGACCATTCTCTTGTGGGAAAGAAATAGATTGCTTGAGTATGATTGAACAGTTTGGTCAAGGGTCTAGTTGGTTGGTTGGTCGAATGATTAGTTTGTGAATTGCATTGTATGCAGTTTTGTAATT
This sequence comes from Sequoiadendron giganteum, assembly GCA_007115665.2. Taxonomy (NCBI): domain Eukaryota; kingdom Viridiplantae; phylum Streptophyta; class Pinopsida; order Cupressales; family Cupressaceae; genus Sequoiadendron; species Sequoiadendron giganteum. Next base: position 644,100,682 of record CM021104.1, on the reverse strand, counting down.
TTCAAAAGAATTGTAATAGTGATATTTTGTACAAGGTTGATTAGGGAAATGTTGCTTATGTAAATTGACATTTGAAAAGAAGAGTCTGTAATGTGTATGTAATTCATTTACTGTAATACAAGTGATCTTCTTTGGTGTGGTGGGTTTTTCTCCCGTAAGGGTTTTCCCATGTAAATATGGTGTCAAATGTGTTTGAGTTATTTCTCAATTCTGTTATTTCTTTCATATGCATCTTAGTGAACTGTAATTGAAAAGTTTAAAAGGAATATCTCTTTCTCCTCTTAGTTTTAACATTAGGAAAAGTTTGTTCTGCAATCGAATTTTTCCTAACAAGTCATAGCAAAGAAGAGGGGGGGTCCTTAAGAAGGACACACATCTCCAAAACAAGTTATCACTACCCCTAGCATATAGGGGAGGAGAACCATGCAAGATACTTAGTGTTGAGAAAATGTGTCTCAACTTCTAGCTTGAAGTCCCTATTATCATGACTTGGCAAAAATCTGGAGTTTTTGCTGTTTACCGCCATATCGTGCCTAGCTTTATTCCTGCCTCAACCGCTTTATCATGGCAGTCTTGTCTTACCCTAGCACTACCATGGTAGAAGGGTAGTGGTCACCTCTTTACCACTTGCAGTCTCATCCCTAACCGCAGTGTCTACGATTGGCTTCATTTGGCCTGTTTCTCTAGTTATCACTGCGCCGCAGATGGTTAAGTCCCTGACCGTGGTGGTCACCTATGGTCAACCTAGCTGTTACCGCCGCACCATGGGTGGTGGGTCCACTCACTCTGGTGATCGCGGTGAGACTGCCAATGATATGGCTGACGGTCATCGCTCTAGCAGGGGGTGGCCTAGCAGCCCCCACGGTAGCGCGGTTTGACTGTCAGCGGTCCCCCACAACGGTTATCATGTTGCCATGGTTAGTGTTGATGTGGATGGCGGTAGCATGAGATAGTCAGTTGGGCGAGGTCAGTGGAGTCAAAGGGTGAGCTCGGTTGAGCTCACTGCATTACTGTGGGTCGACTCAGATGCAGCTGTGGTAGTGTGGGCATGGTAAGGACGAGCTCGATTGGCAAAATCGCCACACCCTGAATGGGTCGGTTGGAATCGACAGTTGTGCGGGGAAGCTTCAGAAAGCATGGCAGGGCTCACCGCATTACCGTGGGTGGGTCATCTCAGCTCGGCGGTAGAGATTTGGATGGGTTAAATGAGCTCAGACTAGGTTTTGACTGAGTTGGACTCAAAGTCAATGAGCGACAACGAATGCAAGATGGACACATGGCAGTTTGACTGTAATTTGGTTGGCCAAAGGCATTTGTGGCAACAATAGTAATTGCAGGCTAACTTAGGCTAGCGAAGAGGACCTGATTTGGGTGATGGCATTAATGCCTGGGTGGCTCGATGCAAAGAGATCGGTATGGGAAGATCGATTGCATGATTGGATGGGAGATTCATGAACCTGATGGTTGGCGCCTGATTGATGACATTGATTGCATCGTATGACTTGATAAGTCGAGTACAACAAAGAATGAATAACTTCAAACTGTATGTTAGAACATAACATTGTAACAATGAGATAGAACTTGGATGAATTGCTGTGAGCTGATCAAAGAAGAATGAACATTGTATGTAATTTTTTTATTACTGGAATACAATTGTGTTGACTTTGTGTGGTGGGCTTTTTACCTGAAAATGTTTTCCCATGTATATCTTGTGTCAATATGTGAATGCTTAATTCTGTGATCTATTTTACTGGTTGTATTCATCTCATGTAGTTTTTAGAAGCTATTTGAACCTATTTATGCTCTTCTCCCCTATTGTATTAGTGTTAAGGGAATGTATTTCATACTGTTGGGTTTTTAGATCCACCCTGTTTTCCCTTCAAGTGGTATTAGAGCCTGGCCCGTTGTGTTATCCTTGAGAGAAAGCTCAATTTTTTGTGCTAATATTGTTTCAGTGGGAGTATTGCATTGTTAAAACTTGTTTCTGTTTGAGATGGTGAGTACATTAGGTAGAGTATATATTGAAAATTTTAATGGCAACAACTTTGGGGTATGTGCAAGATCAACATGGAAAAAATAGGCCCTTAAGTGGCAATAAAATTTAGAAAATCAGAGTTAGGCAACTTGACGTAAAAATTTGAATAAGTTATCTATATTATTTAAAAAATATGTAAGAATAGAATTTGTAGAAAATTGAATGTAGTTTCTAAACTACTAGGTTTATTTTAAAAATAAATAAATATATTTGCTGAATTTTTTAAATTTTAGTGCAGTAGTACTTAAATTTCAGGAAAAAATAAGAAGTAGGTGTTTGTCTGACCACCCTAACCACAATAAAATGATAATATATTTTTATAATATTTTAGATATAACTAGAGGACTCATGTATTGATGTGATGCATATTTTTTTGTAATTTTTTTCCAATTAAATATTTAATTATGATTTTTTTATTACAACTTTAAAAAAATATAAAAACTCGTATGTCTAACCACCTTAACTTGGTCAAAACTTCATGAAATTCATTTTTTTTTTTTTTAATCCTATAGTATGTGAAGCATAGAATGTGACACATATTTTAGATTCAAAAAAATTAATACCATTTAAAACCTATAGATTTTTTTCAATCATCCTATCAATTAGGACTTTAGCCGTAATTCCAATAGAAAATAAATAATAATAATTTATTAAATTTAAAGTAAAGCATAATTTATATTGGTGGAAAGCTGAGAATCTCCCCTAAATTTTTTTTTCGTTTCATCAATTTTGGGTAAAAAAAAAGTCATCAGCCACATGGGCCATCATATCACTAACATATTGCCACTTTTTGGCCCATCATGATCCTGCACATACCCTTTGAGTTATGGAAACTCAAAATGGAAGATTTGCTGGTGGATAGAGATCTCTGGTTAGCAGTGTCTAGAACTAAGCCACAAAGCATGACGTAAGAGGCTTGGGATCTTGCTGATAGAAAGGAAAGAGGTCTGATAAGACTGAGTCTAGCCGATTCTGTACTCCTGAACGTCCATGAGGACCAATCTGCAGCTTCATTGTGGAAGAAGCTTGGTGATATTTATCAGGGAAAGTCTCTGGTAAATAAGTTATTCCTAAGGAAGAAGTTGTATTCCTTGAAAAGGAAAGAAGGTGCATCTATTGTAGACCATTTGAACTCATTTAACATGAGTGTTACTCAGTTGGCGTCTGCAGGTGTAAAGTCTGAGGAGGAAGATTGTTGCATGCTCCTGTTGTGTTCATTACCTAGCAGTTGGGATCATCTAGTGATGGCTATTGGAAGCACAACCACTGCATTCAAGATGGATGACGTGGTTGCTTTGATCTTGTCTGAAGAAATGCAAAGGAAGTCTTTTGAGATGGCCAAAGAAGCTCTTGCTATTTGAGGTAGACCAAAGGAGAAAGACAAGAAGAAAGACAAGAAGTCGAAGTCCAAATCTGTAGGGAGATCAAAGTCTCCTGGTAAAAAGTTCAAGGTGAGATGCTGGAACTGTGGGCAACCTGGTCATATCTAGAAGGACTGCAAGGAGAAGAAGAAGAATGCTTCTGACAATGAATCTTCTCAAAGTGATGCAGATGCCTTCATTGCAACAAACTTGACAACTCAGACATCTGATGATGTCTAGCTGGTTGACTCAGGTGCGTCTTTTCACATGACATCTAATAGAGAATGTTTCTCTAAATATGAGAAGTATGATGGTGGAATGGTGTACTTGGAAAGTGATTCAACATTGGAAATAGTTGGCAGAGGAAGAGTCAAAATTCAGTTTCTTGATGGAGAGTCAAAGGTATTGGTGGAGTACTTCACATACCAGGTTTGGCTCAAAATATTCTTTCTGTCAGTAAGTTAAATGATGTTGGTGTAGAAGTTTCTTTTTCAAGTAAGTGATGTAAAATGGATAGATGTGCAATGGTGTTGGCTAAGGGTGTTCGTACTGGCACTCTGTATAGGCTGGATGCACGTCCTATTCTTTATAACAATGCCTCTGTAAAGTCAAACAATGATGCTCCTGTAGAGAAAGATGAAGACACTTCTCTGTCTGCAAATGTTTTGGAGGAAAAGCTCCCAGATGAGAAGACTATGCTATGGCATCATAGAATTGGTCACATAGGTGAGAAAGGTTTAAAAACCTTGAAGAATAAAAATCTTGTAGAAGGGCTTGATGATTGTAACCTTGAGTTCAATTTTTGTGAACATTGTATTTATGGAAAACAACACCATGTTTCATTTAATTCCAGTCCTCATAAATCTTTTGGTATACTAGATTATATTTATTTAGATGTGTTTGGTCTAGTTAATGTTCCTTCGTTATCGAAGTCTAGATTATGTTCAGTTGGTATACTTTCTTAAAAGTAAATCAGAAGTGTTCAGTTGGTATAAAGAATTTAAATATTTGGTAGAGAATCAGACTGGAAGGAAACTTAAATGTTTGAGGATAGACAATGGCAGTGAATTTTGTTCTTTAGATTTTGAAAGGTATTGCACTGATCATGGAATTAAAAGGCATAAGACAATGCCTTACACTCCACAACACAATGGAGTTTCTGAAAGGTTGAACATAATGCTAATGGAAAAGGAAAGGAGTATGTTGAACAGTGCTGGTCTGGAGTAGAAGTTCTAAGCTGAGGCTGTGGCTACAACATGTTATCTAATAAATCAATCTCCTTGCTTTGCTCTTGCTGATATGATGCCTTTGGAAGCATGGTCTAGTAAGAAGCCCTCTGTGAGGCATGTCTTTGTGTTTGGCTCAGGCATATGTTTATGTGCCAAATGAAAAGAGATCTAAATTGGATAATAAGGCTATCAAATGTATTCTCATTGGCTATGGAGCTGGTGTGAAAGGATACAAGCTTTGGAACCCTATTGCTGAGAAGGTTTTGTACAATAGAAGCGTGATATTTCATGAGCTAAAACCTTCAGTAAGTGATCAACAACTTGAGACAGATCAGAGTGACAAGAAAAAGGATGCAGTTGAGATTCCCCAAACTCCAGAAAGGGAAGAGTTGCATGGTGTACCTAAGACTAAGGAGAGCTCAAGCAGCTCTGGAAGTTTTGATGATGAAGAACAACCTCAGCCTATGAGAAGATCTACATAAGAAAAAAGGCAACCTGAAAGGTATGGTTTCTCAATATTAAATTTGAACTATGCCTATGCTTTAATTACCAGCACTAATGAGCCTAGGACTGTGAAAGAAGCAATCAACATGGTTGATTCGAATTCTTGGCTGCAAGCCATGAATAAAGAAATGGATTCTTTGAAAAAGCATGAAACCTGGAATTTGGTATCATTTCCTAAAGGGAGAAATTCTATTGGCTATAAGTGGATATTCAAAAATAAAACATGCCTTGATGGAAGTGTTGAGAAGTATAAGGAAAGGTTGGTTGCAAAGGGATTTTCTCAAATTGAGGGAATTGATTATGGAGAGATTTTTTTCCCTGTAGCAAAGTTGACATCCATCAGATTTTTATTGTCATTGGCAGCTATGTATGATTTTGAAATTGAACAAATGGATGTGAAGACAACGTTTCTCCATGGTGAGATAGAAGAAGAAATCTACATGTACTAGCTTGAGCATTTTGTTGAAAGAGGTAAACAAAATCTGGTCTGTAAGTTAAATAAATCTCTTTATGGTTTAAAGCAATCTCCTAGAATGTGGTACCAAAAGTTTGACACATTTGTATTGTCAATTGGATTTGTGAGATCAAAATCTGATCACTGCATTTATTATAAATCTGAGAATGATAATGTGCTTGTCATTACCCTGTACATGGATGATATGTTATTCATTGGGAATAACAAGTCTATGATTTCTGATCTTAAATCTCAGTTGTCTGCAAAGTTCGAAATGAAAGATCTTGGTACAACAAGGTACATTCTTGGAATGGAGATAACTAGGGACAGAACAAGCATAAAGCTTTGGGTTAGTCAAAGTAAGTATGTGAGAATAGTTTTGGAGAGGTTTAGCATGGATTCTTGCAAGCAGCTAGTTGTTCCAATCATGCATGGAACACAGCTATCTGTTGAAGACTATCCAAAGTCTGCTACTAAGATAGAGGACATGACCAGTGTGCCTTATGCAAGTTTTGTTGGCAGTTTGATGTATGCTATGGTCTGTACAAGACCAGACATTTCCCAAGCAGTGGGAGTTCTAAGCTGATTTATGGAAAATCTGGGAAGATCACATTGGGATACTGTGAAGAAAGTGTTGAGGTATTTGAAGGGGAGTTCGGACTATGCCTTGTGTTACCATGACATCTTGGTTGCATCACAGAGGACTCTCAACATTCATGGGTATGTTGATTTAGATTGGGCAGGGGACATTGATAGTAGGCGATCCACCAGTGGATACACTTTCATGCTTAATGGTGGAGCAATCAGTTGGATGAGAAAGCGACAGGCTGTAGTTGCTTTATGCATGACAAAGGTAGAGTACATGGCTGCAACTCATTCCTATAAGGAAGTTGTTTGGTTGAGGCATTTATGTTTAGACATAGGATTTAATGCTGAACAGATCACTATTTTCTGTGATAGTCAGAGTGCCATTTGTTTGGCAAAGAATCTAACTTTTCATGCCTGGACCAAGGACATTGATGTGCAATATCACTTTGTGAGGTATATGGTTGAAGATGGCAAGGTCAGTCTTGAAAAAGTAGACACCTTGAAGAATGTTGCACACTTTGACAAAGACGATTAGCACAGACAAGTTCATATGGTGTGCATAATCGATGGGCCTTGGGGCCTATGAAAGACAATAATTTTTTCAATGCCATGAGGGAGCTGGAAGTGTTCGCCAAGTGAGAGCTTGTTGAGAAAATGTGTCTCAACTTCTAGCTTGAAGTCCTTGTTTTCATGACTTGGTGAAAATCTGGAGTTTCTGCTATTTACCACCATATCGTGTGTGGCTTTATTCCTACCTCAACTGCTTTACCGTGGTGGTCTTGTCTTACCCTGGCGGTACTATGGTGGAAGGGTAGCGGTCACCTCTTTACCGCTCATAGTCTCATCCCTAACTGCAGTGTCTATGGTTGGCTTCATTCAACATGTTTCTCTGGTTACTGCCGTGCCACAGACGGTTAAGTCCTTGACCACGGTGGTTGCAGTATGACCGCCTACAGTTAGCCCGACCATTATTGCCACATTGTGGGCGGTGGGTCCACTCACCGTGATAATCATGGTGAGACCACCAGCGGTATGGATGATGGTCATCGCTCTACCACGGGGTGGCCCATCGGCCCCCACGGTAGCGTGGTTTGACTGTCAGTGGTCCCCCAGACCGGTTACTATGTTGCTGCGGTTAATGATGATGTGGATGGTAGTAGCATAGGACAGTCAGTTGGGCGAGCTCAGTGGAGTCAAAGGGTGAGCTCGGTCGAGCTCAGCACATTACCATGGGTCGAATCAGATGTAGCTGCGGTAGCATGGGCATGGTAAGGACGAGCTCGGCTGGCCAAACCACCACACCGTGAATGGGTTGGTGGGACTCGGCGGTTGCACGAGGAAGCTTGAGGGGGCTCAGCAAGGCTCACCGCATTACTGTGGGTGGGTCATTGTAGCTTGGCGGTAGAGCGGTAGAGACTTGGATGGGTTGAATGGGCTCAAACTAGGTTTTGACCGAGTTGCACTCAAAGTCAATGAGTGACAATGAATGCAAGATGGACACATGGTAGTTTGACTGCAACTTGGTTGGCCAAAGGCATTTGTGGCAATAGTAGTAATTGCAAGCTAACTTAGGCTGGTGAATAGGACCCAATTTGGGTGATGACATTAATGCCTGGGTGGATCGATGTAGAGAGATCAGTATGGGAAAATCTATTGCATGATTGGATGGGAGATTCATGAACCTGATGGTTGGCACCTAATTTATGACATTGATTGCATCGTATGACTTGATAAGTTGAGTACAACAAAGAATGAATAACTTTGAACTGTATGTTAGAACATAACATTGTAACAGCGAGATAGAACTTGGATGAATTGTTGTGAGTTGATCAGAGAAGAATGAACATTGTATGTAATTGTTTTATTACTAGAATACAATTCTCTTGACTTTGTGTGGTGGGTTTTTTACTTGAAAAGGTTTTCCCACGTATATCTTGTGCCAATCTGTGAATGCTTAATTCTATTATCTACTTTACTGATTGTATTCATCTCATGTAGTTTTTAGAAGCTATTTGAACCTATTTATGCTCTTCTCCCCTATTGCATTAGTGTTAAGGGAATTTATTCCGCACTATTGGGTCTTTAGATCCACCCCGTTTTCCCTTCACTTAGATCGTACAGGATAGAGGTAAACCTCAATATCACTTGTCATTTGAAGAAGAGGTAGGCACATCAATAAAAAAATAAGTGATGGAACCTGAGTCACACAGTTGTTGTATTTTATCTTTCAAGGCATTTCATTCGCTAGTGGAATGGCTAGGCACTCGATGGTACGCACAAAAAAAAGGTTTTTCTTTATCATGTTTATGAAATTTTTTACGTGTAGAAGGAAGAGTGATTAAGCAGGATTTTAGAAGCCACAACAAAATACACTCTTGCTTAGATAAAGAGTGAGGATTACGAAGCAACCCTTTCTCTTGTGGAGAAAAGCTTGACTTCTCACAAGAAGAAGACACGGAGATAGAAGACAACGGAGGAGGATCTCCATAGAGAGCATTATTCCAGCGATGGGGATCACACTCCTCTATGGGATCACCATCATCATTTTTAGCAGGACTACCAATATTATCCTCTTTAACATAAGTGTGATCATCTTCCTTAGAAGGAGGATCAACACCAAGAACATTACAATTTGCATTTGTGCATTATCCCGCAATGCAAAAGAGTGATCATCTTTGATAGCGGGTGTGGATGATGTTATCAGAAGGTTTGAATGAATCGGGTCAACTTTATATTCCTGAATGAAGGAATTTGTAAAGTCTTAAGAACCCCAATCATCACCAAGACATACGAGTATGTGTAGGATCATGATTGGACAAAAAGTAGCGATATGTAAGTGATATGATGGCCATGTGACTGACGATTTTTTTTTACCCAAAATTGATGAAACAAAAAGGGTTTTTAAAGGAGATTCTCAGCTTTCCACCAATATAAATTATGCTTTACTTTGAATTTAATAAAAAATTATTATTCATTTTCTATTTTAATTACGACTAAAGTCCTAATTGATAGGCTAATTGAAAATCATCTATAGCTTTCAAATGGTATCACATTTTTTTAATCGAAAACATGCATCACATTCTATGCTTCAGATACTATAAGATTAAAAAAAATGAATTTCGTGAAGTTTTGACCAAGTTAAGCTAGTTACACATACGAGTTTTTATATTTTTAAAAAAATTGTAAACAAAAATTCATAATTAATTATTTACTTGGAAAAAAATTACAAAAAAAATGCATCACATCGAGACATGATTCCTCTACTTATATCTAAAATCTTATAAAAAAATATTATCATTTTATTGTGGTTAGGGTGGTTAGAAAAACACCTACTTCTTTTTTTTTCCCTAAAATTTAAGTACTACTGCATTGAAATCTCAAAATTTCACCAAATAGATTTAAAAAAATAAAATAAACCTAGTATCTTTTAGAAACTAAATTCAATTTTCTACAGATTCTATTGTTACATAGTTTTGAAATAATATATATAACTTATTCAAATTTTTACGTCAAGTTTCCTAACTCTGATTTTTTGAATTTTCATCGCCACTTAAGGGCTTGTTTTTTCCATGATGATATTGCCCATACCCATACATTATTTTGAGAAGAGGTGGAAGGAGTGGAATTAGGATTTATTGCTTCAAAAGGGTCTTCCTCGGGGATATCTGCCTTAAGAGTATCCTTTGTAGTAGGTACTTCTGGAGAAAACATTGAAACACTGGAAGACATTGAAGGGATAAGAGTAGGAACAACCGAAACCTGACCAAAAGCTACCATCTCATACAAGTGGATAGCCTCAGGGTCAGCCTTTACCATGACTACTTTATTATTGTAAATGAACTTAATAGATTTGTGTAATGTAGACAAGACTACACCCATAGCGTGAATCCACGGTCTACCAAGAAGAAGGTTATAAGGTAACTTTTCTAACATAGCATATACGAGGGTAGGTACAGTAATGGGTCCCAACTGAGCAAAGGTAATACTATCATTACTAAAGGTTGTCGACCGACATTATCGAACCCATGAATGCCAATAGAAGAAGCATTAATAGAAGATGAATCAATATTAATTTTAGGTAATAGATCATTGCTACGTACATTGAGCACCGAACCAACATCAATGAGAGTACATCTAATGCCAGTTTTATTAATGTTAACTATGATCATTAGAGGGTTTGCTTTATTTTTTACTTCTAGAGGTGGGAGATCCTACGGATAGAATGTAATATTCAATGAATTCTCATGAATATAAGCTATCAACGCATCAACATCTGTCGGCCTAGCGGAAGAAGGCAAGAGGATCTTTTTCAAGGCTTCCTAAAGCATATCATGATAAGCCAAAGAAGACTGAAGCAAGTCCCACAATGAGATCTTAGCCGGAGTAGCTTGAAGTTGCTCGACAAGATCGTAATCACCGAGTGCTTTAGTTGTAGGTTTAGGTACTTGAGGAATGGTTGGTTGTTTATTCATTCTATTCTCATAAGTATGGGCTACCGTTCTATAAGAGGGAGCCGTACAAAGATCAAGAGAGTCACTATCAAATGGAACACCATTAATAGAACAAACCCTTTTAAGAGAAGGACTAGATAGAGTTACGTAAATGACCAGTCTCTTAGGCCTTTGAGGGGCAACAAAGACAAATTATATTTACAAAATCATCACAACTAGTAGAATAATTGTTCGAAGATATATTCTCAACATCAATCCAAATAGGATCAAATATGGAAGGAGATTCATCATTCACTAATGCACTGTCTCTAGAAGAGAGTGCATTGAAATAGATAGGAGATTCATCATTCACAAATGCAATGTCCCTAGAAGAGAGTGCATTGGAATGAGTAGGAGATTTGTCTTTCACAAATGCATCATCTCTAGAGGAGAGTGCATTGGAATGAATAGAAGGTAGAGTGATATGTAGAAAGGTATCAATGATTTCATCTTCTCGTAACAAAATATGCTTTGAAGTAGGGGGAATTTCATGAGAAGGATCAAAGACATCAAGTGACATAGGAAAACCCAAGTCACCATCACATGAATGAAATGAAACATCATTAATAGTTTGAACAAAATTAGATACTGAGCTAATAAAAGAAGATATTAAATTCATTACGATTTTTTTGCTATTTTCTATGTTCTAGTAATTTGCATTTTCGAAGGTCTTCGAAGCAGAATTTGAGGTTGAAACTTGCACCGGTCCTTAAAATTTGATGGGAAAAGGTAGTAGTATTTTAGGAACTAAAATTGTTCTCTAGGAGACCTTTCCAATGGTGCAAACGGTTCTGAATTCTGAGCACCGAGTCAAAAGTTATGACCCCACCAAGTAGGGGTAAATAAATTCTTAGTTTTTCAGTTCACGTCGGGTTCAACAAAATGTAGAGAAAAGGGATTCGCTACTCACGAGTTATCTTTATTCAGAGAGCCTCATGGGGTGAACTGCCCTAAACTACCTCAAGGAACAACACATAAGTTCTAGAATCAGAAAGAGCAAGTCACATAGATTCTCTAGACAAATTGATAAGCTTTTGGCCAAAGGACAACAACACAAAATACAAATGACAATGCAGCGTGTTGGCATCACACAGGCACGTTGGCATCTCATATAGACCAAAAAGAAAGTTTATCATAGAGAATTTCAAAGTGGCTACTTCTACTTAGATTGATGAGAACTTCTGAAGCATAGGAAAATAACAGAACGTGATAAAGTTGAAATAGAAATGATAAAGATAAAGAGAAGAAAGAAAGGAAATGCTTACAAGTAGGAAAGTGATGAATCCTCCAACACGTGAATGTATTCAATACCTACACACAAGAGAGAAAGAAATTTTTGGGGCTGTATAGGGGTTTGCCTCAGTCAAACCCTCATTTTCATGTTCCCACCTCCACGGATAGCCAGATAGATAGAGAGAAAAGTATGATAAAGCAAGAAGTTAAAGAAAGAACACAAAATCACTGCAAAATAGTGTTATGCTACTCAACCAAATAATAGAGGAGAGGAGTGGAAATATTACCACCTCCACCAAGAGCACTCAAGGCTAATGGGGGAGAAAATGATTGGAACTCAAGCCTCTGTTGCAATGGTGTTTGTTCCATACTTGCTCTACTGAGTTGATAGATTTTTGATGTTGCTACTGTGAAGTGTAAAGTGTTTCTTGAGAGTGATGGATTGAATGCCTAGAGCATGTGAAGAGCCAAGTGAGATGAATCAAAGGTTTAGAGTCCTGAATGAATGAAGGAAGAAGATTGTGAAGAGATTGTGTAGAGAGGATTGTAGAGATGAAATGGAAGGAGTGAATTTGAATGAAAGAGTGAAGAAAATGACCATATTCGGGTCGGTTGGCCGAAGAGGGCGTTACAAGTCAACCCCCAATGGGAAGTGTAATGCCTCTGTAGGCTCCAACCACAAGAATCTGCCAGGGATGTATGCATGTCGTGCAGACATTTGTGCGTCGCGTGGGTGTCCCCGACAGTTATTCCTTTGTCGACACACAAAACAAACGCCAAGTGGAATGATGTCAGTGGGCTTATGTGGAATTTAGACTTCAAACTTGGTTTTCTAAAGTGAACAATGGTAAAAGGGGAATTTTCCTATGTGGTGCAAATTCATTCCTATACACTTGAGTGTTTCTTTCTGAGATGCCTGACCATATTTCCCAACAAAGTAGACAATGACAAACTTACCCAAGAATTTCTTCAATATCCCATTCATCAATCTCATGAAAGTGCTTAGTGCATTGGTTAATCCAAAAGGCATCACTAACCACTCATATAATACTTCATTAGTCTTAAATGCAGTCTTCCATTCATCTCCTTCTTTGATCCTGATATGAGGATATCCACTCTTGAGATCAATCTTTGTGAAATAATTTGCTCCACTCAAATAGTCCGTAATGTCATCCATCCTTGGCAATGAGAATCTATACTTGACATTGATCTTATTGATTTCTCTTAAATTGGTACACATTCTCCACTCTCCATCTTTCTTTGGTACAAGCACAACAACTACTGCACATGGGATCAAACTTTCTCTAATCAATCCTTTCCTCAACAATTCTTGTATTTGCTAGTTCAATTCTGCATTCTCTACTAGTTTCATTGTGTGTGCTACTTTATTTGGCAAACTTGCTCCTAGTATAAGGTCTATTTGATGACTGATACTTTAGACAGGGGATAAACCATTTGGTAAATTCTCTAAAATTATGTCTTCATATTTTGTTAATAATTCTGCAACTTCTTTATGTAGTATATCTTCACTCTTTTCTATCTTCGGATTACTTCCTTGGAATCAATGCAAAACACATGTTGTCATGCCTTAATCCATCAAGAAATTTCCTTCTATCTACCAAACATAGTCTAGAAATAACCATAAAATTCAGTTTTCTCCTCTTCCTCTAAAGGTATCAACTTGATTCTCTTTCCATTTGATGTCACACTATAAGTATTCCTTCTTCCATCATAAAAATTGCTTGCTTACCATATTTCCATGGTCTTCCTAACAGTATATGACATACATCCATAGGCATAATATCACCCAATACTTCATCCCTATACGATATAATATGAAATTTCACCAAACATTGTTCATTCACAAATATCTTATGCTCAACTTAAATCCATCTAGTATCCTATAGGGGTTTGGATGTCTCAATATATTCAAATTCAACTTGGTTACCATCTTTTCTGAAACTAGATTCTCAGTACTACCACTACCAATGATAAATTTACATACCTTTCCTTTGGACTTACATTTGTTTTTGAATAGACTTTTCCTTTGTGGTGGCTCAACAACTACTTCCTCATGCATTAAATCTCTTCTCATCACTAGTGATTCACCTTTCTCCGGTTTCCCAACTGAATTAAGGGATCCAACATGCTCTTCATCCACATATGCTGCTCTCCCAGTATGCTCAAATTTATTTTCGGTAATTCCTTGATGACGCTCAAATTCTCTATATCCTTCACCTTCACATTTGAAGTAGGATCCTCTAAATGGTCTTCTCAAAGATCTTCCTTAAAATCTCTAGTATCTATCACTACAATAATAATTATTACCTCCTTTGTTACTATGGTAGATATTTTGATTTTCTCTTCCTTTGTAGTATGGTTTAGCTTCCTTTTCTTCACTTTGATATGGTTTGAAATCTTTTTTTTGCTCCATATATGGTCTTCTTACTGTAGACTAGGTTTCCTTCTTCTGAAATCTTCCTCTTGCACTCCTTTTCCTTCACTCAAACATCTTTTTCAACTTATCTTCAACCTTCAATGCAAACTAGTATGCTTCTTTAATAGATGTCATCTTTACCAAGCTCAATTCTTCTTGAATGTTTGTTCTCAGTCCATTGGTATATCTTGTGCTCACTTCATTATGACCAGTCCTAATCATCATCTTGTAGAATTCTTGTGTGTAATCCTTCATAAATATTTATTTTTGTCTTAGGTTTTGTAATCTCTTCAACAATTCTAGTTCATAGTCTGTTGGTATGAATTGATTCTTCAACATTTTCACCATTCTATCCCATTTGATGATTCTTTCCTTGCCTCATCTATTTTGGTATAATTGAATTTCTTTCCACCATAATGCAATATTTCCTTTCAGCTTTGTTTTTGCAAATCTGACTCTTTTTAGATCTTCAATTTCTTCATATTTAAAGTATTCTTCCATCTCATTTATCCAATCAATTAATTATTTAGGATTCAAATTTCTTGCATAATTTTGAATTTCAACTCTAGGTTGCTTGCTAATATTTGAGATCACTTTCAACATTTTCACTTGACCCAGGATTTGTCTTCTTCTTCTTCTTGTAGGGTTTCTACAATTTGATTTGCATGTTTTTGCTTCATCATCACTTTTATCATTCTGTCTAGGGTTTAGGCCTCATCTTCGATCTTGTTCAACAACATCTTACCTAACTCACATCTCGCGCATCATTTCTAACATTTAATCCATTCTTTTAGTAACATTATCCATAGCAGGCACTCTCCACGATGGTATATCTCCCCTCGAATTAGTGCAACTGCCTCAATTCAACAATCTAGCTACAAGGGTTTCAATTGCCTAGAAATTGGTGATCGGTTGAAAATGAATGCAATCTATCTCAGTTCAGTGATCTTTTCACCTCAAGGAATGCCTTCAGGAATCAAAAACTCAATTTGATACCACTTGGTGTAGTCACAGTAGGAGGGTTCCTAAAGGAACTATCTAAACTGTGCAACAATGAGTCAATAAAGTATAAATCACACTATAAGTTGATATGTGAACATGAAACTTCATTGAATTGATAAATATACATGTAAAATATGCCTTATGGGTGAATATCCAGGGCTCACAATCTTGCCACAAGGGTTTTCAATAATACAACTGGCCAATAGGTCTTATTACATGCCCTCGAAGGGTTTATGTGAAATTGTATTGAATTTGAATCCAATCCTAAATCTACTCATAATCTACAATGAATTAAAATTCTTATAAATATGCTCCTCAAGCTCCAATATAGGTCCGCGTCGACCAAAAGGGTTGATAACCTAATGAATGATCATATATGAATGTCAGCCTCAAGATATGAAGAATTAGCTCTACATAAAATGAATTAACTTGAGATGCTTGTATGATGTCCAATTAAGCTCAACACAATTTGGAATATGTCCATGTTGTGCCTATAGATCACACGCCCCGTTCGGAATGGGGACCCTTTCTTTCTATCGCCTTGCTGGGCCCTTTTGTTTCTGCCTCATTTTGCATGCCCTAGTTGGTCAACGCGCCCTTCAAAGTCTCATTTTAGGTTGACCATGTTTTGCCCCTAAGAAATTGCTAATTCTTGGGCCTTTTCGGGCCTTCTTTGTCATTTTGCCTTTCTGGGCATTCGTGGGACCTCATGGGCCCGACCCATCGGGTTTCCTTTATGCCTTCGCTGTCCCAAATGACCGATGATCAATGTCCTCCCGGACCTCGGACCCCAGTGCCTCCTTTTCCATCTACCTCACTTGTCCAAAACTAAATGACCATCCTTTGGCATCTTTCCGACCCTCGGGCTATGGTTCTCCAGCCATCGTCTTGAAATTTGAACTCACCTACCTCGTTGGCCACCGTACCTACATTCATTAGGGGGTATTAAATGCACTTAAGGGCTATATAAACAAGTTTTGACATGTCATTTTCACATGTCAGAAATAGAAAACAAGCATAGTGTGATCTTAGCCTTTGCCGCCCTCGTGCTCGAGCTTTCACTTCACCGTTCTTCCAAGATTCAACATCTCACTTCTTCAGGTCCCCGAGGTATGACTGCGTCCGATAATCCTTCCATTTTTTTAAAAGATTTACGATAAAAAATTAAACGATAAGGGAAAAATGATTGAAAACCTAATAGGGAAAATATCTCACCTTAAAACCCACTTGCCCAAATTTTTGGAAACGTCCCTTAGAGGACCCAAATTTCAATTCGGAACCCTGTTGTCCCGTCATTATTCTTCGGGGTAGGCGACCATGCTCTCTGGGCCTGAGACCCTCTCTGACCACTGTGTTAACTTGGTAAAAATATCCTCGACATTGAATCATCTCCCAGGTCTCGGAATCCAGAACTCCCCTTCCGATTCGCAATTTCTCAATGGCATCCTCGTTCTATTTGTTCGATCATTAGTCTCCACTCCTCAAATTAACTTGCGTTTCCAAAAAGAAAGAAGAAAGAAACGTCCAAGTGCTCGTTGGGTCCTGGTCCTCAGACTTCCATCCCCGGATCGTCGTTCTAGGTCACTTTTTAAAAAATAACTTTCTCCTAACGTCCTTCCGACTCCCAGACCGCGAGCTCGTAAAGTCTGTGTGGGAGTTAAACTGGAAAAATTCAAATTTCAAGTCACCCTCAGACCCTGTCTACTGGACCTCCATCTCTGGGCCATCTTTTCTATCCCACTATCCTGAACGACCGTCTCATGACATATTTTTGGCTTTCGGGCCTCAAGCGTTTCCCAGCCGCTCAACATTTTAATGATGAAATGCGGAGTCCTCATTGAATTCGGACCTCACCTACTAGACTTCTATCCTCAAGATTATGTCCCACCCCCATCATCCTAAACAATAGAACAAACCCGTCTTTCTGGCCTCCAGCCCCGAACCTCATTTCTCCTCTAGGTTTTTCAGATGAAGGAAAACTATCTCCTCGGGTCTGGTCTGCCAGGAAGCATTCTCGAACTTCTATCCATGCTTCGCCGTTTCACACAGTTGTTCCTAAATGGCTTCCCGGCCTTTGTGCTTGAGCTCCCAAACAAATTTCAGCCTCCCGGGTTTCGGACTCTGGAACTCCATCTCTGGACGCTGTTTCTCCAAGGCTATTTCAAACAGCCAACCCTTGATAGCCTTCCTCCAGTTTGAGCCCAAATGACTTAATGATGATCTAAATGGCCTCAAATTTGGAAACAAAGTTCGACCCATGTGCTTAAATTTGACCTTCTCCCACATGGACCCTCCATTATCCAAATCTAAGACCAAAAGAAGTCATCCGGGACGCCCTACCCTATTTTCCCTTCCAAAACAACATTCTAGCAAGGGAAGTCCGGTCCCTAGGGTCTGAGTCATCCATTTGCCCTCCCATGTTACTTTGATCAAGTGTTAGGTTTGAATGATAAATTGTTTAATCTAACCTTGATTTACAAGAATTTTCCAGAGGCTGCACCCTCATACTTACTTTTGTTGACTCCTGCCTCTTTGTGCAAGATATATGGAATATGGCGTAGAAGCTTTAGGGGTAGTCGAGGACAAAGAAGAAATGCGGTACCAATTCCAGGGAGTGCCATTACACTCCAAAGTTACAACTAAAAGGAGGGATATCACAGACACCAATATTGGGCATGTCAATATTGAAAACTTCACACAAAGAGTCATGGTAGAGCCAAAGACTGAGAACTCCAAGCTGATTAGAAGTAGCGGAATAGCTAAGGCTACTGGCTTCCCTCCTGCCTTGGCTGCCCCTGAGCTAGTAATGGCTTGCAAGGAGGTGTACCAACTTGAAACAAGGAAAATTATGGACAGAGACAACAACATCTTGGCTGATATGTCCCCTTCAAGGATAACAAAAACCTTCCACATACCTGTCTTTAGAAGCATGGAGAACCCAACTATCCGAGAATGCAAGGGGATGTGGGATGAAGATCCTTTGAGATGCAAGAAGCTGATCAACCAATATTGGTTGTAGGAGAGGTGGGGCAGTGCTACCAAGGTTCCTCAAGAGCTCTACCGCAGTGACTTCTTTGAGGACTACCATGATTTGGTTACCTTGTTGAGCAGAGTAATGAGCCTTCCTATTGCAGCCTTCTTCAAGGAATGGATGATGTATTTCGTTGAAAAAATTCTCCATGGAGAGGACACCGCATTCTATTGGGGAGAGATAATAAGTGATTGCTTCCATGAGCAATTCATTAACATAAAGAAAACCTCCAATTTCTACATGACATCCTACTTGGTGTATTCACTTGCTGATTAATGGCCTTATAGTGGATTGACAATGGTACCTAACAAGATGCCAGGTAGAGAGCTCATTCCATATGAAAAGTACCCATAGCTATAGTACAAAAATTTCAAGAGGGATTATTGTAGGGTAAACGATGCGTTTATCACCTACATCGTTAGACTGCTTGGATGTGATTTTGAGAGAAGAGTCTCTCACAGTGCTAGGGCCCTCCACAAACATTACACCATCTTATTCATCCAGTATCCCATGTTCACCTACATTTGTGCCCATGGATTCTTAGAAAGGTCGAATAAGTTGCCTCGGTACCCTAATGACCGGATCATATTATTGGAACTATCTTGGCAGCTGCAACATTTACACAAGATGCTAAGTAGTATGCATCTGTCTGGGACCCCTTATCCCCTCACACTTGGCCAAGGGATGTATAACCTTTATACTTACCAATGCATGGGAAATTTAGAGAAGGAGCTGGCTGAGTACCACTTCAGGCCACATATAGCCGGACCATGAATGGACCCATACAACCACATCAGAAAGGAAATTGGATAGGAATACACCCACCTCCACCATATTGAGGATTTTTGGGCCAATTGCAAACATGATTTTGAAGTGCGGGTAATGCACTATATGCGTATGACCATGTACTTTGTAAAAAGGGTGAACCTGTTTCCAGTGCTAGATCAACTGGAAGAAGAAGAGAGCACTGTGATCGACCCAAAATATAGTGCTATTATGAATTTACCACTGCCTTTAATTGATTGGAACAAGCAAGATATTGATGACCTTGAAATTCTCACCAAGCCCATTGAGGCTCGAAAAAAGGTGTGGATCGATGGGTAGGTTGCCAGTTTAAAGCAATAGGGAGTCACCTTGACATTTAAAGGGCTCGAGAGTGAACCCAGTGGTTCTGATGGTGGGGTAGCTGCTGCTACAACTGGATAAACATCAAAGTCCCCATCGTTTGTTTGGTCAAAGAAGAGAAAGGAGGTTGATGAGCAAAAAACCAACCCAAAAGTGTAGCCTAGAATGGCCTCAGAGAGTGAATCTCCCAAAACACATAGAAGAATGGGCAGCGTCAATGAAATGTCGATAATACTAGAGGATCCACTCCATGAGGGAGAGGATATGGAAGCTGATATGCCAAGATCTCCACCTACTTCTTCTACTGCTGCCACCGCTACTGCTATTGCTACTGCCCCACTTATCCCACACATAGTAGTTGCATCCTCCCCGCCTGCGGTAGACATCCCTATTCACCTCACCTCTACTTCTCCCGTCGCATACGTCATATCGGTGGATTCATCCTCTACCACTACCTCACCGATTTATTCATCCTCCATGTCTCCTTGCTTTTCTCTTCCAACTACCACTGTTACTACTACAATGCCTTCCCTCGCTCTCCCAAAATCCTTCATGAAATATATGCATAACGTTCCATCTAAACTTTCTGAAATGCTCGCAAGTCCAATGGTTAACACCCCGGTTCCTCCTCCCCATAATGAGGCACCCAATATGGAGGCTATGATGCAAATCTCTGATGAGTTGGAATGACAACAACTAGAGGTAGCTAAGAGGCTAGAAGAGGAAGCAGGTGATTATCATGAACATCCTATGTATGAGCATCGAGTAATCGACGAGGTTGCCTATGAGTCTTCCAATCATGAAATCGAGGATCTAGGCATGAATATAATTCAAGAAACAACTGATCTAGAGCTTGAAACAGAATGGGCCAAATGACTCAAGGAGATTGAAGATAAAGAGGCTGAAAGAAAACCTTTGGCTGAAGAAAGAGTTGCTGCTCTGGAGCTAGAAAGTAATAAGTCTCCAGTGGATGGGCATGACAGTGCCCTTAGGCATGATGAAGAAACATCCTTTCATGAATATAGATATGAAGATAGGCCTAAGGAACACCGACATGATCAAGATAAGGAAGAAAAGGATGTTGGTGGGGAGGACCACCCTGATGAACGACTACCCACCAAATCTCCCATCAAGTGCACAGTGTTCATTCAGGACTCTGATGAGGAGAGGGAAGACACAAGGATTGAGTAGGAGGCCCTCAATGACAAGGCCATTAAACTCAGGGTAGAGGACAACAAGGATCAACGTGAATCACCCAAGGAAGGGTCCTCGATGTCTGAATAGTTAGAAAGGCAGCTGGAAAAGAAGACTCCCGCTCTAAAGGACCCAAAAGCAAGACTGGAGGCAATATTGGCTAGAGCTCAGATTGGTACCAAGAAAGAGAAAAAGATCGATGGATGCCTCCAGATCTAGAGCAGTGCAGATAGCAACGTTACTGGTTGGAGAGTGAGGAATAAGCTACAACGTCTCCACCATCAACTTGGGAGTGGCCACTAGAGAGCAGAAGGTTGGCCATCTCCAGGAATCAGTTGCCACAGTGGTGTACCTCATTCACCAGGATAAAGTTTTGAAGGAGGAACTTAAGGCACAGGTGGCTAATTTGACAACCTATATCCAACAATGGTTTTCCATAAAGGAACAACCAACCACATCCTCAGCCCCACCATATTTTCTGTCCAAAGAGTAGATTAACAAGCTGGAGAAAAGAAAGAACTTGGACAAGACCACATAAAACTGGTTTCAACAGGTCTTGGATATTGGGAATAAAGGTATCAATCTGGTTGTCCGAACAATGAACAAATTCTTGGAAGTACAAATGTCTCTTGAAGGTACGAGGAAAATCTACATTGAGTTCCCTTAGAAGTATGGGGCTACTTACCAAAAAATCGAGGCTATCCTCAAGTTGCCAAGTGAGATTTGGGAAAAGGAATTGTCTTCAAGGACGATGACCATTGGCTGATGGATGTGTGGAAACGAGACTTTGATCATAGAAACAAAATACTAGAACAAGTACTTGAGCAAGTAAATCTAGATGTTTAATGGGCCAATGAGGCTTGAGGGGATTGCTTCTGATACCTAAAGCTAATGACAGGGTGTGAAGTGCCCGCTGTCAGGATCAATCCAGAAAGTATAAAGCCTCACTTTTGAAAGAGGATGGAAGATGGGATGTCAACCGAGATTACTACAGATTTTATAAGCTTCGCTGCCTGAGCTTTTGCCCAATCCAAACTATTCAGAGACCACATTGCCAAGTATGAGGAGACTAGGAAAAGCTTGTTACCAATTCCAAAGAATGGAGCTACCAAGTGTTGAAAACTGACATCATTGAGGTTGACAAGTTTCCGCTAGTGATCTTGAGGTTCATGGAGTATGTAGCTTCAAAGAAGCAGGAAGGCAACCCTATTATTGATGAAGAATTTCTAATGGAATAGCTGTAGCAAAGAGAAATCAGGAAAAGGACAAAAATGCTACAGTGCTACCACTAGAAGACAAAACAGGGATATGGACAAAATGTATTTTAAAAATGCAATATATTGGAGGGTAGGTAGAACCCTAGTTTACAGTGAATTGTGGTCGCACAAATGTAAATTAGTCTTGGACACATGTTCTACTTTTTGGACACTATAAATAGGGGGTCTCCTCTCATTTCCAAAGAGAGTTGAGTTGTTGTAAAGACATGCTACACAAATTGCAATAGAAATACATCGATCTTGGTGCATTTCTAGATTTCTTCTCATGTTTCATGATTCTTCTCTCATAAGTTAAAGATTTAGTTAGATTTAATTTTTTGTTCTAGTTTCCTTTCAGTCAACTTTGGAAGATTTAGTAATGCTATTCTTGATTGTAAAGATTTCTGCTATGTAGATTCTTTTCTTGTCCATACTTTTGGTCATTTACTCTTGGCAGATGGTTGTGCAAAGTTAGTCTAGAATTTTATTTTTAAAGCTTCCTTTAAAAATTTATCTTTGCTCATGCATATGTGTGATGAATGAATGATAAAACCTCTGGAGTCCTTAGAACATATCATAGGTTTCATGATACTGTGAAATTTCTGGTTAAGTGAAATTCTATTTTAAGGAAACTGTCCATAGTAGAAGCCTCCATGATCACTATTCGTTGGTAGTTGCAGGTCCAGGAACCCTCTCTCTTCCCTGCTCTTTTTTATTTTTTTTAATAAATAACCTATGCTAAGGTTCATTGCACATTGTAAAGACAAAACTTATAACAAAAATGGAGTTTAAGATTGCTGTTTGAATCTGCAACAAAGTACAGTAATTTCCCATCCTGAGAACTCTATTCATAGATCCAATTCTCTTCCAACTTATTCCACGTAAGTTTGCCCTATGATTACCAAAAAAAATCACATCAACATTAATTGAGATATTGCATTCAATTCATGACCTGACACTTGAGAAACCTTGGGGTAATTTTTTAGCAACTTGTTGGATATTTCCTTTCAAGAGAGGTGATGCACCTACACATTTCCTGTGTTGAGAAAGTGTGTCAAAAAACCCATCAACAAAACTGGCACAAGAAGGAGGGCTTGTTGAGGGCTAAGCTGGATCGAATCGGGTCTTTCTCCCTTGAGATATTTTATAGAATACTAAGGTCTACGTCAAACAAAGGGGAGTTTCAAGAGTTACCGCCCCCTACCCAAGCTAAGAGAGTTAAGAAAGGGGGAGCCTCCATTTCCAACTCATCCAACCAGCCCATTTCGCTTTCACCATCCTCCTCCTCTTCTATCCATTCACCACTATCTTCTCCTTCATTCTTGCCAACATTTTCTTCTGCTCACCCACTCCAAATAGCCTTCTAGGCTGCCGCTTCCCGAGGGCTAGACGCTGCCTTCCAACCTAATGTAGTCTAATTCCTGGAAGTTGTTCTGTCAATCGCTGTTGCCCCTTTGCAGTCACAAGACAATATGGCACAACCACCTCCACCGCCCCCTCCAATGGTGTGGTTGGCCAATAACCCATCTCCTTTGGACATGTTAAAAAATCCTGAAAGCTTTTGCACAAAATTCAACGCTCGAGACCCGCAAAGGACAATAGAGGAGCACGTCAGAATTTTTGAGATTTCCTAGAAGACTATGAAAATTATTTATGAGGATGTGGATTTTAGGCTCTTTCCTTACTCCCTAGGGGAGGAGGCCTTCTATTGGTATGCCAATTTTTCGGCCGAAACTATCAACACATGGGACCTTCTAAAGAGTGATTTTTCGCAGAAGTTCAAGACCCCAGTCAGCCCTAGAGAGTTGTACTGACATTTCATGTCAGTCCAAAGGGAGATCAATGAACCAATCAAATCCTTTAATGATCATTTTCACAGAGCGTACACTCGGCTGCAAGCCCTGTATGCTTTCAATGACACTGTTGTTCTACCTATTTAATATGCAGCACTGGACAACCTTACTTCAGTTCTGGTAAAAAGGGTGTGACCACCACCTGCCAAGTTAGTGGATGCATACACAAAGGCCATCATTTCTAGCATCGATTTAGGGTAGAATATCTTCAATCTGCTACCCTCTCTCGGGAAAATTGCACATCCTGTGCAGATTCAATGGCTTACTCAAGCCTTGCAACATCAAACACTCCTCATGAATCCAGTACCACAATTGCCTATAGTTTCGCACCTTGGGCAGCCAATGAATCAAGCACCTCTGGTTCCTCACTATCTGCTGCCCCAGTAGTAGAAAGTCCATTCTCAGTTGTCCCAAGTACCGACATATCTCCAAGCGTTTGAATTTTTGTCCGTTCACCAAAATTAGCTAGTGGCTCAGCCGGTGTTCCTCTAGAATGCTGCTCCATAGCCAAACATTGTGGAAAAGGATCAGATTGATGAACTCACAAAGATGATCAAGGAAATGTCCACCAAAATGATGCATCTGAGGAACCAAAATAATCAGCTACAAGGTTCACGAAAAGCATCCAAACCAACCTCAACCATGACAATCGACAGAAATCATAATTCGGGCCAGAACTTCGATAGAAGGCCTTTCCAGAGGAAAAATCGGACATGGAACATGAGGCCCAATAATGGTGGTGTTCCCACTCCCATCGATCAACCCAACAACAATGAGAAAAATACAAGTCGAGTTTATTTGGCCAAGGCTGCTTTATTTGGTTGGTGTTGCATACACAAAATGAGTCGACACTCTAAGCTGGATTGTCTGAAATTCCAGATGGCTGCTGACATTTTCCAAGTTGTAGTCCAAAACGTTGTAGACAACTCGGGATGTAGAGACATCATTTCGTCTAAACCATATGACTTTGCACTGTGTTGGTGGTGAATTAGGCTCCATTCCTAAAGGCTGAGTGCAATACACCGGAGGAGGAAGGCACCACTACAAACAACAACAACAACAAGCTGAAAGAGGTAAGTTTCGAAAGCCCTTTGGCTCAGCTTTTTGACTCAGTAGATAATGGTCCTAAGGATGAGGAAGAGCCTAGGGAGGATGAAGTCCAAATGTTTCACCAAAGGACTACCCCTTACGACCTTAGGAATAGACAAGCCGATGGTCATGCTGGAGTTCCTTCTACAACCTCCACTCTACCTAATAATTTTAGTACTCCTCCTGACCCAAATGTGAGAAATAATCCAGGATTTCCCCATGTACCCACGCAGTAATTTAACAAGAATAGAAAACAAAACCAAAACCAAAGCCAACCCACTAGCTCCTTCCAAAATACCACTGGCTCCTCCCAAAATGTTTCTTATGATCAGAATGTTGAGTAAATGGGAGAGTATATTGTGGAAGAATTTAAGAAGGTTAAGCTGAGTGTGTCTGCCTTTGAGTTACTCAAAGTCTCGACTGTAAGGAATGCCTTCTTCAAAATGATAAACATGACGCTGTCATCCAAGTCAGCTCAAGAAGAACCCGCCAAGAGAGTCTCCTTCAAAGATTCACAAAGTGAGCCCGTCATCCGACAGGGCTTCAACAAGAAGGCTGATCCGCTTGCAAATCAATAGCCAGGAAAGCAATCCACCAAGGAAGCGGATCATAAACAAGCCAAAAATAAGGACCATGATAAGGACAAGGGTTAGGTTTCCCAGGTGGATGTTTCAAGAGGACTCTTTCAAGGGAGATTTGAAACTCCTCCTTTCTTGACCACCATCCGTGTGTTTGGGAAGAACCTCCACAATTTCTCGCTCGATTCAGGAGCTTCTACCAACATCATGACCCTGAGTGTGTTCAAAGCACTGGGAATATTCCCAACTCCCTCCCAGTGTAAGGTAACACAACTTGACAAGAAAAATCAACATAGTGGGCGAGATTAACAGAATACCCATGCAGGTTGCTCTTGATCCCAAAATTAAACAGACTATTGACATCCAAGTTGCTGATATCCCAAATACATATGGTATAATATTAGGAAGGGATTTCACAAGAGCGTTGAATGGGTACATTGCAACTGACTACTCTCACTTGTGGTTACCATGGAAAGGGATGTCGAACTAGATTCAAATTGATTGGGAGCCATGCATGAAGTTCATGATCACAGAATACAACAACACAAATGAAGTGTTGTTCAATGAAACAAAATTGGGGAATTACTCCCCAGTATCATATCTAAATGAACAAGAATGCCTTGAAGAAGAAGGAACAAGTGAGATTTTCCTCATGTTGTCTAGCCCACTTGTTAATATGGCCAATACCTCTCAGAGCATAGAAATCCTGATAGAATCAAATGATGAGGAATCAGGTGAGGATGATAATCTTAGATTGCTAGATAGTTTCCAAGATTTTATGGAAAGATGTGCATAGGACCAGCTTAGTTTGGGAGCCCAAATGAACTTTCAGGAAATCTTGTTGCCTAGTTGGTGTAGGGTACATAATGCTGCCCATTCAGAGTTTGAGTTCTATTTGTGCCAAATCACTCCGAAGGAGGAATTTGGGTCAGCACTGCCAAAACAAACACGTTTAGCCCCTACACCTCCTCAAAAGGTTACTAAAATGAGGTCCCCATAAAAGGTGAAAGTCGGGTCTATTGATTATGTGTTCAAGGACTCTCCTAGATTCTAGATGTTGCACTTTGATGGATCAAAATCCAAGCATGGGGATGGAGCCAACTTCGAATTAATCAGCCCCAAAGGTAAGTCATACTTTTCTGCTCATAGGCTTCAATTTTATTGCACCAACAATGTAGCAGAATATGAGGCCTTGGTCTTAGGACTTCTTATGGAATTAAGGAAAGGTGTTAAAATGCTGCAAGTTTTCGGGGATTTAGAGTTGGTCATAAAGGAAGTTAGAAAGCTCTACCCCTATTATGACCAGAGACTCACTAATTATAGGCAAAAGGTATGGGATCTATTAGAGGGACTAGATGTATTCAATATCCAACTGATCCCATGCTCCCAAAACCATACATCTAATGCCTTGGCACAAGCAGCAAGCACGTTGCGACCGCTATCCTTATCTGGTCTCAAAAGATTCACTATGGAAATCAACTTCGTTCTTTGCGTTCTAGACAATGTAGCCAATTTACAGGTGTTCAATGATGACAAACACATCCTGAATTTTATCACCATTTCTGATGTGTTCGCTACTCAGATAATAGACGAGGTTGAACCTCAAGAGGCTGACCTGGATATAGAGGGGGTCATCAATCTAAAGACCAACACTATCCTGAGAGGGATGGTCCAATTAGAATGAATTTTTGACTTGGATCAGATCAGGGATTAGGATCAACAGGCCAAGAAGGATGCCATCAGTGGCCAATGTCACACCTACATCCTTGGAACAAATGACACAACAAGGAATGCGTTCATCGACAAAGTGTGCATGCCATAGGAAAAAGAGGGTATAGTGGATGCTTTGCAAAAATATCACGATGTTATCGCTTGGAGTTACGAAGATCTAAAAATGTATGATACATCGATCATCACCCACACCATCCCTCTCAGACCAGATGCGAAACCATTTTGATAGTGGCAACGCCCTATCAATTCTTTGCTAGAACCAATAATATACAAAGAAGTACAAAAATTGCTATCAGCCAGGATTATTTTCCTCGTTAGACATTCCACATGGGTGGCTAATTTGGTTCTTGTTAGAAAGAAGAACGGGGAAATCAGGTTATGCATCAACTTCCACAATTTAAATAGAGCCTCTGAGAAGGATAACTATCTTGTACCCTCATTAGATGAGGTGTTGCAGATAGTAAACGGTTCTTAGATGATGTTCTTCCTGGACGGGTACTCTGGGTACAACCAGGTCATGGTGCAATATGAAGACTAAGACAAAACAGTGTTCACCACTAAATGGGGAACTTTTGCTTATAGATAGATGCCGTTCAGACTCATCAATGCTGGTGCCACCTTCCAACATGCCATGGATATTGCTTTCAAGGACCTAATTGGAAAGTGCATAATCATCTACATGGATGATTTAACAATATTCTCAAACCATTGGAGTAATCATGTTGCTGACCTATGCAGAGTCTTTTAGAGATGTCATGAATTCGGGGTCTCCCTTGATCTAAGAAGTGCATCTTTGGTGTCACTGAAGGGAAACTTCTTGGACATGTCCTCTCAGAGAGGGGAATATCTATTGACTCCACACATATCCAATCAATCATGAAGATCTAGCTCCTAAGCAGAAAAAAGGAGTTAAATTTATTTTTCAGAAAGATTAACTTTGTCTGTAAGTTTATCATGGGATTCACAAAAATCGCCAAACCACTCAATGCTATGATAAAGAAAGATGCCATTGTCGAGTGGACCCCAAAAGCAAAGAAGGATTTTGGAGAAATTAAGAAAGCAATCGATGACACACCTGTGCTAGTCAACCCCAACTATCTGAAGCCCTTCTACATCTATTCATTCACTTCAGATCATTCGTGTGCCAGTATTTTGACATAGAAAGATGATGAGGGGAGCGGGAATCCAATCACCGTCATGAGTGCCCCTTTGAAAGATGGCGAGCTACGTTATCACAACATTGAAAAATAAGCTTATTACCTTGTTAAAGTGGTAAAGAAGTTCAGGCATTATATCTTACGCAATAAGGTGTTTGCCATAGTTCTTGACCCGACCGTAAAGACATTTCTTATGCAGAATGAGCTGGGAGAATGAAGGGAAAAGTGGATTACATAACTGCAGGAATATGATATGGAAATTCAACCAATGAGATTGGTAAGAGGACAAGCACTCACCTGAAAAATCACTGAAGTGGCCATGGATGTAGGTTCTAAACTCACCATACAACAATATCAACTGGAGGATATCTCTCCAGGAGAATGGTAAAGGGCATAGGATATTATCTACTGAACCAAAAATGTCCACCCCATTTACAGGGGGTGAAAAAACATGGTCTCAGGTTGAAAAGCAATAGTTACATGTTGCAGGGTACCATATTGTACAAGAGGAATCATGAAGGTATCTACCTAAGATGCCTTGGTAAAGAGGAAGCTGATTGGGTCCTAAGGGAATTCCATGATAAGTTCGGGACTGGTCACAGTTCTAGCTTGTCAACTGAGCATCAAATATTGAGAGCTAGATACTATTGGCCTATGGTTTTCAAGGATGCCCATAGTCACATCTGTACCTTCCACGTATGCCAGACTACAACCACCCAAGAAAAGAATGCTACTGTCCCGTTGCAAGCTATTTTGGAGGTAAGGTTGTTCACTCAGTGGGGTCTCAACTTCATTGGTCCAGTAAGCCCTCCATCATCTACTGGACATAGGTACATTCTAATTGCTTCTGATTACTGTACTAGATGGACAAAAGAAGTCACATGTAGGAAATGCACAGCTAAAGTAGTCACAGGTTTTCTGGAAATTTTTATTTTAAATCATTTTGGTTATCCTTATGCATCATTGTGTGATAATGGTCCTGCATTTACTTCATTAAAATTTTCTTGTTGGGCCTTTGACTATGGTATCACCCTCAAGTTTTCCTCCAACTATTATCCTCAAGGAAATGGTCTTGTTGAGTCAACTAAGAAGAACTTGATCACCATGATCAAAAATTTGTTGGATAGGAAACCTAAGGATTGGCATACCTAGCTCCATTTTTCCCTTTGGGAAGACCGCACCTGTCACAAGGCTTCCCTCAGAGATTCCTCCTACCACCTCATTTATGGCTTGGAGCCCACTTTCCCCATACATTTGAAAATCCCTACCCTCCAGTTCATTAATGACTTTTATGAAGGAGGAGACTGCAGAGAAGCTCGCCTCACCGAGCTGTTACACTTAGAAGAAGTACAAGACCGTGCAATAGAAAATTTTACCAAAAATCAGGGTGTATTCAAAAGATGGTTAGACCATTGAGCCAAAATCAAGGCCTTCCACATTTCCAATCTAGTCTTGTATTGGGACAAGGCCCACGAAAGAAAAGTGGGACACAAAAAATTCGGCAAGCTTTGGCTTGACCCCTTTCAAATTGCCGAAATCCTTGGAGATAACGTGTTTCTCTTAAAGAACTTAATTGGTAAGGACGTCCCGTTGCCTATCAATGGGAAAAACCTTAAACATTATTTCTAGGCCTGAGCCCTTTTAGAGCTGTCTATGTAGATACTTGTACATAGGTTAGGGTAGGTTTCCCTACTTTTTTCTCTTGTTTTGTTTGTTCCCTAGTTGTTTTGTCTTTGGAAAGAGTCTCCCCTTGTTCCTACTGCGATGGCCATGCTTAGCTTGATGAACGGTTTTCCCTACTGCCCACTCTTGCTTTGTTCTCTAAATAAGCCTTCATTCCCCATTACTAATCTCTAAAATCCCTGAGCATTGGTTTCCTCTCTTGAACTCTGGACTAATCTAGGATGGTGTCCCTGTTTGAATTTCCTATGCTTATCATGGAACACACAGAAACACGCCTTAAAGGTTTCCAAAGAATTGTATGGTAATTACTGGGAGGGCTGGATAAGTGAAAAATCTAAAGTCTTCTCCAGTGACCACTGTGATTTCCAAACCCATAGTGAGATTCAATGCTTGCATGATTGCATAAAAGAAAAGAATAGTATTGAAAAGAAATATCAAAAGAGAAAGAACAAAAAATGAAAAAGTAAGCAACTGTATGGGTGTACAAATATCTCTACTGAGGCTATGGACGCCTGGCTGGCAGTAGAGCTATGTTCGTGGGGTCATAGCGACAACTTTGTCGGGGCTATGGATGCCTGACCAGTAGTGAAGCAATGTCTAGGTTACTTTTGGGGTCAGGAAAACTACGTAGCTTGTCCTTCCAATTAATAACTATCTACATGATCTCTGAGGAAAAGAAATGAACTCACAATACACACTCTTCCATGATAATATCATGGCACGATTCAATCTTGCCCTCCTTAACTTGTTCTTAGTTCAACCTTGGAAATCATCTTCTGGTCTGCGAAACTAGAGATCTTGGGTTCATAATGAATATTTATCTTTAAAACACTAGGAGCATTCTCCCATTCGAGTCGCCATTTGTTATGCCTATAGCACACACACCCCATTCAGAATGTGGACCCTCTCTTTTTGTCACCTTGCCAAGCCCTTTTGTTGTCACCTCCTTTTGCATGCCCTAGTTGGTCAACATGCCCTTCAAAGTCTCATTTTAGGTTGACCATGTTTTGCCCCTAAAAAATTTCTAAGTCTTGGGCCTTTTTGAGCCTTCTTTGTCATTTTTCCTTTCTGGGTGTCCATGGGACTTCTCGGGCCTGGTCCATCAAGTTTCCCCTTTCGGGTTTCCTTTGCACCTTCTCTGTCTTCAACAACCAATGGTCAGCGTTATCCTAGACCACAGTGCCTCCTTTGTCATTTGCCTCACTTGTCCAAAATTGAACGACCATGCTCTGACGTCTTTTCGACCCTCGGGCTCCGGTTCTCCTACCGCCATCTTGAAATTTAAACTCACCTACCTTGCTGGCAACCATACTTGCATTCATTAGGGGGTATTAAATCCACTTAAGGGCTATATAAACAATTTTCAACATGTCATTTTCACATGTCAGAAATAACAAACAAGCACAGTGCGATCTCAGCGTTCGATGCCGTCGTGCCCGAGCTTCCGCTTCGTCGTTCTTACAGGGTTTGACAACTCGCTTCTTTGGGCCCCCGAGTTATGACCATCGTTCGATAGTCCTTCCCCTTTTTTAAAAGCTTTATGATCAAAAAATAAATGATAAGGGAGAAATGATTGAAAACCTAATAGGGAAAATGTCTCACCTTAGAACCCACTTGCCCAAAATTTTGAAAACATCCCTTAGAGGACTGAAATTTGAATTCAAAACCCTACCATCCCCTCACTGTTCTTCAGGGTTGGAAATCATGCTCTTCAAGCCTAAGACTCTCTCCAACTGCAGCGTTAACTTGGTGAAAATCTCCTCGACGACGAAGTGTCTCCTAGGTCCCGAAATCCGGAACTCCCCTTCCAATTCGCCGTTTCTCAACGACATCCTCATTCCATTCATCTGATCATCAATCTTCACTCCTCAAATTGACTTGGGTTTCCAAAAAGAAAGAAGAAAGACATGCCCAAGTGCTTGTCAGGTCCCAGTCCCTGGACTTCCATCCTCGGACCGCCGTTCCGGGTTGCTATTTCTGAAACAACTTTCTCCTAAGGTCCTTCCAACTCCTGGAACCCGAGCTCATAAATTCCGTGTGGGAGTTAAACTAACAAAACTCAAATTCCAAGTCGCCCTTGGACCCCGCCTACTAGACCTCCGTCTCCGGGCTGCTGTTGCTGTCTCACCATCCTGAACGACCATCTCATGACATCTTTCGACTTTCGAGCCCCGAGCATTTCCCAACCGCTCGACATTTTAATGATGAAATGTGGAGTCCTCACTACATTCAGACCCCGCCTACCAGACTTTCGTCCTCGGGATTCTGTCCCATCCCCGTCGTCCTAAACTGTGGAACAAACCTGTCTTTCCTGCCTCTGGGCCTCAAACCTCATTTCTCCTCTGGTTTTTTTAGATGAAGGAAAAATATCTTCTTGGGTCTGGTCCATTGGGAAGCATTTCTTGGATTTCTGTCCATGCTTCACCATTTCACACGGTTGTTCCTAAATGGCTTCCCGACCTTCGTGCCCGAGCTCCCAAACAACTTTCGACCGCCCAGGTTCCAAACTCTGGAACTCCCTCTCCAGAACGTTGTTTCTCCAAGGCTATTTCGAACAACCAACCCTTGATAGCTTCCTTCAGTTTGAGCCCGAACGCCTTAATGATGATCTAAATGGCCTCAAATTTGGAAACAGACTTCGACCCACGTGCTTAAATTTGACCTTCTCCCACATGGACCCTCTGTTATCCAAATCCAGGACCGAGAGAAGTCATTTGGGATGCCCTACCCTGTTTTCCCTTCCAAAACAACATTCTGGCAAGGGAAGTCTAGTCCCTGGGGTCTGGGTCATCCATTTTCCCTCCAATGTTACTTTGATCAAGTGTTAGGTTTGAATGATAAATTTTTTAATCTAACCTTGATTTGCAGGAATTTTCCAGAGGTTGGACCCTCATACTTAATTTTGTTGACTCTTGCCTCTTTGTGCAGGATATATGGAATCTAGTGCAAAAGCTTCAGGGGTAGTCAAGGGCAAAGGGAAAAGGACTACCAAGGCTCCTTGAGGCAAGGAGGACAAAGAAAAAATTCCAGGGAGTGCCATTGCACTCCAAAGTTACAACTAAATGGAGGGATATCACATACACCAATATTGGGCATGGAAATATTGATGACTTCACATAAAGAGACAGGGTAGAGCCAAAGAATGAGAACACCAAGTTGATTGGAAGCAATGAACTAGCTAAGGCTGCTGGCTTCCCTTCCACATTGGCCGCCCCCGAGCTAGTAATGGCTTGTAGGGAAGCGTACCAACTTGAAACAAGGACAATTGTGGACAAAGAAAACAACATCTTGGCTGATATGTCCCCTTCAGGGATAACAAAAACCTTCCACATACCCATCTTTGGAAGCATGGAGACCCCAACTATTCGGGAATGCAAGGGGATGTGGGATGAAGATCCTTTGAGATGTAAGAAGCTGATCAACCAGTATTGGCTAAAGGAGAGATGAGGCAGTGCTACCAAGGTTCCTCAGGAGCTCTACCGCAGTGACTTCTTCGAGGACTACCACAATCTGGTTACCCTACTATGCAGAGTAATGGGCCTTCCTGCTGCAACCTTCTTCTAGGAATGGATGATGTATTTCGCTGAAAAAATTCTCTGTGGAGAGGACATCAGTGATTGCTTCCATGAGAAATTCATTGACGTAAAGAAAACCTCCAAATTCTACATGACATCCTACTTGGTGTATTCGCTTGCTGATCAACGACCTTCTAGTGGATTGACCACGGTGCCTAATGAGATGCCAAGTAGAGAGCTCACACCATATGAAAAGTACTCACAGCTGCAATACACAAATTTTAAGAGGGATTACTATAGGGCAAATGATGCGTTTATCGCCTACATCATTATACTGCTTGGAGGTGATTTTGAAAGAAGAGTCTCTCACAGTGCTAGGGCCCTCCTCAAATATTATTCCTTCTTATTCATCCAGTATCCCAAGTTCACCTACATTTGCACCCAAGGATTCTCAGAAAGGACGAATAAGCTACACCAATACCCTAATGACCAGATCATATTATTGGAACTATCTTGGTAGTTGTGACATATACACAACATCCTAGGCAGTAAGCATCTGGTGGGGATCCCTTATACCCTCACACTTGACCAAGGGATGTATAAACTTTATACTTCCCAATGTGCGGGAAATTCAGAGAAGGACCTGGCTAAGTACTAGTTCATGTCACATACATCTAGACCACAGATGGACCCATACGGCCACATTGGGAAGGAAATTGGATAGGAATATGCCCACCTCCACCATATCGAGGATTTCTAGGCCAATTACAAAGATGATTTTGAAGTGCAGGTAAGGAACTATATGTGTATGACTGCATACTTTGTAAAAAGGGTGAACCTATTTTCGGTGCTAGATCAACTGGAAGAAGAAGAGAGCACCATGATAGACCCAAGCTATAGTGCTATTTTGAATTTACCACTACCTTTAATTGATTGCAATGAGAAAGAGATTGATGACCTTGACATTCTCACCAAACCCGTTGAGGCTAGAACAAAGGTGTGGATAGATGGGCAGGTTGCCTATTTGAAGCAATAGGGAGTCACCTCGACATTCAAAGGGCTCAAGAGTGAACCCAATGGTTTTGATGGTGGGGCAGCTGCTACTACAACTAGAGAAACATCTAAGTCCCCACCGTCTATTCAGTCAAAGAAGAGAAAGGAGGTTGACGAGCAGCAACCCAACCCAAAAGTGTACGCTAGAAAGGCCTTGGAGAGTGAATCTCCCAAAAAACATAGAAGAACAGGCAATGTCACTAAAATTATGGTAATACCAGAGGATCCACTCCATGAGGGAGAGGATATGGAGGCTAATCTACCAAGATCTCCGCCTGCTTCATCTACTGCTACCACCGCTATTGCTATTGCTACCGCCCTACCTATCCCATGCGCAATAGTTGCATCCTTCTCGCCTGCGATGGAAATCACTGTTCACCTCACCTCTACTTCTCCTATCACGTAGGTCATATCAATGGAATCATCCTCCGCCACTACCTCACCCATTTATTCATCCTCCATGTCTCCTTCCTTTTATCTTCCAACTGCCACTGCTACTATTGCAATGCCTGCCTTCGCTATCCTGAAATCCTTCATGAAACATATGTAGAACGTTCCATCTGAACTTTCGGGAATGCTTGCAAATCAAATGGTGCAAGCTGCAATTGCCCAAGCAATGGTTAACACCCCAGTTCCTCCTCCTCCTACTGAACCGCCCAATATGGAGGCTATGACGTAAATCTCTAATGAGTTGGAACGACAACAACTGGAGGCAGCTAAGAGGTTGTAAGAGGAGGAAGGTGATTATCATGAACATCCTATGTATGAGCATCGGGTAATCGATGAGGTCGCCTATGAGTCTTCCAGTGATGACAGTGAGGATCTAGGTATATATATAATTCAAGAAATAGTTGATCTAGAGCTTGATGTCGAGTGGGCCAAACAACTAAAGGAGATTGAAGACAAAGATGCTGAAAGATAGCTTATGGATGAATAAAGAGTTGCTGCTCTAGAGGTATAAGGTGATAAGTCTCCATTGGATGGGCATGACTGTGCCCATGAGCATGATGAAGAAACATCCTTTCATGAAGATAGATAGGAAGATAGGCCCGAGGAATGAAGGCATGATTAGGATGAGAAAGGAAAGGATGCTGAAGGGGAGGACCACCCTGATGAATGACTACCCACCAAATCTCCCATCAAGCGCACAGTGTTCATTCAGGACTCTGATGAGGAGAGGGAAGACACAAGGATTGAGCAGGAGGCCTTCAACAATAAGGCCATTGAACTCAGGGCAGAGGACAACAAGGATCAACGTGAATCACCCAAGGAAGGGTCCTCAATGTCTAACTAGTTGGAAAGGAAATTGGAAAAGAAGAATCCCACTCTAAAGGACCCAAAAGAAAGACTGGAGGCAATATTGGCTAGAGCTCAGATTGGTACCAAGAAAGAGAAAAAGCCTAGAATTAGATCAAGAGTAATGATGGATGCCTCTGAATCTAGAGTATTGTAGATAGCCACGTCAGTGGTTGGAGAGTGGGGTATAAGCTACAACGTCTCCACCATCGACTTGGGAGTGGCCACTAGAGAGCAAAAGGTTGACCATCTCTAGGAATCAGTCGCCACAATGGTGCACCTCATTCAGTAGGATAAAATTTTGAAGGAGGAACTTAAGGCACATGTGGCTGATTTGGCAACCTATATCCAACAATGGTCATCCACAGAGGAACAACCAACCAAATCCTCGACCCCACCATAGTTGTTCTCCAAAGAGCAGATTAACAAGCTGGAGAAAAGAAAGAACTTGGACAAGACCACGAAAAACTGGTTTCGACAGGTCTTGGATATTGGGAATATGGGTATCAATCTAGTTGTTCGAACAACGAACAAGTTCTTGGAAGTACAAACATCTCTTGAAGGTATGAGGAAAATATGCATTGAGCTCCCTAGGAAGTATGGGGCTGCTTACCGAAAAATTGAGGCTGTCCTCAAGCTGCCAAGCGAAGTTTGGGAAAATAAATTTGCCTTCAAGGACGATGACCATTGGCTGATGGATGTGTGGAAATGAGACTTCGATCACTAGAAGGAAAGGATAGAATAGGTACTTGAGTGAGTAAATTCGGATGTTGAATGGGCCAAGGAGGCCCGAGGGGATTACTTTCGATACTTTAAGCTGATGACGGGGTGTGAAGTGCCCGCTGTTAGGATCAATCTAGAAAGTATAAAGCCTCACTTCCAAAAGAGGATGGAAGATGGGATGTCAGTCGAGATTACTATAGATTTTATAAGCTTTGCTGCCTGAGCTTTCACCCAATCTGAACTATTCAGAGACCATGTTGCCAAGTATGAGGAGGACTAGGAAAAGCTTGTTACCAATTCCAAAGAATGGAGCTACCAAGTGCTGAAATCCGACATCATTGAGGTCGACAAGTTCTGACCGGTGATCTTGAGGTTCATGGAGTATGCAGCTTCGAAGAAGTAGGAAGGAAACTCTGATATTGATGAAGAATTTCTAAAGGAATAGCTGCAACAAAGAGTAATCAACAAAAGGATGAAAATTCTACAGTGCTGCCACTAGAAGAAAAAATAGGGATATGGACAAAATGTATTTTAAAAATGTAATATATTGGGGGGTAGGTAGAACCCTAGTTTATAGTGAATTGTGGCCACACAAATGTAAAACAGTCTTGGCCACATGTTTTGCTTTTTGGACACTATAAATAGGGGGTCTCCTCTCATTTTAAAAGAGAGTTGAGTTGTTGTAAAGACATGCTGCAGA
Source organism: Sequoiadendron giganteum (assembly GCA_007115665.2). Lineage (NCBI taxonomy): Eukaryota > Viridiplantae > Streptophyta > Pinopsida > Cupressales > Cupressaceae > Sequoiadendron > Sequoiadendron giganteum. Next base: position 644,063,365 of record CM021104.1, on the reverse strand, counting down.
AATTGCAATATAAATACATTGATCTTGGTGCATTTCTGGATTTCTTCTCATGTTTCATGATTCTTCTCTCATAAGTTAAAGATTTAGTTATATTTAATTTTCTGTTCTAGTTTCCTTTCAGTCAACTTTGGAAGATTTAGTAATGTTGTTCTTGATTGTGAAGATCTCTGCTGTGTAGATGCTTTTCTTGTCCATACTTTTGGTCATTTGCTGCTGGTAGATGGTTGTGCAAAGTTAGTCTGGAATTTGATTTTTAAAGCTGCCTTTAAAACTTTATCTTTGTTCATGCATATGTGTGGTGAATGAATGATAAAACATCTGGATTCCTTAGAAGATAGCATAGGTTTCATGATACTATTAAATTTCTGGTTAAGTGAAATTCTATTTTAAGGAAACTATCCATAGTAAAAGCCTCCATGATCACTGTTCATTGGTAGTTGCAAGTATAGGAACCCTCTCTCTTCCCTACTCTTTTATCTTTTTTTTTTTTAAATAACCTATGCTAAGGTTCATTGCACATTGTAAAGCCAAAACTTAAAATAAAAATGGAGTTTAAGACTATTGTTTGAACCTGTAGAAAAGTACAGTAATTTCCCATCTTGAGAACTCTATTCATAGATCCAATTCTCTTCTAGCTTAGTCCATGTAAGTCTTCCCTGTGATTACCAACAAAATCACATCAACATCAATTGAGATATTCCATGCAAGTCATGACTTGACACCCGAGAGACCTTGGGGTAATTTTCAGCAACTTGTTGGATATTTCCTTTCAAGAGAGTTGATGCACCTACGCATTTCCTATGTTGAGAAAGTGTGTCAAAACACCCATCAATAGTCCACACTAAAAAATTTGGACTAGGTCGACCCCAAATGTTCTAAATGGTAACATAGTGAAATTCTAAGAGCAATAACTTTCGTAGACAAATGATAATGATGTGAAATCTAGATATGTGATAGATGTTGATGATTAGATACTATATCCTGCTCCACAAGCTGAGAAACAATGATGTGGTAAAATTTGGAATGAACTACTGGAATTGCTACTAAATGCAATGTAATAAAATAACTATTTTTGGTTGATACAAGATTGCTTACAACCAGGGATGCTCCTACATTAGAAGTCTAGGGTAGCTAGAATATGATTATAAGTAAAGATTCTTATAGTTGAAATTCTTGGGTTGTTGGCTCTAACCATGAAACTGAATCCTTTAATGATATTTTTAAGGGTATTTTTATACAAGCATAGAGTGAACAAATATTTTATAGTATCATGTTAGACCCAAGAATCCTCTTAAACCTTTGATATCTTTAGGCTTTGACTAGTATATATGTATAATATAATTAGGTTCCACCTTAACACCTTTATGTGATACCACATGTTTTAAATATTCTAATTTATTCACCTCAAATCCAAATATAGATTTTTTCGAGTAGATTTAAGTATCTTCCAATAATTGTAATATATTGTCTATATGTTTAAAATGTTTCTTCCATGTTTTATATAGATGAGGATACCATAAAATAACACCAACATAATTGTTTGAAGAAATGTGTAGAAAACTAACTTCATGAGGATTTGAAAAGCAGATGGAGTATTAGTTAGATCAAATGACATAACTAAAAAAATAATAATGACCCTCATGTGTTCTAAGGGAAATATTATTTACATCCTCCTCCTTTAGTTGAATATTATGATACCTTGAACACAAACCTTAGTAAGGAAAATATTACACAATTCAATTCATATAATAGGAAACTTATCTTTAAGAGTAAGATTATTGAGCCCTCTCTAGTTTGGGAACATTTTCCATGGTCCATGATCCTAATTATTAACTATAACAAATGGATATGAATAAAAACTTTTTCTCTAAAAAATAGTACTGAATCCAACAATTCATTAATTAATATTTAGGATTCTAAATTTTATTCATAGTGATAGCAATAAGGTCTATGGTAGGAGGAATTTACTTCCTAGTATTAATTCAATAAAATAATCATGGTCTCTAACTAGAGGCAGGATCTTGGGTTCTTAGAAAAAATGTTGGTGGTGTTGAACAATCTCTTGAATCTTTGGTGGATCTTAAATGTTCACATGTCTTGTATTTTTAAGAAATGGAGTTGTGACACTATGTCATAATATTCTTTCTAAAGTAGTTTTTCTATCATATAAGATATGATAACTTGGCTTGGCGGTGATTGCATCTCAGCAAGTTTACCCTTTTTTGTTTGTACTAAAATCCACGAATAAGCCTTGAAAATTAAATATTATTCCCAATTGTTTAATCCATGGGATGCCCAAAACTACATTTTCTTCCCTAATAAGGATGCAAAACATTTCTAAATCTAGCTAATAGTTTCCCATTGAGATTTTGATGTGATAAAATTTACCACCATAAGAGAGTGGATTCCCATTGGCTATCATGGCTTAAATATTAAAGATTGGATACACAAAATAATTGAGCTCATTAGCCAATCTTTAATGAAGTTGTGTGTATTACTTATATTGACTAGCAATACTAATTCTTGATATGACCAGCCACTTTGAGTGTTTGTGATGTTCTTATCACATTCAATGCATATATGGAGATAGTGAGAATTCCTTCATCCTTGTCACGTATTGACTTTGTCGATTATTTAAATGTAATTATTAATCATGAGATTGTTAGTTATTATGTTAAATGATTATTTAAATTGAAACTAAAAGTGAATTTAAATTAAAATTGAAATGCAAATGCAAACGAAATGATTTGAAATGAATTTTTATTAAATTTGGGGTTTGTCATTGCTGATGAAAATTCGAGTGCAAGTGAACGCAGGAACAGGTGAACGAGAATGAAGGCGAGAACATCGATCAGGTAGATTCCTTTTAGCCATTAGACATTTATGAGGATGATGGAATCTCAAATACACATTTAGTTATTATTTTAATGTATCTTTGTGATTATTGTGCTTGCAAATTTTAAATTAAGTTTATTTGATTTCTCCAAAATGTGAATAGAATATGTTGCTTTAAATGATGATTTTATTATTTTGTGATAAAATAGATCTTATTTAAATAACTAAATTATTTATGTCAATATTTTATTATTATTTAAAAATAATGATGCTTTTATTTTCAAATTAATGGAATAAGACTTTTAAATGTGAAAAATGAATAAAATATAATTTTGTGTTATTTGATGTAATGGTATTTTTCTCATTTGATGAATAAGGAGAATAAATTTAAATTTTTAAATTAAAAAATATCAAAAATTGAGTTATTGAAAAAGAAATTGGAAAAAAAAATTATGTAGAAATTGGAAATTGAATTCAAACAACAGTTGAACAGATTGAAGAAAATATCTTCAATCAATTTGGAAGGCAATCAAATTCTGAAACTTGGAGTTTGATAATTTGAACTGAAGATCAAACTAAAATGGTGGATCTTGCTTTGTGAATAACTCCACCAATGCATGAGAAAATAAGCAGTCAGTGAAGAAATTCAAGATTGGAAAAAGACTTAAAAATTTCATTTTTGAGGATTGAAGAGAAAAATAAATAATTGTTGTTGATATTTTTGGAGGGATTCACCAGGATTTATCTTATTCTGAAGAAGCAACCAGGAGGGAAGAGAGTTTTCCTTGCCTTACTTGTTGTTTATACAAGTTAAAATCTTACCTCCACATCCCACGTGCGCATAGAAGGGAAGGCTAGGCGCGGCCAAGAAGGATTGTTCCTGGCGCAACTTGCAAGGGAGACACAAAACCAGATTACTTACCTTCCTTGAAGCGCACCATATGAGAATGGAGAGAAAGGCTTTATAGGAAGAGGGCACGCAAAAAGGACACCAAATCCTCTCATCCCCATTCCCTTCACATGCGGCTTGGGAAGAAGTCTTCAGACATGAAATAATAGACTTCCATGCACAGGAAAAGATAGGGAGTGAGGCACGCCATAGACAACAAGTAGGTGGACAAAGTAAAAGGAAGAGGCACTAGGGAAAGAGGAAGAAGGAACATAGTAGTAGACAAGAAGATAATGAATTTCCAAGGAGTGTAAACTCCATCTCACACAGCTACAAAAAAATTGATTCATTGCTAGATTCAAAAAACACATAGTTGAAGGATATTACCAAGTATAATCTATTTGAAATTTGTTTAACAAATTCATGATTACAATGAAATTTAATTGGAATCGTTCTCTCTTATTTTGGTTTGTTTAAATTTATAAAAACAATCCTTATTGTTCTTTTAGAATCAAAGAAATAAAAAACATCCAACTGTGTTTTTCAAGAAAAACTTTTGAACAAGTTAGAAACAAAAAATTTAAGGAAAAATTTGATTCAAAAACAATGAAAAATAGTTGATTTATCAATTTAGGAAAAAATCAGATTTAAAAAAGATTAAAAATAGAAATTTTTTTATTTCATTCTGATTTAGAAGAAGTTTAGAAAATCCAAAATAGACAAATAGATTTAATTCTCCAAAGAATGAAACATAAAAGATTATGATAAAATACCTTTTGAATATTAAACGTGTTTGCAAAATAGAAGTTAAAATCAATGATTTTCGTGAACAAAACTCAAATTATTATGAAACAGAAATGAAGATAAGTTATTAAACGTGTTTTTAATAAAGTAATTATTTATTTTCTAGAAGTGTGAAAACATAAAATAAATCAATTAAATTAAAAATATGATTTACTTAAAAACAAAACGAATTAGAACAGGGTTATTTCAAAGTGAAAGTAAATTAAATGAGTAAATAAACCATAAGAACGTGTGCTCATTTATGCCTGTTTAAATATGTACTTGATTTACATACTTGAGATGCACCTTCTTTTTGTTATTTTAATTATTTGATTTAAATATTAGTTTAATGTTAATTATGGTTTAAAACGATGAAAATACAACATTTAAACTATTTTTGCTTGAAACAAGATTTTCATTAAATTGTTTTTGAAAGATTATATTTATTTGGCTAGAACCATGCATGCTTGATAAATGAATGTGCATGTCATGTGTTTAGAAAGTTACCTTTCGGGACGGGTGCCGAATATGGGTTAATAGAGAGTGTAGTTTTGCTTTCCCAAAACTGCTTATATTTGTCGTGCATGACATTTTACTTGGCCAAGTATCTTAAGGACCATTGAAATAGATCATATGAATGAACTCTCTACCATATCCTAGTATCAAACTTTCTTGTTTCTTAAATGAATTAGAAAAATGAAAATGCTTGTGGTTTTACTAGTTATACTAGGCATGCACTAGATTCCATCTTGCTTGTCGACTGCTTTTTGCCAAGCGATTTGTGCAGCCTGGTCGGGTATTCTTTGAATGACTAAGGAATTCCGGGGAAGCATAAGCTTCGAGGTTGGACGAAAAAAGTGCCTAATCCGTGCTCTCATCTTCATTATTGAAGATATGCTATTGGATTGAAGATCAAAGGATGTTATATTCCTTTATGTATTATTGTATTCTTTAAATTATGTAAGTAGAGCTTAAGGCGACAAAATGCCTAAGTCTCAAATTGTAAACTTATACTACAACTTCTTTTGTATAATTATCAATGTCATGTAATATGACATGTGTATGTATTTAAATGGAAATATTATGAATCTATTTATTGACTTTAAGTCATTGTTTTGCAATCGAATGGATTTTATGATGTCTAAGGAATGAAGTGTCGACTTTCTTTTGAATATAAATGAAATTATTTAAAGTTTTTTCGATGTTTTGATTTAAAGAGTTTCACTATTTACATTTGGTATTAGAGCCCTAGGTTTGAACACTAGGGTCCTTTGTCCATTATGCTAAAGAAACATTCCTTGATGAAGGAATTGTTAATATGGGTACAAGAGGAAAAGGAGCTACTGTAAGTAATGAGAATGACAGGTTGGATCAGATTCTTAGTCTTTTGAATCAGCAGGGTTCCAGAATGGATAACCTAGAATAGGAAGTTCGAGGAGTCAGAGAAGGACAAAACCCTCAGAATGAAGTTCCCCAAAATCAAGAGCAACCTAATAATGAAAATCCAAGGGTTGAAGAACCACCAAATCCTCAAGCTAGGATTGAAGGGGAGTTGGCGAAAGATTTGAAAAGGGTAGCACCACCCAAGTTTGATGGTAAGACTATAGGTGATGGAGTTGAAGCTTGGGTTATTGAAATGGAAAAGTACTTTGAGCGCAGGAATATGTCCAATGAGACCAAGGCAGTTTGGGCTGCATATCAGCTTACTGGAGAAGCTACTACTTGGTGGGATAATGAGAAGACTGAGAAGAAATTACTACCAGGTGGGACTACTTGGGAAGTATTCTTTCAAATTTTCAAGAAGAGGTGGCTTCCACAACTATTATTTGATAGGAAGAGGATAGATTATCAAAATCTGACACAGGGTGGTTTGATAGTCACTTAATACTGGGAGAGGTTCACTAATCTCCTAAAGTACGTACCACAGTATCAGATGGATGAGAGGTTCCGTATTCGAAAATTCATCCTAGGATTGAAGCCATAGATTGGAGCTGATGTGGATATTCATAATCCATTGACTATGGATGAGGTCTTTGAGAAGGCCATAAAACAGGAACAAAAGTTACAATAGGTGGCAAACTACAGGAAGAGTGTGAATTCCAAACCTGGTTTTGGAAACAGGAAGTTCCAGAATAATAACATCAATAACCAGAGGGGTAATATCAATCAGCAGATCAGGAACCTGAAGAGAGGAAAAAACACTCGGGATAAAGGAGAAGGAAGCTATGGTGGAAACAAGAAAGTGAATAATAATAACACCAACTTATCCAATATCAGGAATAGGACAGGTGGTCACCTAGGGCCACGAGGTGGATGCTACAATTGTGGAGGAGATCACTATGCCTCCAATTGCACTCAAGGTACATGAGGTCAACAAGGTGGTAATGATCGGTGAGCACCACAACACCAGATTCATGCAGTGGTTGACAACCGTCAAGCAAAATTTTAGGCTTCACCTATTCAGAGGTCAAGTAAGCTTTTTGGTCAATCACTTTCTATTTTGATAGATACAGGAGCTACTGAATGCTTTATTGATCCTAAAGTAGTTGCTAAATTACCTATTAAACCTAGTTTTATGTCACATGCATGGATGGTTCAATATGGAAATCGAGCAGAGAAGAGGGTAGATTCATATCTATCATGCAACGATTTAGAGCTACCTAATTTCCAAACCCAAGTTAACCAATATGTAGCACCGTTGGGTTCATATGATGTGATCCTAGGGATCAATTGGTTAATTGAGCATAAAGCCATAGTGAACTGTGAGGATAAGGTTGTGAGTTGTTTGGATGATTTTGGACATCTAGTTGAGATTTTAGGATCTCAAGAGCCTCTAGAGTTGAGACATATCTCAACCATGCAACTAAAGAAAGCACATCGGAAAGGATGTTCCATATATGCTATATTGGTGAGTGACTTGGATAATGTCCAGCAAAGTCTAGAGGGCTATCCAGTTCTTAGGGAGTTCTTGGATATCTTTCCTAAAGAATTTACTGAGTTACCACCGAAGAGAGAATTTGATTTCTTGATTGAAATTTTACCTGGAATGAAGTATCAATCCAAGGCTCCATACAAAATGACTACTACATAGTTATGTGAAATGAAGGTTGAATTGCAGGAGTTACTGAAGCAGGGATTTATTAGACCGAGTGTATCCCCATGGGGTGCATTGGTAATCTTCATTAAGAAGAAGGATGGAACCTTGAGACTGTGTGTTGATTACAGGATGTTGAACAAGGTTACCATTAAGAACAAGTATCCTTCACCTAGGATAGATGAGTTGTTTGATCAGATGAAAGGGGCTACAGTATTTTCTAAGATTGATCTTAGATTAGGTTACCACTAGTTAAGGATTAAGGGCGAGGATATTCCAAAGACAACTTTCAGAAATCGGTATGGACACTACGAGTTCATAGTGGTACCTTTTGGTCTAACGAATGCTCCAAAAACATTCATGAATCTTATGAATAAAATCTTTAGGGATTGTCTAGATGATTTCATGCTTATATTCATTGATGATATTCTGATTTACTCTAAAATAGAAGAGGAGCATGAGAAGCACTTGAGAATAGTCTTGCAACAACTAAGAGATTGAAATATTTTTGGTAAGTTTTCGAAGTGTACTTTCTTTCAAAAGAAGGTTCACTATTTGGGACATGTCATATATGCTGAGGGAATCTCAGTTGATCCTGCAAAGATAGAAGCCATTGTAGATTGGTCAACACCGCAAAGTGTTACTGAAGTTCGTAGTTTTATGGGACTTGCAGGATATTACATGAAATATGTGGAAGGATTTTCCAAGATATCAACACCTATAAAGTCTCTTCAGAAGAAGGGAAGGAAATATGAGTGGACTGAGAAGTGCGAGGAATCATTTCAAATTCTTAAACAAAATTTGACATCGGCACTAGTTTTGACTATACCAGATCCTAATGGGCACTTTATAGTGATTACATATGCTTCAGGTGAAGGTGTAGGAGCTATGTTGATGCAAGAAGGGAAAGTGGTTGCATATGAGTCTAGGAAGCTGAAATAGTATGAATTGAATTATGCACCATGCGATCTTGAGCTTGCAACTATTGTACATGCATTGCAGATGTGGAGACATTATCTCCTAGGGAAACCATTTGAGCTTAAGACAGATCATTTAGGACTTAAGTACATCTTCAAGCAACTGAACCTCAATGCGAGACATAGGAGGTGGCTTGAGTTCCTAAGTGAGTATGATTTTGGTATTGAGTATATCAAGGGTAAGGAAAACATAGTTGCAGATGCTCTTAGTAGGATAAGACATCTCTTTGCTATGTTGACCACAAGGTCAAATTTGAGACAACAAGTGTTGCAGTATTTTCCAACAGATGAGCATTATGATAGGGTTAGGCAAGTGTTAGAGGTAGATCCTTTAGATCATAGATTTAATGGATATGTGATGGACTATGATGGTATTGTTAGATATCAGGGAAGGATGTATATCCCTGAGGGTGGAGACTTGAGGAAGTTGATTCTTGAGGAAGTAAATGATGCACCTTATTCAGGGCATCTAGGAGTTACAAAGATGGTAGTAGAGTTGAAGGCTTTGTATTTTTGGCCTAAGCTCAAGAAAGATGTTATGGAGTATGTGGCTAGATGTTTGGAATGCCAATGGGTCAAGGCTGAGCATGTGCATCCAACAGGACTTTTGTATCCCCACGATATACTTGAGTATAAGTGGAAACTAATCAGTATGGATTTTATCCAAGGATTACCTTTGAGCAGGAATAGGCATGATACCATCTTAGTAGTTGTTGATAATCTAATGAAGGTTTCACATTTCATACAAGGAAATCTGAAAGATGGTTCATTGACTCTTGCGAAGAAATTTGTGCAAGAGATATTCTGATTGCATGGTGTACCAAAGACCATTATTTCTGATAGGGATACCAGGATGACATCTAGGTTATGGACTACACTAAATGCAACTTTAGGAACTAAATTGAATTTTAGTTTTGTATATCACCCACAAACTAATGGCCAAACTGAAAGGGTCAATCAGATTGTTGAGGATTTACTAAGGATGTACTGCATGGATCAGCAATACAAATGGGAGGAATATTTGCAATTGGTTGAGTTTTCCTACAACAACTCATTTCATGCATCATTGAGTATGGCACCTTTTGAGGCACTTTATGGACGGAAATGTCGCACACCCATCACTTGGGATAGGATGGAAAATAGAATCATCATTGGTCTAGATATGCTTAAGGAAATGGATGAGAAAATGAAGTTGATCAAGGGTAGGTTGAAGGAAGCAGCTGATAGACAGAAGAGCTATATTGATAGGAATAGGACTTTCACATAGTTTGCTGTGGGAGATAAAGTCTTTTTGAGGGTTAAGCCTCATAAGAGCTCTATCTCATTTGGGAAATCATCAAAGTTGGCACCGACATTTATGGGACCCTTTGATGTACTGGAAGTTATTAATCCAGTTGCTTATAGACTAGCATTACCACCTACTCTAGCTCGACTCCATAATGTATTCCATGTTTCTTTGTTGAAACCATATCATCGTGATGCATCTCATATTCTTGATTGGCATTCATTATAGGTACAGGATCCAGGGGTGGGGCTAGTGGAGCCCATCTGAATCTTAGACAGGCATAACATTAAGCTACGTAATAGGGATAGTACTCAGTACAAGGTCTAGTGGGACTAGTATACTGAGGATAGTGCTACATGGGAGGATTCTGAGATGATTGACTGTCGTTTTCCTCATTTTCTTTCATAGATTAGTATTTGCTTTGAGCAGAGATACTTGGTACTTTGGTTTTTGATTCACATGTTGTGAAATTTGATAGCGTGGATGCTACTATGATTTGTTTAAGCTTATGTTTGAGAACTATGCTATTAGTTACTATTTCATTATGATCGAGATACTATGTTTTACCTATTGAGATGCTATGTTTTACTGATTGAGATAGTATGTTTTATTGATTGTGATGCTATGCTTATTGAATGATTAATAAGACATTGAGACGATGTCTCTTCCAAGAGGGGAAGGATGTCACGTATTGACTTTGTCGATTATTTAAATTTAATTATTAATCATGAGATTGTTTATTATTATGTTAAATGATTATTTAAATTGAAATTGAAATGCAAATGCAAATGAAATGATTTGAAATGCATTTTTATTAAATTTGGGGTTTGTCATTACTGATGAAAATTCTAGTGCAAGTGAACATAGGAATAGGTGAACGAGAATGAAGGCGAGAACATCGATCAGGTAGAGTCGTTTTAGCCATTAGACGTTTATGAGGATGATGGAATCTCACACACACACTTAGTTATTATTTTAATGTATCTTTGTGATTATTGTGCTTGCAAATTTTAAATTAAGTTTAATTGATTTCTCCAAAATGTGAAAAGAATATGTTGCTTTAAATGACAATTTTATTATTTTGTGAGAAAATAGATCTTATTTAAATAACTACATTATTTGTGTCAATATTTTATTATTATTTAAAAATAATGATGCTTTTATTTTCAAATTAATGGAATAAGACTTTTAAATGTGAAAAAATTAATAAAATATAATTTTGTGTTATTTGATGTAATGGTATTTTTCTCATTTGATGAATAAGGAAAATAGATGTAAATTTTTAAATAAACAAATATCAAAAACTGAGTTATTGAAAAAGAAATTGGAAAAACAAATTACGTACAAATTGGAAATTGAATTCAAACAGTAGTTGAACAGATTGAAGAAAATATCTTCAATCAATTTGGAAGGCAATCAAATTATGAAACTTGGAGTTTGATAATTTGAACTGAAGATCAAACTGAAATGGTGGATCTTGCTTTGTGAATAACTCCACCAATGCATGAGAAAATAAGCAGTCAGTGAAGAAATTTGAGATTGGAAAAAGAGTGAAAAATTTTATTTTTGAGGATTGAACAAAAAAATAAATAATTGTTGTTGATATTTTTGGAGGGATTCATCGGGATTTATCTTATTCTGAAGAAGCATCAAGAAGGGAAGAGAGTTTTCCTTGTCTTACTTGCTGTTTATACAAGTTAAAATCTTACCTTCACATCCCACGTGCGCATGGAAGGGAAGGCTAGGTGTGACCAAGAAGGATTGTTCTTGGCGCAACCTACATGGGAGACACAAAACCAGATTACTTACCTTCCTTGAAGTGCACCATATGAGAATGGAGAAAAAGGTTTTATAGGAAGAGGGCGTGCAAAAAGGACACCAAATCTTCTCATCCCTATTCCCTTCACATGTGACCTGGGAAGAAGTCTTCAAACTTATGAAAGAATAGAATTCCATGCACAAGAAAAGATAGGGAGTGAGGCGCGCCATAGACAACAAGCAGGTGGACAGAGAAAAAGGAAGAGGCACCAGGGAAAGAGGAAGAAGGAACAGGGCAGTAGACAGGAAGATAAGGAATTTTCAAGGAGTGTAAACTCCATCTTTCACAACTACAGAAAAATTGATTCATTGCCAAATTCAGAAAACACACAGTTGAAGGAGTAGAATCTATTGAAATTTATTTAACAAATTCATGATTATAGTGAAATTTAATTGGAGTCATTCTCTCTTATTCTGCTGTTTAAATTTATAAAAAAAATCCTCACTATTCTTTTAGAATCAAAGAAATAAAAAACATCCAATTGTGTTTTTCCAGAAAAACTTTTGAACAAGTTAGAAATAGAAAATTGAAGGAAAAATTTGATTCAAAAACAATGAAAAACAGTTGATTTATCAATTTAGGAAAAAATCAGATTTAGAAAAAGATTCAAAACAGAAAAACGTTTATTTCATTCTGATTTAGAATAACTTTAGAAAATCCAAAATAGACAAATAGATTTAATTATCCAAAGAATGAAATAGAAAAGATTATGATAAAATACTTTTTGAATATTAAATGTGTTTGCAAAATAGAAGTTAAAATTAGTGATTTTCGTGAAGAAAACTCAAATTATTACAAAACAAAAATGAAGATAAGTTATTAAACATGTTTTTAATAAAGTAATTATTTATTTTCTCGAAGTGTGAAAAAAATAAAAAAATCAATTAAATTAAAAATATGATTTACTTGAAAACAAAATGAATTAGAACAGGGTTATTTCAAAGTGAAAGTAAATTAAATGAGTAAATAAACTGAAAGAACGTGTGCTCATTTATGCCTGTTTAAATATGTACTTGATTTACATACTTGAGATACACCTTGTTTTTGTTATTTTAATTATTCAATTTAAATATTAGTTTAATGTTAATTATGGTTTAAACTGATGAAAATACAACATTTAAACTATTTTTGCTTGAAACAAGATTTTTGTTAAATTATTTCTGAAAGATTGTATTTATTTGAATGGAACCATGCATGCTTGATAAATGAATGTGCATGTCATGTGTTTGGAAAGTTACCTTCCGGGACGGGTGCCGAATATGGGTTAATAGAGAGTGTAGTTTTTCTTTTCCAAAACTGCTTATATTTGTCATGCATGACATTTTACTTGGCCAAGTTACTTAAGGACCATTGAAATATATGGAATGAATGAACTCTCTACCATATCCTAGTATTGAACTTGCTTGTTTCTTAAATGAATTAGAAAAATGAAAATGCTTGTGGTTTTACTAGTTATACTAGGCACGCACCAGATTCCATCTTTCTTGTCGACTGCTTTTTGCCAATCGATTCATGTAAGGTCGGGTATTCTTTGAATGACTAAGGAATTCCGGGGAAGCATAAGCTTCGAGGTTGGGCGGAAAAATCACCTAATCCTTGTTCTCATCTTCATTATTGAAGATATGCTATTGGATTGAAGATCAAATGATGTTATCTTCATTTATATATTATTGTATTCTTTAAATTATGTAAGTAGAGCTTAAGGCGACATAATGCCTAAGTCTCAAATTGTAAACTTATATTACAACTTCTTTTGTATAATTATCAATGTCGTGTAATATGACATGTGTATGTATTTAACTGGAAATATTATGAATCTATTTATCAACTTTAAGTCATTGTTTTGCAATCGAATGGATTTTATGATGTCTAAGGAATGAAGTGTCGACTTTCTTTTGAATATAAATGAAATTATTTAAAGTTTTGTTGATGTTTTGATTTAAAGAGTTTCGCTCTTTACAATCCTCAAAATTCACAATGATACAATTCCACATTTGGTTCTTTTGTAGAAAAAATCTCTAATCCAAAAGATAGCATGATTGAATTGATATATTTATTTTCTAAACTCTATATTTTTATTAGGTAGGGAAGGGAAGTATCTAGTGCAAGTCCTAACCATACAACTCTAAAATATGGGTTAGAATTGATTTTGATGTTCCTCCTTTAACCAAACTTTGACCTCTAAATTACATAATGTATTTTGCCTTCAATTAGAAACTATAAAGCCTAAACCGTACATAGTTTTACATAAAAATTTCAAAAATCTAAACAACTCTAACATATGAGAAAATTGGAGCTTGTAAAGCAAATTTATAGAAAATAATAAAATTACAATAACTTAATAAAAAATGAGCACAAAAAAGAAAATTTAAAATGTAGTTTCCTTGTATATATATTCCAGCACTTTGAAACAAATACTAATAACATTGTAATAGTTTAAGAGATATGATGAAAACATAATTCTTGATCCAATTATTTTTCTCAAACTATTTCTAAAATATTTCATTAAAATAAAATAAAATAAAATATCAAACCACTTTAAAAGGATGATCTCTAAAAATTAAAATATAATATTATAAATTCAATGTTACAATTTGTAAAGATTTTGAGAGCTCTTTACTCTTCTTTCTTTCTTAACATCATTAAATAAAAAACCACCCTTTTATCTATATTAAATTGACTAAAAAAACTAAAACTAATTAATAAAATTATCAATGTTAAATATACTACACATACTTAACATTATTACACTTTGAAAAATTAAAAATTAAGATCATTCCCCTGTTGCTAGCCCACTAAACATTCATACCATCTCTTATTTGGCCACGATGATTTGAAAAAAATTCCAGACTAACCATCATTATCCTCTTCCTTGGACTTTTCAGCTTCAACTCGAAACTTAGCATAGATGTCACTTCTGTAAAACTTCCTTGTCCGAAAAACTAGAATGCCTGAAACAAGAGCCCCGAATAATGACACTAACGTCATTATGATAAAACTAAGGCGAAAGCACTCGTGTCCCATGCAAGTCAACTTATTATGAGCTGGTGCAGGTGCATTAGAGCCCCGCAACAATGTTTCAGAAAGATATTGTTTTCTGGCTTCTTTATCATATAGAGCTCCAGCCACCCTCACTGAGAGAAGATAGGACCCCAGTGGGCTCGCAGCAGCTCCAAAATTGTAAAGGGTAGCATAATACTTTAGACCAAAGAGCTCCGATATAACGGCAAACAGGACAGGCCATTGAGCTCCAAAAGAGAGGCCTATAATGATTGAAGCTACATACAGTGATCCTGGCAGAGAAAATGCTATAAAAATATGCCCAACACAAGCAATAAGCAATATTATGGTAAACATCAAAGGCCTGGGAAATTTGTACTTAACCAAGAGAAACTCAGACAAATATCCTGATACCACTCGGCCCAAAAAGTTCCAGATGCTGATGAGAGAAACAAATGTGCTAATATTCACAGGAGTGTATCCCAGGGATTGCCCAATCTGGCCCATGTTGTCAATGGCAGTGAGAGTGGTTCCAACCCCACAAGTAGTGGCAATAAATAGGATTATCATGTCCACACTCACAAGGGCCTGTGGGATGGTGAAGTCCTCTCCTCTGGCTGGGCCCTTGAATATTTTTGCCAGACTGGATCTTACGGATTTGGGCTGCTCACTCCTCTTGTCTTCCTGTTGGTTCACAGGAGCTCCCCTGCTCCAATCTGTCAACTTGATGTCAGTTTGGTTTTGCTCCTTGTTTTTATTTCCAACAACATCAATCTGCAGAGGACTCTGAGACCAATGTCCACTCTGACAAGACAGATTTTGTAGCTTCAATTTGTCCATCTCTGCATTAACAACCACAACAATATTAAACAAAAGGAAAAGAATGGCGAAGGTAGCTACAATTTGGTAGCCTGACTGTGGAAACTTCTTCACTCGATTCTCTACCACAGTCATGACCATCAGAAACCCTGCCAGGGCCAAGGCTATGTAGAGGAAGTTGTAGAAGCGCTTCAGCTCTTTCTTCTCTGTAATGACTTTAGTGGGTCGCACTATTAACATGACAGCCAGGGATACAGCAGAGGGTAACACACCAAGCAGCAGAATTACTCCTGTGTTGTTCTGGCCATAAATTGCATGGTATATTTGAGTGAAGATGGCTCCACTGAGCCCCACAAATCCCTTTAGAATTCCTAGAACACTTCCTCTGCTCTGAGGGAAATTCTTGACACAGGTAACCAGAGCCCCTGTATTGGCAAAAGTCTGAGAATTGGCTCCTATGCAGATATATAAATACATCTGCCAGGTCTTGGGCTTGGCAATCCGTTGAGTTACAGATAACCAGACCATCAAATAACCAGTGATGTTCATGATGGCTCCTATGCCTAGAACTACCCATGGTGGAGTGACCTCGTTGATCAGACCAGACAAAACACCAACATTCCCTCCCAGATCTTTAAAAAATCCCAATGTGGTCAGAGTTTTTTGATCATAGTCCAGGACTGTTTTAATCGCTTGTGAATATATACCAAATATGTAAGTCCCTCCTGCAAGGGACATGATCAGAAAACATATAAATACCACAAACCATCTTCCTGTGGCCACATTTTTGGCCAGAACAGAGAACTCTGTTTTATCCATTTTAACTGCAAACAAATTCAAATGCAGTACCTAGAGTAGTGTTTTTCTGACTTGGGTTCTACAAACAATCAATCAATAACACTTGAGAAATTCAAGAATCCATCCACATGGTATATAGAAGTCCAGCAATATGGGAAGCATTCATATATTGCACAAATCGAATAACGAGAACGTGCACTTAAATTATCTTAAATTTTTTGTTATCTCTTAAATCATGCTTGATGATTTGATGGGCTTGGAATCCATTAGAAGCGTAATTAAGAACAAATAATCAGCCATCTGCCATCGTGTAAGATTCGAAAAAAGAATCCAAGAATATAGCAGGATTTTTATTCTTAGTTCAGTCGATCGTGAGAAGAACTTAAAATAAAAAAACACCAGGCAAGGTCAACAAAATATTTTTGTTCAACTTGTCAAGTTGCACGATCTCCATCATAACCACTGTACAATTAAAATATATTAGTTTATAATAGTTTTTCAAAGTTTCAAAGAAGTTTTCGACTGATAAACAGTCAAATCTTATAACTTGAACCAATGAACACGACATTTATCCTAGAAAATTTATACGCAGGGGTTGATAGCTTCAGTACAGAATACAGTCCAGGTGGTATATACGAGGTTTGTCAATGAAGCATGGACGGCTGAGAATAGTTTTAATTATTAATATTGTATTTCTTTACTTAGCAATCTGATTCTAGTTGAAAATTACAGTAGCAATAAAGTTAGATTTAATTAATAAGTAAATGATAGATAGAGTTGGTATTGCATTATTATTAAAAATGGGAAGGGTTTATTTGGTGATGGTAGAAGATGAAGAATCTTGAGAAGGTGACATGGAAGATATTATGAAAAATTGAAATCAAATATAGTGTTTTGTGGTACATGATAGTGTTCGAAAGGGTGAAATACTATCTTTTAGGTATGTTGGTGGCTTATATCCTTACAACCATGTCTTTTATACTAAGTGATGTCAAAGACATGTAATTATTAGTACCTATTTCAATGGTTGTAGAACTTACTAGATTTAAAAAAGCAAGGAAAAAGAGGTGTCAATAACACATTTAGGAGCTTACCTTAATCAAGTACACATCACATATTTCAACATAAAGTAGTTGACAAACTATAAGTGTGGTCCTATATAGTGGTAGTGAGTTGAGCTATAACAATGAATGTACATGCAACAACTATGAAGGATGCCCTAGGTGATTCTAAATGAAAAAAAGTTTGTTTACATAATAGAAGATCCATTTCCTTTTAGGTAATCATTGAAATAAGTATGCCTAGGGATAATTTGATTAATAGTAGTATTAGGTTGAGTGAAAACGATAGGGTTTATGGAAGAGAGATTGTTGTTTAGGCACTTGAAAATACATGTTTGAATGTGCAAGATACTAAATACGGTGTGCTCGTGTTCTAAATGACAAGAGTGTTAACAAAGGTGAATGAAGTATGGTGTAAGGGTTTATATTGGATCAAAATAAAATATTTCTAAAGTATTTTTTTGTCTAAAAGGTTTTTTGACTGACAAGATTTTATGCAAGAAAAGACACGTTTGAATGTGCAAGATACTATTATGGTGTGCTAGTATTCTAAATGACAAGATTTGGTATTGCATCATTATTAAAAATGGAAAGGGTTTATTTGGTGATGGTAGAAGATGAAGAATCTTGAGCAAGTGGTAGGAAAGACATTATAAAAAATTGAAATCAAATGTAACGTTTTGTGGTACATGATAGTGTTCTAAAGGGTTTAGAAATAATTCCTTTGGGCATGTTGGTGGCTTATATCCTTACAACCATGTCTTTTATATCAAGTGATGGACCAAAGACTTGTAATTATTAGTACCTATCTCAATGGTTGTAGAACTTGCTAGATTTAAAAAAGAGAGGAAAAATAGGGGTTAATAACACATTTAGGAGCTTACCTTAATCAAGTACACATCATGCATATTCTAACATAAAATAGTTGACAAATGATAAGTGTGGTCCTATAGCGGTAGTGAGTTGAGCTATAACAACGAATGCACATGTAACAACTATGAAGGATTCCCTAGGTGATTCTAAATGAAAAAAGTGTGTTTACATACTAGAAGATCCATTTCCTTTTAGGTAACCATTGAAATAAGTATGCTCAGGGATAATTTGATTAATGGTAATATTAGGTTGAGTGAAAAAGTTAGGGTTTAGGGAAGAGAGGTTGATGTTTAGGTAAGAAGAGAAATTTTTGAATGTGCAACATACTATTATGGTGTGCTAGTGTTCTAAATGACAAGAGTGTTAACAAAGGTGAATGGATTATAGTGTAAGGGTTTATATCTAATTGAAATAAAATATTTCTAAAGTTACTTTTTTTCTAAAAGATTTTTTTGGGTCATAATTATATATTTATTGTAAATGGATGCTAAAATAAATACAAAACTATGTTAAAAATATTAAGTATGCATGATGTGTTTGAGATCCATGTAAGCCTATTTGTTTATACATGCCCATGATGCTAGTGAGATCACTAAAAAACTAACAAAAAATCAATTGTATTTACAAGATGCTTCTTATGTATTGGAAAGCCACTCATTTAATGAATTGAAGTTGGGGTCACATATCTTATTAAATCTTTCCTATTTTGAATATCATCATCCATAAGGTAAATATATAATGATACAAATATTTATTTTTTACAACTCATAATCTCCAATGCCCTTTTGTCTCAAATTTATTGTAAATTTTCCTCCATGTCTCAAAAATTAGAATCATATTTCTCACTTTAAAACATTAAAATTGTTAGGAAAAATGACTAGCTTGATCAAACCATTTCCTATATAAACCCATGGGAGAAAAACATTCATGCAATCTTACAAAATAACTATAATGCAAAGATCAAAGATATACCACAAGATTACACAAGATATACCTTGAAAAAAACTTCAAGAGGGAAAAACCCATCCTCTGAAAGAATCTATGCTTGGTGTATTATGCAATAATGAAACCATTACAATACACATATGGAGTCTCCATGAATACTTGTGAAACATCAAGCTCATCCAATGCATCTACCATGTGTCCAATCATATAATCACACATCTTATGTCGTGCTTCACATAAAAGAGAGCTCAATACAAATGATATTCTCAAGACCTGCAAAATACTCAAGCTCCTCTAAATTAACATCATCAAATGGTATATTATTTGTATTATCAAGTGGAATGAGGCAACTTGAAGCATAATCATCTAGGAATGGAGAATCACGAGTGTCTCCAAACATCTCCCAAATCTTAGTCCAAAGTGTGTGGAGACATTCAATGTCCACTATAGCCCACATAGTGTCATTATCAATATGAGAACCAATCAATCCTAATACATGATCAATTTTACTACCCCATACTGATTCTTTCCAAGTGTTTCTAGTTCAAGAATGACCCCATAAAGGTAAGGTAAAAGTTTGAGCCATCTGGGATGGGTTAGAATGCATTTTTTTCAAGACTCATAATTAGTCTTATCCAAGATTATCACAAAGGTTTGGACAAAAAAAATCATGATACAATCCTCAAATGATTGCAAAAGACATAAAAAATAGTACCAATACACTCCCACCCTTTTCACTAGCATCAAAAATCACCCCCCAAATATTATAACGTTGTCACTTTATAGTTTAGTTCATTTACAAGGTGGTTGTAGATGAGAGATCTCAAATTCATATAGCTTAATCCTACTAAATAATTTATAATAAAAATATATCCATCCCAAGCCTCAACATCAATTATATCAAGTATCCGAAGCATACCAAGACCCAGGTTAATGACAACATGAAAGCATTTCTTGTGGGGAATGAGAAGTCAGTTCATAACTATTTGGGTTTCGAGCGGGAGGCCCTTTCACAGCCATGGGACCAAGTCTACTGGCCCTTATGAAGTACGTGACTCTTGAAGGTAGATACAAAACCTTCTTCTTCTACCATTTCCCTCTTTTAAATCACCTTAGGTATAAATTTCTGTTAAGCTTTCCTTTCTTCTTGCTTAAGGATTTCAAAAGCTCTGTGGAAAAATGCATTGAAGCCGTTAGCCTTAATCTTGGTGATACCCCTCCCCTACCGCTGCACCAAGGTCTCATTATGAGACTCTATCATTTCTATCTTGCGTTATGCCCACCCAAACCCATATCTACTGTCTATGTGGAGGAAATCGAACCTCTTGCTATTAAAAATATTTCCCTGATTGAATCCAAAGGTCCTATTTCAAAAACCCATCAGGGTGCTGCTGATACTCACAATCCCAAGCCTACCACTAAAAAATCAAGGGGAATGCGGAAAATGCCCAGGCTAGTGTTGCGGCTAGTCTTTGTGACCTCAAGTTGACCCCGGCCAAAACTACTAACAAACCCACCCCAAAGAAGAAAGATAAAGATGACACGAAGGGTTTGATGGAGACTCTAACAAAGGACATCAAAGGTGAAAGTGTTGTGGGTAAGGATTCTAAGGGTGACATGGTGGTTGAGGTGCTAGTTGTGACCAGTGGAGAGACCATCATCTGGAGGTCTGGGAGATTGGCTAAGAACAACAAAAAAAGGCAAGTGGATTTGGACTCAAAGGAGGAGCAGTCTAAAAACAAAGGTTATAAGGGTGATGAGGTGTATAGGGATGAGGAGGAGTATGCTGGAGGGCCCCACACCATTCTTGATAATAGTAAAGAGCAAAAAGAGAACTCGGCTTCCCAATCCTTGCACTCGCTGGATGTGGAGCATATTGTGACTGAGAAGGCTATTGATGATGGGGAGGAGCATTGTGTGCTACATGATAGAATGGATAAATTGGATAAGAGATTCCATGGCTTGAGCTGTTTTACTGTTAAGTTGGTCCACTTTGTTACGAGCACTTTGTCAGCGGTTATAAAAGATGTGTTGGATGGAAGAATACTAATGATGATCAAGAATGGGTTGGGGATGATGCTGTTGATCTCCTATCAAAGAATTGGGATAATGCTAGTTAGTTGTTGTTTAGTCTGTGTTTTGGCTATCTATTGTTGATTTGTGGTCTGTGTTTTGTGTTTTGGCTAGTTTTTATGTTTTTTGGACTTGAACTTATTGGCCCTTATGGCTCTATGTGCTAGGGGTACAACACCATGTAAATGCTGCTTACCTTATCAAAAACATCAATTATATTTATCCACAAAAGTATTTTCAAAATACTTTCATTTAAACTAGTTTTTAGGCATGTTGTACACTTGCATATTTTGACTCTGTTAAAGTTAAAAAAATATTACTTTTTAAAATCCTTTTCTTGACCAACTTTTATCATCTGGGTATTAGAATAAACTGCATATTCAAATATTAGAAAAAAAAATATATTTCATACTTTTACACCATATTAATATTCTATCTAGAAGTGCTTCAAATCTTTACCCCAAGTACAAATAACTTTAATTTGAATCAAGATTTTTTTTTTTCATTTTTGGTTCTTTCGGGTTCTCATTACCTTGCACACTCCCTAATTAGGCTCTAGATAATCCTTTTGTATGGTAAAATTTACCTTATATTTTATGGCCAATTAAGTAGATCATATTTTTCACACTTAGTGGAGATAAATCATAGCACCACAATGAGTGAAGAGTTATTATATCACTTTTCATATAGGCATAATTTCTACCACCTGCTCCCCTCTCTCATTTTCATAGATAGTTGTAACTACTTTCATATTTGTTCTTTTTTATTTATGATGTGGAATTTACTCATTGCATTTGTTTTTATTATTTTTTAGGTTCTTATAGAGTTCTCATTTCAAGAAGAACACACAGACATTACAAGAATGGCTCATTATTTGATATGGACCAAATATTATTTTAAAGTGTTTGAATATTTACTTTTTGCATTACAACCATATACTTTGAAATACATGCTCATGTTATATTCAAATGTAGCTCAAACTTGGGGTAAAATATAATTGTGAAATTAACATATGGGTGATCCCACAATAGTGGGTTACACTTTTTGGCCAAAATTGACATTGAATTGAACTTTTTTAACTAAAGCGTCACTTTCAAACACCTATAGCTACTTGAAACCATGGGGAATTTGAAGATAATGAAAAATAGCGATTTGTGACATTTTATCTGTAGATTCTAAATATATATATTTTTATTTTTTTGGAATCAAATTGCATTTCCTTTTCCATCTCCTTCGATAACTAGTTTTTAATAGTAAACAACATTTTAAAGAGTGATGTTTACTGTATAACACAACTATTTTTCTATGAAGCATAAAATTCTATTTTTTTTGAATTTAGATTTGTTACTATGATATCTAGCTCCTTCATTTGGTTTCATAGTATTTCATTTAATATTTTTTTCTTAATTGAGTTTTTAAGTCAAACCAGTTGCAATTTAGACATAGGTATACTGTATAACACATAAATTTTTTTGTATATATCAAAATTCAATTTTATTTTTTTGGTTGGATCAAGACATCAATACCAAGCACCTAGATATTTTCTAGATATTTTTTTGATAATATACTTCTTTTCCACATGTGCAGAACATAGAGCTTGATTTTTGGTGAAAAAACTACATTCACAAGAAATAAAAAATAAATATAATAATCAAATGAAATATATTTAAAGTTATAATTTTTGGGAAGCTTATAATAAGGACTAAATACTTACAAAACATAAATTTTAAATGAATTCATTTGATCCCTGAAAATGTAAATCAAAAGTGGTTTTTTATCAACATTTTGATTGGTGTAGAGGAGACTCCATTATAGGTATGATTTAAAACTAGCATGCTTCTATCAAAGGGGGTTTGATATAAGGGGGTTTGATCAAACCCTCTTCAATTAGAATAATTTAAATGGAACCTTTTAATGCTTAAAACATTATATTTTCTAAAAATATGTGATTTCAACAAAAATCAGGATCTCCCAGAAAGTGTAACCCACTATTGTGGAAGCACCTATACCCATGCCAATTTCCATTTAGTTTTGGGCCAATTTTTATGGAATAATATTTCAATTACATATTGATAGGTGACACACTCTTGTGATAAATTTTGATTATAAATTGATACATATCCATATCCATTTACTATCTATTTTTACCTATTCCAATATATTCCACTTTATCCTATCCCCACGTGCACTTAATCTCAAATATTCTCCAATTATACATTATTTATTGCTCCTAAATTCATAATTTTATCCATACATTCACTCATTATTTTGAAAATATAACTATCATAACTAAATTTAATCTTATATTCCTCAAGATTGATCATATGGTTCTTAGAATTGAATCTCAAATTTAAAAGTTAAATTCGAATATTTTCACCCTTTCCTAATAGCTATTAACAACTAGCTAGGTACTTATTTTTGTGAGTTATTGATAATTTATTAGTATTTAAGGATATTCACTTGTGCAATTAATTGATATGTGAAAATAAAATAAGGAATTCATATTATAAGGAATATTTTAGATTTGGATATTAAAATGAATCTAGAGGATACTTCAATTTTCTAAATTCATATATGTATATTTTATTATATTGATGGTTTCCGTTGCACCAAAAGATCGACCTATTAATGCCCGATACAACCGCTAGATTTATACAAGATCCATAGGAGGCAGTTAAGACATGTCATGAACCAAAGCACTGCGCTACATAGAGGAGACCAAGGGAAACACCATCTTGCAACAATCCCCCCAGCGCAAGTGAGGGGTTCAAACCTATGACCTCGGCTCTAATACTAATTGTTACATCGGTGGTTTCCGTTGCACCAAAATATCAACCTGTTAATGCCTGATACAACTACCAAATTTATACAAGATCCATAGGAGGTAGTTAAGCCATGTCACAAACCCAAGCACTGTGTTGCACAAAGGAGACCAAGGGACACACCATCTTGCAACATATTTATAATATCAAAATCTTATAGGCCATTTGCATTCTTGAGAATTTTATCTTCATGTTTAATAGAAAAATGACATAATTAAGATGAGGGACCTTCTAACA
Organism: Sequoiadendron giganteum; assembly: GCA_007115665.2. Taxonomy (NCBI): domain Eukaryota; kingdom Viridiplantae; phylum Streptophyta; class Pinopsida; order Cupressales; family Cupressaceae; genus Sequoiadendron; species Sequoiadendron giganteum. The sequence continues at coordinate 644,039,055 of CM021104.1, read as the reverse complement.
CCATTTATTTTTCCACATAAAAGACACATAAAAATTAGGAAGAATTAAGATACACAGGCAATTTTTTAAAATAATATTGAGATCACCCCAAGGTTTGGTATTATGAGGTTTTAGCTATACAAATATAGCTTCAAAGGATGATGTCCCATTGTTTAACAAGGGGCTATAGTGATTGATTAATATTTTTAGATTGATTTTACACTCTACTTGGTTTTACTTGAGACAAAGATGGTCATTCACAACATGAAATGTGACACTAATGGCACATGATTTTGTAATAGGATATAGCAATGGAGCACAAGGAAGCCTACCATAAACCTAAACTAATTCTAATCTATCCATGAGGTAAAAGAATAAAAATGTAAATGAAGGAAGGGAAAAGAAAATTAAAATGAAAAAAGGGAAAGAGAAGGGATGAGAAAGATAAATTTTTTAATCTAGAAAGGTAATTATCGACTATGAATCCTCCTTTAGAAATATGAGGAACACAACTCAATAAACTATCAATCTTGGATCAATGTGAAGGCAAGAACAATTCAATCATATAGGGAAAATGTATCTCTCCCAATAGAAATAACCACTATTTACATGCATAACTTAGAATCTAGTATTAAAAATATAATAATAAAATATCGTATAGGGAAATGAAATATAGATATTAGGAATCAATAAACATATGCACATACATGATTTAAATAACAAAGTCATCTCCAAAAATACATTAAAAATAAAATAAAAATAATTTAGAGACAAGCATTCATATAAAACATTTTTTTTTTGGTCCCAAACTAATAGAACTTATGTTGAAAAATAGAAACCCTCCACAAAATTAATTATGGAAGAGAATTCATGCTTACTAAATTTACCAGCCTAGGTATTATTCAAGCTCATCCTCATGTAATTCCAACAAAATTTATTCAACCTCAACAATGTCAAGTAGCCCTATATATGCAAATATTCAAGCCCAAGATGTAATGAAAAATGTACCTCTAAGTTAACAAAAATAATAAATACCTTAGAACCATGTGTGAATAAAATAGAATGCTAATTATACTAAAGTATTTATAGAGCTATAGACCACACTAGGCACTTGACCAACTCTCGTAGGAGTATTTGACATTGATCAAATACTTTGAGAACATCAATCACACAACTTTGATAAGAAGAACTTATGACATTTAATGTAGTAGAATATATCATGGGATCAAATCCAATAAAATCTCAATTACATACTAAATTTTTCTAAATATTGCTAATAGACACACATTTAATGCTCAATGATCCAACATACAAGTAACCACTAACATTAAAATATATTTTTTCCACCTCAAGGCATCTATCAAATCATGATTATCTTACATAGGACAAGGAAATATCAAACTAAAGGAAAAACACAAATAAATGAGGTACACACACTAAATTTATCTTAAATTTATAATTAGGAGGTAATCTAAATTTATAATTAGGAGGTAATCTAAATTTATTATGTTAATATTACTCCTTATTTATTATAAATAACCAAAATTTTCTCTTATACTTTCCTCATGTGTATTCATGATCTCAAACTATACCTTTGACTCTCCATTGCAAGCTCAGTGTACACAAAAATGGGTACAGGAGTAGTTTGATGAATGTAAGTTGGCTATTATAATTTATAACACCAATAAAAATACATATTTTATAATAGGGAAGAGAAACCTCAACATGAATGAGTAAGATCATTATATTGGTAGAAGCCTTGATGAGGACAATCATGTGGGCACAAAGAGAGGAAAGCCAACTAAGCTAATCACATGGTAGGAGATGCAAGGATAATTACATATAAAATGATCCAATGGTCCACATAGTTTAAACTGACATCAACACTTATAAAAACCTCCTAGTTGTGCAAGTTGCTGGATGACAGCTAATCTAATAATTGGTATAGATGAGAACAACAATAATATTGCTCAATGTGAAGAGATGTGAAGCTGATCTATATGGTGATGATTTGGTAGATTTGGTGGGGCCCATTATTATTTGTCACCTCGCATGTGTAAGAGGACACCATTAGTAGGATCTCATGGGTGAATGCTATCATAATAGGGGAAGAGATGTCATGGGAAAATGATTGGTTAACATACCTCCAAGATGAAAGTGTGCAATGTGTTAGAGGGGAGTTGGGGGGTGGCATAATGAAGATGATGGTATAGAGATATCAAGGGTCAACATAACTCCAAACTGTATTTTATAATTTCCCTTGGGTTGTTTGAACCATAGGATGATACTAGAGATCAATGGTCAATGCAAGCCTAGGTTGATCACAATAATTCTCAATACATAGATTTGAGATTGGTCATGAATGCGTTGAGTTTTCATGAGGTGATCACATGAATTCGACATGTGGTAATGTGATAAGTGTGTGATCATAGATCAAGTCACAAAAATGATTACATTGTGTTGGAATTAGGTTGTGAGGACCATGTGATTTGAGATGAACTATCCATGAAGCTTATTGGGGAAGGTTCACACCTTGTTTGAGAAATATTGTATAGATCATTGGATGAAAGATCATGTAATAGTCTATGGGTCATGAGGAGATAAATATGGCTCACAATACCATACATGAATTTGAACTTGACACAATTGCCATAAAATTCAATCAAAGCTTGAACAAACATGAACATGGGTAAATAGAGCTCAAGGATAAAATTGAGTTTGATTAGACGATTATTTCTCTTAGATTGATTATCTATGAGTCATGAATAACTACAAAAATCTACGAGTACATCTTTAGGGGCAATAGAAAAGGCTAAGAGAGATCATGAGCTGAAAAAATGGGGTCCCTATTCAAGAGGAATGGGGAGTATTATGGAGACCACAACACTTCAAATATTTACTTAAAGCTATAATGTTGATCTCTTTCCAAGGGGTTAAATTAGGAGAACCTTACTCTAGTGATCGAACAATTTGTCCAAAGGTGTTTGTAATTATCAATTTAACATACTAAGACATAAGGAAGGAGAAGATAAAAATATATATATTGTAACTTTTTGTTAGATCATACTCACAAGTCACAGTTTAGATTTGCTTCTCAAATTTGATCTATATGACTTAGGTTCAAACTCAAGGGGTTTGAGATTGATCTACCAAAAAAATTCAAGACCACTTTGAGTCAATCACATTCATGAGATTATGAGTACTAAATTTATATACCATAGCACAGATAATTTTAAATGATATCAACATAGATTCTTCATCATTATTCCCAAAACTAAACACCCCTTTTCACTACATTTAATTCTTAAAACTTAACAATAATTCTTAACTTATCCTATACTCATTGTTTACATTTATTTAATAAGCTAAGCTTAGATAATCCTCATAATGGTAAAATTACCTTAAGAGTTTTTTAGGAAGAAACATTAACCTTTTATAGAAAAAAAGATTTTATTGATATTATTTTCATGTAAAGCAACATCACACTACACCATTAAGAAAGGTAAGAAGACCTAAACAAAATTAATTTACACAAATGGATAGAAATATGTTTGCTTAAAGAAGCTTAGACAAAGGTGTCAATTTGTCAAACATTGAAATAGAGTGAAAATATTAATAGTTGGTGCGATTGACCAAGGCTTTGTGTGATGGTTCCACGTGCTTTTCCTTACAATCTGGGTCCAACTCTCTCTTGCTTCTGCGCTCCTTCCGCCATGTTTCCTGCACAAACAATGACTGCTCCCTCCCCAGGTCGCTCTTTTTTATTAATCTTAATTAGCAGGTATACCCGTAATATGATTCTGCTATCCTTGCCAGCGGTTTCTTACGCAAACACAGGCTGTCAGAAACGCAATCTACGCGTTTCATCACCTTTAGTCTTTGCCACTACCTTCTCCTTCTCCCTCTTCTCTTATATATATACTTAGCCCTTTACCTCAACAACAGGCTTGTTTTCTTGTTTTCTTTAAATATTGTAATTTACAAAGACTTGTGTGATTGTTTACTCCAAGACAATGTATTGGAATTGGTTTACCTCTCACATGCTTCTGCACTCCTTTCAAACCAGAACTACCTCCCCGCTGTGCTGCACAGCTCCTCTAACGATGCTTGGACCAGGTCTTCTGTATGCTTTATTGTAAAGACTGGGTTTACAGTCTATGTTTGATTAGCTTCTGCTTTTTTCCCATTAGGTTTCGTATGCAAGCCATGGCTGTCAGCTTTGCAATCTTTGTGTTTGGTCACCACTTGTCTTTTACCATTATTTCCTGCTCTTTTCTCATAGCCATTCGGTACATATTTGTATTATGGTGGGATATTAATTCATTTTTAATTATAATTTAAAATTTTTAGAATATCAAAGGAATGCTTAAACATTTCAATTTGGAGTTTTGAAAGGAGTAATATTTTGCATCAGAATTAATATGGAGATTATTTTGTATATTTATTTATTGTTTGGGAATCATTTTTATGATCAGACAATCAATGAAAAGAAGGGGTTCAATTTAAGAGAGTTTCATTCTTGTGACTTGACAATCTTTTCAATATTTGTTAGAAGCAACCAGTCCCTAATAATCAATGAGAAATAGAGAATCAACAAATTGGATAATAGAGGCCTATAATTTGCCAGATGATAACCAGATTAAAAGCATATGATAAAGGTCAAATCCACATGGAGGAGAATTAATCTAGAATAATAGAATTTACTTTTAATGAGCTATAATTTCACATACCATTTTAGATAACAAATACAATGTGGACATCTATTTTTCCACACATAAACAAGTGAAATATGTATTTGTAGTGTCAAAAAAAGTAACCCTTTTTGACACTTAATTTGAGAATAAGTGATGTTGAATTAAACTAATAATGCCTTGATTCAATGTTGTAATGTGTTGTACACATTCACATTAATCTAGGGCCCCTTTTTAACAAAATGTACTTAAATTGTACCTTATTTATGGTGTTGTAAAGTGTTGTATTACACTTTCACACTTATCTAGGGTTTCATTAATTAATTGTGGTTAATTGAGCTTAATTAGCGCCTTTAATTCAAATTGAAGCCTTATTAACGACACCTTTTGAAGGATCTATCCCAACATTTAATAATCAAATTGCATAACATTAAATTTGTCAAAATCAAGGTCCTAGAAAATGGCGCTAAAGGCGAATGGGTCCTCTCCACATAGGGTTTCTATGCATTTTTGACATGGGTGTTTGATGTTCTTTCAACCCCCCAAAGCAAGGTCCTAGAAATTTGTGCTACGACCTATATAGAACACCCCTCTTTGCATTTGATTTTGGTGGGATTCTAATGATTTTCAATTCTAGATCTGGTGCCGGCTTGAATTATTTGAATTTCAGGGTTAATCTCTACATTTAGTATAAATATGGGGTTAATTCACATAATTTCATTCTAGATTTCCAAGTATTCATGCATTATAGAAAGTTTGAGTTTACAAGAGCATTATAGAGCATTCCAAAGGAATTCAAAGGTAGATTATCAAGAGTTTATTGCAGCAATTCAAGATCATTCCATCATGTCAAAAACATAGTGCATTCAAACATGTTGTTGAGCTAAGATTATTGATGTAGCATTGGAGATCTACTTACAAGTATTGTTACACATCTTATTTAAGATCAATATCTATATTCTTTATGGCCACTTCATGTTAGTTTGTAGGTTTATACTCCAAGACAACTTCCAAGGTATCAACATTGCATTATTTCATGTTCATGCTTCAATTTCACTATTTCATCATTTGGTTTAATTATCTACCAGGGGTTTGACTTTGGAAAACCCCTATTCACTAATAATCAACAAGCTTTTCTCCCCTTGAATGTGTGTTTACAAATTTGTAGGTTGAAGATCAAGTGGAGAATGAGTTTGAAGCAAAATTGTCATTCATAGTGCAAGAACACATAAAGAAGGCTACAAAATTTTCTACAGGTTTTTGGGAGCTGACAAATGAGGATTTGAGAGTGCAAGAATCAAGGAACAAAACCCAAATCTTAGTTTCAAAAACCCTAACGGGGACCCATTCGCCACTAAAGGCGAACTAGTCCTTTGTGACCTAAAAATAGGCTTCTTACAACAAGGTACACATACTTTTAAACTCTCAAAACTTCCCTCACAGTTTCTATAATAGTTAGGATGAGCTGATTTTTATTCAGGAATTTTGACCTTCATAATTGAATGTTTCATAGTGAAAATTAGTGGCTCACCATTTTGATCCATTCACCTTGATGAACCCTATTTCTCTATGTTTTAGTATTGTATTAGTCTTCATTATAATTTTCAAACCTAAGCACCATAATTCCAACACCTAAGTTCTTAGACTAACTTTTAATATTTCTTATTTATCTATCCAACTATAATTACCCAAGGTAAATGCATGTTTACTAACTACATTAATTAATCAACAATTAATCATCCTAAACAACTCTTCAAAAAAATATATTTCTCCTTCAAAATTATATATTTATTTATTTAATTTATATTTTTTATGCTTTTCCTTACAATTACTCAAGTCACATGATTTTCCTTACAATTAAATATTTATTTAATTAACTTTCTTGGCCTATGCTTTTGGTGTCCCATGATATTAGAAAACTACTATCGATGTGTCTATATATATTTGCACATATATTAGTATTAATAGAGAGCTCTATTGTTTTACTATAAATGTAGTTGAGTTGATGCAATAAGAAATAAGGTTATATCTCCCTTATCAGACTTTTATTGATCAATAAGTGGCTAAAAGATATTCAGGGGCATCTTTTAATATTATTCCCTTGCCAAATATACTGAGTATTAAGGTTAGGAAAACTTAATATTAGATTTATAATTTCATACTACTTATCTTCCAAGGATCCTCTTCTGTCCTAAGAATCCTTTCAAGATATGCACAAATTTTATAACGACAATTTATTCATAACAATGCACATCACATGCACACATCAATTTAATGTTTGGAATTAATATTTGTTTCTCTTCAAGGCAACAATCCTAGTTAAGTGAGATTTTCAAAAACCATCTCTAACTACAAGATTAGTAACAACAATGATATAACCCAAGAGAATCAAACTTGCTCTCCACTTGACCATATTGGCATCATGAAGCCTCATGAGCTCTAGCCAAACCCCTGAGAAAGAAATATTTAAGCCCTATGATAATGAAATGGGGTCTTCCATTCAGATAATATAAAATGGTATTTCAAGACAAAATTTATCTAAGTAACTGTTAAACAGTGCCATGAGTGCGATACTCTAATTTTGCTGAACAAAGCATTTCAACTCCCATTAACCTTACTAGTTATCATGTACCAAAAAATTATATATAAAATATTGTTAACTTGGCATTTGATGACTTCTAGGGATGTAGAACCCCAAGCTTTGTTTGTCTGGGATACATTAAAATTTCCATATGATGGCTTATGAACAAGGGTATCGCTTGAGACCAATGGAATGGTCGATGGAAGCCAAAATTCTAAACATAATTCCAAAACAACCATAGATACGATCTGGGTATAAACAGGAACTCCCATTTGTTATCCCGACTATAAATAATACTCGAAAAACACAACCAACACCCCCAATACGCACGATAGGGTCGAACATGCAAATGCATCTATATGTATGAAATACCAAGTGGGTATTCTTAAAACCAACTAAAGATAGACTCCCATACCTACATAGATATTCTCCAAGGCCTGAGGTGGGGTCTTGAACCTCTGCTTCTACCCAAAAAATCCTTTGTCCACCATGAAATCCCATAAAGGACTTCAATCATACATTAAATATGAAATAGTAGTGTGATGCTATGCTTTCCAATCTCCACTAATTTTCTTCATTGACAAGCTTCCACACCTCAAGTTGTGCACCTTTGGCAAAATTTATTGCACTTTCCATTTCTGGCATTTTATGGTCTGGGGTTTATTTTTCATTAAATTCCCTCTATATGATTGACCTCTCTTAGCTTACATAGCCCACCTTTGCATTCTTGGTGGCATCCATTTCCTTCATTCCCCTACAAGAATGTCACTTGGAGCTAACATATCATTTTCAGTGTCATAGCTCCATCCCCCTATCTGCTAACACACTCCAACCTTTGAATGTAGGCCATCGATCATCTTAAAATTTGTGCCATGATCAAGCACATCTCAATTACCCGGGTGATCCCACAAAGCTAGTTTACAATTTCTAGGAGATTCTAATTTTTGTTGAAATCACCTATTTTTAGAAAATATAATGATTTAAGCCTTAAAAAGTTCCATTTTAAGGATTTCAATTTAAGAGGGTTTGATCAAACCACCTTAGATCAAACCCACTTGTATAGAACCTCACTAGTTTTAAACCATACCTACAATGGAGTCTCCTTTACACCTGTCAAAATGCTGATAAAAAATCACTTTTGATTTACCATTTGGGGGATCAAATGAATTCATTTAAAATTTATTTCAAATGATCATGGTATTCCTCAAAACAAGCTATCCAATGAATATAATTTTAATATGTTCTAGTTTTATTATGTATGTGGTTTTTTAGTTTTATTAAACATAGGTTTTTCACTGAAAATCAAGCTCTTTGTTATGCACAAATGGAAAAATAGTAAATTATCAAAATAAATTTTAAAAAAATACATTCAAGATGGATATTGATGTCCTTGATCCATTGAAAAAATAAAATTTGAATTTTGATACATACAGAAAATGTTATGTTGTATATAATCCGCGTATGTTTCAATTGTAATTGGTTTGACTTCAAAACTTGATTAAGGAAAAAATATTTAATAAAAGAATATAAAACTAAATGAAAGTGCTAGATATCATAGTTAAAAATATAAATTTGAAAACACTATAATTTTATCCTTTATACAAATTCTTTTATGTTGTATACGGTAAGCATCACTCCTTAAAAATATATATATATATTTTTTAAGCTAGTTTTTGAAGGAGATGGAAAATGAAGTGCAATATGATTCCAAAAATTTTGAAAAAAAATAATTTAGAATATATAGACAAAACATCCCAAATCACTAGTTTGCATCATCTTCAAATTCCTCAAGGTTTAGCTGCTATAGGAGCCTGAAAGTGAAGATTTAGTTAAAAAAAATCAGTTCAATGTCCAATTTTCCCAAAAATTGTAAACTAGTATTGTGGGATCACCCACCCGTCTTGCTTCAAAATACCACCACCTAATTTGACCCACTTTAGTTCTATCCATAGATCTCCATCTCTTCATATTTCCTATCGCTTTTATGCTTTAGGCTCAAAAACCATTTTCATGATGTAAAGGATTTGTGCGATACAATGGACTATCACCATTTGTTGCCTTGGACACGTGTCATTATCTCGCTCACATTTCACTTCATCGCAACTTCGTTTGAGTTGAAGAGAAGATAAATGTGATGTATATAGCCTCTATGAAACAATAAAAACCCACCAAATGTCATTTCAAACGCACATCCTCTTATTGCTTCATTGCTCATTTGAAATAGAGGACCCACCATGCTCATCGCTACCCTTTTTCCCATCACAAAAATTATTTGCACATTGAGAATCTAAATTGAAATGCATATAATTTCTTTGATGAAATAAACATTTTCCACTTGTCCCTCTTGACGTCATACTCCACTACCATCACATATCGCTCTTATGCCTTGAGCCTAAAGAATGACTTCCATGATGTGAAGAGATCATGTGACACAATCACGAACTACCACTTGTCTTTGTTCCTAGAATTTTTCTATGTATTGTCTTTGTTGGTATTCTTCTAAGTTTTATAAACCTTGGTGGTCACCGATAAGGTTATCATAACTCCCTTTCTTTCCGAAACCTTCCTTTCATCGGTATTTTCTCGAGTTTTATAAACCTTGGCAGTCACTGATATGGTTATCGTTACTCCCTTTCTTGCGAACACCTTAAGTTTTTTCTTTCACACTAAATTTATTTCTTTGTGTTTTTTAGACTTTAGTAAAGCTAAGGAAACCTTCCCTGATATTGATATCTTATATGGAAGGCTTATGTGATCAATTTAGAATACTGTCAGTCCATACTAAATATTTTATAACCTTCTAAAAGTTCGTTTATGAAAGAAAAAGACTAAGGTATAAAAAATAAGGTGTTCGATGTTGGGACTCACCAGAGGTTTCGAAACCTTTGTCGATCTTTGACAGGGTTTTAAAAACCTCCTTTTATGCTAATTGCACTGATGCCTTATTAAAATTGAAAGTGGTAAAAGGAAGAAATATTGTCACCATAGAGGGACCTGATGGTCTTTCTAAATCTTTCCTTAAAATATAAAATAGCGATGCATAGAGAATTATTTGCTGAGTGAATGTAAACACAAAAATAAAAATATATACAAAAATTAACACAATCAGATGTCATTATCAAATGTAGAAGAAATAAAGAAAGGCCAATCCATCTGCTAACAGATAGATAATGTCATTTTTATTAGAGAATCAAATAGTACCATGATTAGATAGTTATCACTCAACTATCATGACATTAAATAAATTTCCACCATCAAATTAGATAGGCTTTAAATGCTAGCTATAAATCTTCACAAAAAACTATGTTGATGATCTTACCATTATGTTGACATCACCTTATCAGAATGATTTACAACAACGATGTGAATTAGTTGTACAAATGATGCTTACCATGTTTCACTCACTCACATTTCTTCATTTGTCAACTCAAGTCAAAATAAGCATTCTAGTAGAATGACATAATTCTACCATTTTTCACGCTTATTGAGGGTCAAGGATTGATAATTCCTCTTACCTCTTGCTTGAAGTGCTCAATAGAGCTTAACAAGAAAGTCTAAACACATATATCTGAAGCTCTTTTACACCTATCAGAATTTAGCCATTGGCCTTACCCTTTACCATTTTCCTTCCTTTGCACCTATGATCCCTTTTAAAATGCTACTCCTAATGTGAGATTTTAAACAAAACTAATGATGCAATAACAAAAAGAATAACACTAAAAGAGGACACCTCAATAAGATTAGCCTAAGAAAATGATGAAGCAAAGAAGTAAGATAAAACAATTGATGATTGAAGTTGGTTATACCTTTCCTTTGCTGCTCCTTCCTTGGTTGGCCCTTTGATTCTTGAAGAATTGTGTGCTCCTTGGATAGCAATGGAGTTGAATGTATGCAAGATGAATTGATGATGCTAAGTGCTATGATAGATGAGAGCTTGAATGACAAATTTGCAAGAGTCTTATTGCAAAAGACTTGATCTCCCAAAATGAGGGAAATGAGGGGGTATTTATAGGCTAATTGGAATTCTCTAGAGAATTCAACGGTTGGGATTGATCCAACAAGATCAAGATGAAGGGCTATGGTGAGTTGAGGACTCACAAGCCCTCACATCTTGACATGTGGAATGTGAGATGTCTTAGGGTGGAGTGATGTGGAAATGAGGTGGAAGGGAAGTACATGAGGTGGATCTTGGGGGATGAGAAGATTCCTTGGAGGAATAAAAGTGAATTAAAAATTCACAATGATTAGAAGAATCTAGTGGATAAGAGAGGGTCTCCAAAAAGCTAGAGATTTGTCACATGTGGGTGATGTGACAAGTCCAAGGTTCTAGAAGCCCTTGGCACATGTGAAGTGACAAGTCAAGGCTTCTAGAATCTTGCATGGGGATAGGGTAAACCTTGGAAGAATAAAATGTGAATTAAAATTTCACATGGGGAAGATAGGAACCTTGGTTAAATAAATGCGAATTAAAAATTCACATGGGGAAGGGAGTCCAGGCTAAAAAGGGTAAGTGGGAAGGTTGACCAGAAAAGGTAAGACAAAAGTGGCTAATGATTTTGATTAAGGTTGTGCAAACACAAGATTAAGATAATTAATGAGAGACTAGAAGCATGTGGGAGATTATGGAGGATGTGACACTTAATCTTGATTAAGTGGTGCACGTCCTAATCATAGATTAATTAATTTAATCTAGATTAAAAGAGGGTTATGGAGAACGTGACAAGGAAAGAGAAAAAAAGGAATTAAAAATAGGTTTTTAATCCAAATAGGTTAAATGACTAAATTAAATAATTTGTCATGTTTATTTAATTTAGAGAAGAAAAGGGGGTAAGGTAAAGTATTTAATTTATTTAATTACATACTTTAGAAACCTTAGGCAGAAAATGAAATAATGATTAAATAAATTATTTAATCACTATTAATGAAATAGATGAATAGAGTAGACGATTTTGATCATATGGAAGTGATGAAATTTGGATGTCTACAACACCATCACAAAAAAACACACTAACCTCCGAAACACTAAAGTACGAACTTTGAAACATGTGTGAGTTGTCAGATGTTGGGGTTTGAAGTTATCTCTTACTCCTTCCTTTTTTCATGTTAAGGCATGTTGATGGGCGTTTTTTCTCCTCTCAACATAGGTAATGCATAGGTGCATCACCTCTCTTGAAAGGTAGAAATTTACAAACAAGCTGCAAACTACTATCACAAGGTCCGTCAGGTGTTAGGTCATGATAATACTTGGAATAGTACAATTGGTTGATGTGATTTGCTGGTAATCACAGGCCAACCTTTATGGTTTACAAAGTGTAACTCAAATTTTTCAGAATTGTGGATGCTAAAGCTGCACAAGATTAAACATCAATTCTAATCTAAATAAAGCAACAAAGAATGATAAGTAAGCATGATTAATCTAAACTAATAAAAACTAGAATGATCTCACCAAATATGAAAATACGTCCTCGATTTATCTCAATTGCCCTTCTCCATCTTGTTGTATTGTTATTCTTACCCTCAGATATTTGTGTGTTTGAATGCAAGCATAACTTCATCGAGTGTCTCAGCAAAATATCGAAGATTGTTTCTCTTCTCAAAAGTGTATGATTTCGGGAGAAGAGGAATAATGATTATGACAGGCCATTTTATAGATTTTGTGTTTTCAAACGATCGGCTCAGATTGAAAGAGAGATCGACGGATGAGATTGATGAATGCCATGTGATGTGAGTTATGTCTCAGATAGAACATGATTTAGAACATGAGTCAGGAAAGACTAAAAATAGAGACGTGAGTTAGAACATGAGTCAGGAAAGACTAAAAATAGAACAAGATCTTAATCTTCAGTTAAGAATCTTCGAAAATAGAAGAAATAGAATTTGAATGTCAAAGACAAAGTCAAAACTTGAAGATGAGGAATTCGAATGCATAATTAAATTAATTAATTAAATAAAAGATATTTAATTAATAAATGCATACAGGCATATGAGTTAGAACTATTTAATCGACTAGTTGTGATAGAGAGTCTTCCTGCAGAGATGATCAACAGTTAAATTCAAAGATAACTCGAGAACTAAAAATAGATCTTGAGTCAGAAGGTGAGTGAATGATTTAGATAATTGAATGATAGAGGAATGTGACACAAATGAATTAAATGCTAATTTAATTCAACATTCGAGCATAGAAGATTTAATTAAATAAATAAAATAATTTATTTAATTTGACTTTCGAAAAGGGTGGAATTGAATAATTAAGTAATAAATATTTAATTACAGTTGAAAAGGGTGTTAAATGAATAATTAAATAAAGATATTTAATTATAGTTGACATATGATAAAAGGGGTAATTAAATAATAAATTATTTAATTGAAAGATGATTTAATAAGTTAGCGACATAATTAAATAAATATGATTTATTTAATTAATCAAGTTGAATAAAGATTAATGATGAATTAATGAATTAATTAAAAAGAGATATTTAATTAATAGAGGAAATATGTGTTAGAAAGTTTAATTAAATAATTGACATTATTTAATCATGACCATGGACTATAGAAAATTATGTCGAATGTGTACTCGCAAGCCTAGACCAATTTTCGGTGTCTACAGTTTGCCCCTCTTTGATACAATGTTGGTACGACGTTGTGTCAAAGAAAATATGCCCCGGTCATGCCCTTGTATGAAACAAGTTAGGGTATGCCCCAGTGAAAGGGAGAATGACGAGGAGGTAGTGGTATGCCCCCTCGAGAGGATAGGCGGGTTTGAAGAACATGAGTGTGCTCTCGAAATGGATAGATAATGGTGGTGAAGATGCAGAAAAGAAGAAATGTTAGCATGGATGATTTCAGAATGTTAGAAAGAAATAATAAAGTTTGATTGATTGAGAAAAAGACATAATCTTCGATATATTACCAAATATGCTATACTTGCATGTTATCATCATTGGGCGGGACATAACACAAATGGATAGTACACACTATGATATGAGATAGACCATAGTGTACTAAGTTATCCACCTGTGAAAAACAGATAGTCGTAGACAAGGAGTGTCTTAACTCAAACTAAGGACAAGATTGTCCCAGTCGTTTTGTCGAGACAAACCACAGACAACAAACAAATAGAAGACAGGTCATGAGATGTCATTGCTCCTCTAAATCCTTGATAGGACATCCTTGAGGAAACTAGTAACATGACTCAAAAACCAATGTTAAAAAGACAGTTGACAGACAACAGCCAAAGAAAAAGAATCCTGAAATGTCGTTGCTTCTATAAATCCTTCAAGGGACATCCTTGAGAAAACTAGCAATAGGATCTTTGCACAAATTGATAAAAGGATAAGACAAAATAAGATATAAAGTCATAAAGCCAAATAAATGTATTCACCAAAACTTGATCTTGTGGGATTGTTTGATGTTGATGTTTGACATAGCATAATGTGAGAGAATGACACATACCGCATAAGACGTTGGGTCTGGTTTTGACTTGGTGACTTCTGTATAAGGCATGACAAAGGCTAGTTTCAGTAAGACACGTGTCGTATAAGACATTGGAGTTTGATGACGTTGAGATGACAAGCCACATGAGACTATGATAATTTGATGATGTCTGTTGACAAGAAAGACATATCTTGTTAAGACATAGGTTGATCATTTTGACAATGTGTTTGATATTGACTTGATGACTGTTGAGACATTTTTCTTTGTTGTTGCATGACTTGTTTTGATTCTTGGGCTGATAAGAGTGTGTGTATGTAGACAGAGAATGACATGAGATGATGCCTTAAACTATGATATGCAACTTGTGTGATAATGATTGTGAATGAACCCTATTGGACTGACCTAGTGTGGTCTCAGGAGCTCATCAATTGATTAGCCTTGCCTACGTTGTACACGCAGAGACCTCGTAGTTCGACACGACTAATGAATTTGTATATACAAAGCGTCATGATTTAAATGTGTGATACATGACAAACCTAGACCGACAGAATTAATGCCTCGGGGGCACATCAATTGATGGCCTTGCCTACGTCCCAGTCGCAGAGGAAACGTAGTTCGACTATTTCTATGACTGACTTAACATGACCGACTTGACATGATTGACTAGACATGATTGACATGACATGATGGACTAGACATGATTGACCTGACTCTGTTTTTGGGATTTTCTGACATTTTTCTGATTTTTTTGGATTTTTGATGTTTTCTAATTTTATTTTTATTTTTGGATTTTTCAGGACATTTTCGATGGCATGACGTTATCTACAAAGTGTTAGGGCATAGAAAAAGGATTTTCCCCCAGTCAGGAATAGGATTTGGAAGATGAAATGGATCATATGACGGAATGGACGTTTAGATGTCAATCGTTCCAAATGATGGATATGACAACCATTTATTATGAGTGATGGTGAAAAAGTCTGATTAGAATGATGGTAGACGGAAGAGCGAGCTTGACTACACATGGCACCTATTTGCTAGGTTTTCACCATGGTACTTATCCATAGCGCCACCGAAGCAGTTTTCACTAGTGGACAGATTTATTTCTCTTTACTATTTTGATTTTCTCAATTTTTTTTTTTGGTGTTACAAAGACGCTTGTTTGCCAAGTTTTCATCAAGGTAACCATTTTTTTGTTTTTTCCATTTTTTTGTATTTTTCCAAATTAAGACACGGATTCTCGGAGACTTAAGCGTAGAACCTCTTTAGATGTAGACTGTTGATAGGGGACAAAAGCGGTTCTCCTTCAGGAGTAGAGAGTTGGTACGCTCCTGACCCAAAGGCTTCTGTGACAATGTACGGCCCCAACCAGTTAGGTTCAAACTTTCCTGGTTTCTCGCGTTCAGCTTGGTTCTTAGGATTCTCTAATTCTACCAGGTCACCAATGTCAAAGTGTCTATTGAGAACCTTTCTGTTGTAACTACGACGAAGACAATTCTGATATGCTTGTAAATGATCTAATGCTTTCTGTCTTCATTCATCCAACAATTCTAGCTCTTGTAACCTAGAGACATGGTATTCTTCATCATCGATATGACCCTTCAAGGATACTCGTAGAGAAGGTATTTTGACCTCAATAGGTAAGATAGCTTCGGACCCGAATACGAGGGAATATGGAGTGGCGCCAGTGGGAGTACGGATGCTTGTGCGATAAGCCCATAAGGCAAGATTAAGCTGTAGGTACCAGTCATGACCAACATCATTGACAGTCTTCTTAAGGATTCTAACAATAGTCTTATTAGATGCCTCAGCTTGGCCATTACCTTGTGGGTAATATGGGGTGGAGAAATAGTGTTTGATGTGGAATTCTTCACATAAATGGCATACTTCTTGGTTCTTGAATGGCCGGCCATTGTCTGTGATTATGGATTGAGGCACACCATACCGACAAATGATATAGTTTAGGATAAGCTTAGATATTTGTGTGTCAGTTATGTATGTCATGGGGATGGCTTGGATCCATTTCGTGAAGTATTCGGTAGTGGTGATGATCAATTTATGGCCATTTGATGATGGAGGGTGTATCTTACCTATGAGGTCGAGTCCCCATTGGGCGAAGGGCCATGGTGAAGTAATTGGACCAAGCTCTTGCGCTGGTGCTCTTATTAAGTCTCCATGTATTTGACATTGTCTAAATTTCTTTACAAAGATGTATGAGTCTTTCTCCATCATAGGCCAATAGTAACCCAGTCTCATAATCTTGTGGGCTAGAGTGGGACCACTCGAATGAGATCCGCATATACCCTCGTGTACCGCTTGCAAAGTTGTTTGTGCTTCCTCAGCATTGAGACATCTCATTAGGGCGTTATCTAAGGTACATCTATACAGGGTTTCTCTGATGATGGTGTACTTGGCTGACTTTCGGATGAATGTTCGACGTTGGTTATTGGACAAATCTTGAGGTAGGGTTTGGTCAGTGAGGTAATTGAATGTCTTTATACCAAGGAGACGTAGGACCAACAATGGTATAGACTATCATAGTATTAGGGACATCATAAGCAAGGATCAAAAGCTGTTCAACCAGGAACTCGAACTTAGGCACATTACTTGGGATATCCAACAAAGAACCCATGGTTGCCATTGCATCTGCAGCTCTATTTTGGATACGTGGTATTTGTTGAAAAGTTATGTCATTGAAATACTGTTTGAAACTGCCAGCCATCCTCTTGTAAGGTGCAAGGTTCTCATCCTTAGTCTCGTAATCATCATTCACTTGTCGGATTACCAGTTGAGAGTTGCCAAAGACATGTAGGCCCTTAATGTTCCATTGAGCTTCCATTTTTAAACTTGTCACTAAGGCTTCGTATTCTGCTATATTATTTGTACAAGGAAATACGATCCTGAATGATTTAGGAATGGTATCACCTTGAGGTGTGACAAATAAGATACCAGCCCCTGAACCACGATTTGTATGTGATCCATCAAAGTATAGTTTCCACTTAGTTTTAACCTCAAGGTTGAAGAGAAATTCATCTGGAAAATCTACTACTAATGGATGATCTGCCTTTATAGGTGCGTTTTCCAATTGATCTGCAATGACCTATCCTTTTATTTCCTTCCTTTCAACATACTAAATGTCATACTCGCTAAGTATCATGACCCATTTAGCCAATCGACCTATTAAAGCTGCCTTACTTAGGAGGTATTTAAGTGGATCAATTTTTGCAATCAACATGGTTTGTTGATTGAGCATATAATGCCTAAGTTTTTGGGTAGTAAAAACTACCACAAGACAAGCACGTTCTAT
This sequence comes from Sequoiadendron giganteum, assembly GCA_007115665.2. Lineage (NCBI taxonomy): Eukaryota > Viridiplantae > Streptophyta > Pinopsida > Cupressales > Cupressaceae > Sequoiadendron > Sequoiadendron giganteum. The sequence continues at coordinate 644,021,066 of CM021104.1, read as the reverse complement.
GTTGCTGTAATTCAATTCATAGCCCAATAAGGTTCGACTGATATAATAAACTGCTCTCTCATGACCTTGATCATCTTGTTGTGCGAGAAGAGCCCCTAATGCCGATTGAGTTGCTGAGATGTAAAGTATCAATGGTTTCCCCTCTGTAGGTGGCATTAGGACTGGTGGAGTAAGCAAATAGTCCTTGATTTGTTGGAAGGCCTCTTGACATTTAGGTGTCCACACAAATGGCACTCCTTTTTTGAGTAAATGCTGAAATGGATGTATTTTATCTGCCAATTGTACTATGAAACACCTAATGGACTGTAATCTCCCCTGTAGGGTTCTGAGTTGACCAATGCTGGTTGGAGGAGGCATTTCTATGATTGCTCTTACCTTTTCTGGATCTACTTCAATGCCTCTGCGAGAGATGATATACCCTAACAGCTTCCCTGATTTCACTCCAAAGACACACTTCTTCGAATTGAGCCTGACATTGTAGTTTTCTAACCTCTGGAATATCTTGTCCAACACCTTCAAATGATCTTCCCTTGTTTCTGACTTGGCTATTATATCATTGACATAATCTTCCATGAATGTATGTACAAATTCATGAAAAATCATAGTCATTGCTCATTGGTAAGTGGCTCCTACATTCTTAAGGCCAAACGGCATAACATTCCAACAATATGTGCCCCATGGACACATGAAAGCCGTCTTATATTGATCTTCAGGTGCTATCTTTATCTGGTTATATCCAGAGAAACCATCCATAAGGGAGAGCATCTCATACCCTGCAGTAAGGTCTACTATCATGTCGATATTTGGCAACGGGAAGTCATCTTTAGGACATGCCTTGTTGATGTCTCTAAAGTCAGTGCAAATTCGAATGCCCCCAGTTGGCTTAGTCACTGGTACTAGATTTGATATCCAATCTGCATAGTCTATTGTCCTTATGAATCCCACGTCCAATAGTTTCTTAAGTTCTACCTTAACCAATAGAGCAATTTGCGGATGCATCTTCCTTAGTTTCTATTTGACTGGTTTGATACCTAGCTGGAGTGGTAAATGATGCAATATCAGGTCTGGATCCAACCCAGGCATGTCAGCATATGACCATGTGAAGTTTACTTGTCTCTTTTTGAAAAAGTCTTTGAACTCATGTTGTTCTGTCTCTGATAAAGAAGTCCCAAAATATACTATCTGAGGATTCTCTTCTGTTCCTATGTTGACTGCGACAGCCTCTTCCACTAACATGGGTGACTTTTCCTATGCAACGGGGAGAATATTTAAACCTCTATCCTTGGGTGCCTCAGAGAGGTTTTCGCCCTCGGATACGTCCTTTATTTTATCTTTTTCTTGGTCCAAAGGCGCCTTTCGGTTTTCACCTAGGGACTCATCATTTTTATTTTCATTTTCATTTTCATTTTTGTGACTAGAGGTGTAAATAGACTCCTCGAAATATGCTTTATCATCCAAGTCTATGGTAAAACCTGCCTTATGATCCCCTCTAGGTATACCTTCTCTAAGTCCCATGAACTCAGCAATTGCTTCGTCATTCTCGAATGTATCTATGATAGGTGTACCTTGTTGATCCCAGTCAATGAGTTCGGGATATACAAGGGGCATGTCATCATCGAAGTTTATAAGAGTAACTGCTGACAAGGTGAATATAGACTGGTTGACATGGTCGCAGAAGTTTTGGACTAACTCCTTTTTTTTCTTCCTAGGGATAGGTATATTCTGTTGTGGTTCAATGGTGAGGGCAGATTCATCAGAAGATGGCTTGTCAGGTGCCCAAGATGCATGAACAAGGGTTTCCTAATAATAGTTCTTTTTCCATTCTTCTTTAGACAAGTGTTTCTTAGGACAAGGACTAGACTATTTTGATACAAGTTTCACATTGAGGTCCAACTCTCCAAATAATGCATCTATGTTCATGGTACTAGTAGATGAGAGAGACTCCCATTCACCATCGCTTGAGTAAGGGGATTCATCATAGACTAGAGGTTTGTCATAAACTCGGGGTAGGTCACAAACTAGGGGAAGTGGTTCATGAGATGTCTCAATGTCTGGGTAATCATTCACTTCCTCTTGAAACGTTGACGAGGTACTAGGAAACCCAATTCTAAGCGGTTCACACCCTAGCCCTAGATACTTTGGTCGTGGGTAAACAATAATTGGTTATGTCCTTCCATTTTGATATAGTCCTAACCCACTATGCCCATCATAGCCTTCATTTTGCATTATCTTAAATCCTTTTCCATATTGGTCCTTGGCTATTTGAATAGACAGGGAGGGGTATTCATGTTCTTCGTGATACAACTAGGAATCAGCTTGATCCACAATGTCTTCACTTAACTCTCCCCATTTTGTCAATGTCATTGTAGGGGGAACATGAAATGTGACCATAGACTGTCTTCTATCCGCCATGGGTAGGCCATATGCCTTAGGTGGAATCAGTTCAGTAACACAGTATGATGCCTTTATATTATACTCACCACAACCCTTGTCTTGGATCTCAAGTTTTGGAGTGGATGATGGTGGTTTGAATGAAATGGACTTAGTGAGACATGATGGGTCAACGTATTGGGATAGAGTGGATGATGAAGCCTGTTCATTAACAGGCACTTGTCAGTGTGGAAGATCCCTTAGGTTTGTACAATACTGGAAAGGATCTGGATCACCATCAATGGTGATCTCTGTGCCATTATAGGGGAATTTGAGACACTGGTGGTATGTTGAAGGTACCGCTTTCATTGCGTGTATCCAAGGTCTACCTAACAACAAGTTGTATGGAAGGGTGAGATCCAAGACTTGGAAGCTGGTGTTCATGATTGCTGGGCCAATTCGAATAGGGAGTGTGACAACTCCTTTGGACGATCTTTCCTCATCATCGTAAGCCTTGATGACTATACTCTTAGAGGTATCTACACAATCTTCCGAGAATCCTAATGCCTTAACCAGTTTAAGGGTACACAAGTTCAAACCTGCTCCTCCGTCTACCAACACTCGTCGGACTTTGTTTTGATGGACTAAGACTTCAAGATGTAAGGGGTCATTGTGATCTGACTTTTCAGTTGAGTAGTCTTGTTGTGAAAATGTAGCATGATGCGAGTTGGTCAAATATCCCACCATCTCTTCGAAACGATTGACATCTAAATCTATAGGAATAGTTGTATTCTGTAGAGCTTTGTCAAGAATGGACTGATGCTAAGGTGATAAGGTCAACAATTCCAAGATAGATATTTGCGTGGGGGTTTTACTCAATTGATCGAGAAGGTTGTACTTGAACTTGGAACTTTGTGTAGATGGCTCAGAAGAAGGACCAGGAATAGTAATCTTAGTTCTACGTGTGGTTATATTACATTCTGGATGCTTCTTGATGGAGAAAGTGTTGACATTCTCGTTTGCAGCTCGAAGGTGGTTTATGATCTTTCCTTTACCATAGTCATACTTGGTATTGTTATAGTTGGCCAATGGATTATTCTGGGGTCCCGAATTGGAGGCTTTTCCTTTTGTGTGGTCATGTAAGGGGTCCTTGAAGACCTTATGATCACTATTCTTAGTGTTTTTTTGCCCACCAACCTCTATAGTTCCGTTTTCAACAAAGTCTTGTATGATGTTCTTTAATTGGTGACATTGTTGGAGGTTGTGCCCTTTCGTTTGATGATAGTCACATAAAGCATCATCAACCCACCATGAAGGTTTGAATTGTCTAGGATCATACTCTCTTGGTTCCAATGGTTTGATAAGATTATGTTTGACCAATTCTTTGAAGACTACCTCAATTGGTTGCCCTAAAGGTGTAAATTCTCGCGTTGGAAATCTCCTTTGTTGTGAGTTCTAGACATAGTTAGCCATTTGATCAGGACTGTTCGTCATGTCTGCTTGTTGATTGTATCCTCTAAGTGTGATAACCGGTCTAGTATGTATGTGCTTAGCATCAACTATGCCGTCATTTGTGACATTCTTGTTCCTAGACTAGAATTTGTTTCTATCATTTGACACATTTTGTTGTTGGAAAATCGGGCTCTTGCCTGGTACTTTGATTTTGCCTTTGTTAATAAGGCCTTTTTCAAGGATGATCCCCTTTTGTACCAAGTCAATGAATGAAGTGCAACAGTGTACCCGTAAGTCACCTCTCAGTTTGGGGTTGATGTTTTCGAGGAAGATAGTGACCTTTTGTTTTTCAGGTATTTTGATGGGATAGCGGCTAGCTAGACTCCTCCATCTTTGGAAGAAAGTGATAGATGTCTCACCATCTTCTTGTGTCGTGTGGCACAAGGTTGCTATGGTTACTTCGTTGTCTATGTTAAAGGAAAAATGTTCAACAAAATTTTCAGCCAATTCCACCGAGGATCGTATACCATATGGCAATTTGGAAAACCATTCCAATGCTATCCCTATAAGGGTTCGTGGAAATAGGCGCATCAAGTAAGTGGGGTCATACGATATATCCATGCATGCCATTGAAAATTATCTAATATGTTCTATAGGATTCTTTCTCCCATTATACTTAGGCAAATTTGGTATAATGTATCCATGGGGGAAAGGTGTCATATAGAGTGCTTTGTCAAATGGGCATGGACATAGGTCTTGTGTTGATATAGTTCGTTTGCCTGAAATAGACATGTCATCCATCTTTTGTTGTAGAGTCTACATTTGGTTTTGAAGGATGTCGACTTGTGTCAAGGACATGGTGTTCATGTTATTTGGATCAATGTAGATGTTCTAATACGCCATGTTCTGTGACGGGTTATGATTGGGCAAGGGGATATATCCTATCCAAATATTCTGATTCTGGATAGGGATATTCCCTGTTTGAATTGTTTGATTCGGTATAGGAATGCTTCCTATCTGAATTGTCTGGTTTGGAATAGGAATGGTTCCTATCTGAATTGTCTGACTTGGTATAGGTATATTCCCTCCAACTTTGGTTCTCTTACCAGTCGTGTTGGTTCCAAAGGGTTTGGAAGAAGTTGCTCCCGTAGTGAATTGTAAACCTTGTGTTATGTTAAAAGGAGTTGTGTTTACAATTGATGATGTTTGTGTTGGTATACCTATTGGTATCACTGCGGTTATTTGGGGAATAGAAATAGTAGATGTCGCAATTTGCGTTGGTTGAGTTGACTTAGTTGTGAAAGAATGGACATCAAATCCTGGAGGTAGAGTGGCACCTTCTACTAGCAATTTTGCTAAGTAGCATTGTGGATCGTTTAGCAAACACTCATCCATGAAGGCTGCAAACTCAGGATCTTGAACTGCTGCATCTACGTCTTCTATGTAAATCTGCCCATGTGTGTCCCTAGTGACATGTTTTTCAAGTAAAGGCTTGTGTGGACGTTTGCTTCCTAATGGTTGGTTTCCGAACGGATTGATGAATTCATTGGGGTCTGTCATTGCTTTGTGTTTCTTTTTGGACCTTGTTTCGACCATGAAAAAGTTTTCTCAAAATGGGTAATGCAGACTATGTCTAAAACTGATATGACCTATGTCTATGTTTTTGGATTTTTTTGACAATAAGGATGTTGCTAAAAATCTAAAATGACGTATGACTTGACGGACAATATGCTAAACTCTAAGTTGACTAAATGGTGACAAATGAGTCTAAGACAGGTATAACCTACCACCTAATGGAATAAATGCATGCAAAAGTTTGTTCTCGATGATGGAACCTAAACGTATGATAAGGACAGTATGACAATGTGAATTTTCCAAAGACAAGGAAAGTTATCGAACTGTGATTTGCAATTTCCTAGGGAGTACCTATATGCTTGCAAATTAGGATGATTAAGACTAAGACATTTTATAGTCACCAAGACGTATATGACACCTAATGACGGTAGATAAGACCTATATGACTCCTAATGATGGTAAACTAAGACGTATATGATGCCTAATGATGCAAGGTTTTTTTGAGAAAATTTAACCGGTTTCTAATCCAAGGTTGATCCTAAACACCTAAAGCAAATAGTGACAAAGATATTTAAGACTTAGCTCATGGTTTTTTTTTGAAATTTTTTTGTTGACAGGCAATTGCGGTTCACCTAACAGTTGCGGTTTTTCCTCTGACAGATGTAGTTTTTTTAACAGATGTGATTTTTCAACTGACAGATGCGACTTAAAAGGACACATGCGTTTTTTGAACTGGCAGATGTGGTTTGCATGCACACATGCGACTCATAATGTAACAGTTAAGACTCGTTTTATGTAGACTGTGTAAAATGACTATTTTGACAGACAGATGCGGCATTTCCCCTATCAAATGCGACTCACTATGACAGATGCGGCGATTAAACTGACAAATGCGACTCTGTTTTTTAAAAATAATTTTTTTCCGAAAGTTGTTTGACTGACTTTGTTTGTTTGATCAAGATTTTGATGAATACAACAAAGAGCAAACACAACAATCAATGTATCTTCTATTTTTGTGATGTAAGGATTGTTAAGACTCGAAAACATGTTAAACCTAGGCTTTTAGGACAGTATTTGCTGAATTCTTACTTGGATTTCTCCAGCTACGCACATTCAAGGCGGATGACTAGTAGTTTGACCCCACAGGCTCCCCTCCACGACACTCACTTATACGGGGAAGCCAAGCTATTGTACCTATGAAACTCCCATGGCATACATGTCACCTCAACACAAGAACCGTAAATTTGTAAGACAGCTTCACAGGTTTTACACCTGCTACGCCAACAAATAGATAGGATTTTGGTAACTCTACAACAAAGCTTTTAATAAGGGCATTGTGTTCGTGGGACACTATCGAATGTCGACGAGAGTCCATTTCTATCGATCTCGTCGGAATAGTGCGCGTGATTCTTGGGCTTTCCCCAAGAATCCACTTTTATATACCGACTGGAAGTCACTTGGCTTTAGCGTGCTACTGGTTTGAGTCGTCTTGGGGTGAGTACTTTTTCCCACCAAGACAGGCCCAAGTTCTAGAGTCAGCAACCATTTCTCTTACACCCAAGATTGCATGACTACGCAAGGGGAGAGGATACTTCGGTGTACTGAATCGTAAGGGTTTACAGATATGTGCAAAGCACCAAACAAAGAAGACAGTGGTTCTTTTTATTCCAAATGAAAATTTTCTATCTATCAAACAAAAAATTCATTTTAATCCCACACGATGATTATCTATCTACCAAACAAAATCTTATTTAAATAAATTAACACAAAGGCATTAGGTCCTGCATGCAATTTATCAGTAGTTCATAGTCTTCAGCTTTCGTCCTGCAGAAAAATTGTCTTGGGTTTTAATTGTCTTCAAAGCTTCGTCCTGCAAACACTATGTTATTCCTTTAGACTTTATTTAGCTCCAAGTTGTTTTTGTCCACTTGATCCAATGTGTGCTTTGAAGTGTTTTTTTTTTTTTTTCTGCACATGCACAAACCAAACAAAGCCAAAACCCTAATAGCTAGTCAAGACAAATCTGATTTTTCAAAATATTTTTGACAGTAAAAATAAAACTATAGAGAATAGACCCATACTTAAATTTCAAGAGCTTTCCAAAAATGTAAATAAATCTGAAAGATTGTCTGTTTTGCAACTAAAATTAATTTTTTATGAAAAATCATAAAACAATTATTAAAAATTGAAACCAGATCCAAAATATCTGATTTTTTCACTGAAGGTGCCTGATGTAATTTTAAATCTGCATAAAAAATTTCGTGAATAGTTCTAAAACCGTTTATGAGGTTCAAGCAAATATCTGTAAAACCATAATTTTCAAAGATCTATTGTTTGAATAAAATTTTTTTATCCAAATTTAAAATCTAAAGAACAGACCTCTATTCAAATTAAAATCTCTTTCCAGAAATGTAAACATATCCAAACAATTTGACAAATTTCTCTCAAAATTGAAATTTTATGAAAAATAACAAAAAAATTATAAAAAATTCAAAACATCACCAAAAAATCTTATTCTTTTCATGAAAGCTCTTGATAATGTTGTCTACTTGCAAAAACATTTTCGTAAAAAAATATATAGTATTTCAAAAGTTATGGTCGAATATGTCGGGTTCACCAAATGTAACTCAGATTTTTCAGAATTGTGGATGCTAAAGCTGCACAAGATTAAACATCAATTCTAATCTAAATAAAACAACAAAGAACGATAAGTAAGCATGATTAATCTAAACTAATAAAAACTAGAATGATCTCACCAAATATGCAAATACTTCCTCGATTTATCTCAATTGCCCTTCTCCATCTTGTTGTATTGTTATTCTTGCCCTCAGATATTTGTGTGTTTGAATGCAAGCATAACTTCGTCGAGTGTCTCAGCAAAATATCGAAGATTGTTTCTCTTCTCAAAAGTGTATGATTTTGGGAGAGGAGGAATAATGATTATGACAGGCCATTTTATAGATTTTGTGTTTTCGAACGATCGACTCAGACTGAAAGAGAGATCGACGGATGAGATTGATGAATGCCATGCGATGTGAGTTATTTCTCAGATAGAACATGATTTAGAACATGAGTTAGGAAAGACTAAAAATAGAGACTAAGTTAGAATGTGAGTTAGAACATGAGTCAGGAAAGACTAAAAAAAGAACAAGATTTTAATCTTCAGTTAAGAATCTTCAAAAATAGAAGAAATAGAATTTGAATGTCAAAAACAAAGTCAGAACTCGAAGATGAGGAATTCAAATGCATAATTAAATTAATTAATTAAATAAAAGATATTTAGTTAATAAATGCATACATGCATATGAGTTAGAACTAGTTAATCGACTAATTGTGATAGAGAGTCTTCCTGCAGAGATGATCAATAGTTAAATTCAAAGATAACTCGAGAACTAAAAATAGATCTTGAGTCAGAAGGTGAGTGAATGATTTAGATAACTGAATGATAGAGGAATGTGACACAAATGAATTAAATGTTAATTTAATTCAATATTTGAGCATAGAAGATTTAATTAAATAAATAAAATAATTTATTTAATTTGACTTTCGAAAAGGGTGGAATTGAATAATTAAATAATAAATATTTAATTACAGTTGAAAAGGGTGTTAAATGAATAATTAAATAAAGATATTTAATTATAGTTGACATATGATAAAAGGGGTAATTAAATAATAAATTATTTAATTGAAAGATAATTTAATAAGTTAGCGACATAATTAAATAAATATGATTTATTTAATTAATCAAGTTGAATAAAGATTAATGATGAATTAATGAATTAATTAAAAAAGGATATTTAATTAATAGAGGAAATATGTGTTAGAAAGTTTAATTAAATAATTGACATTATTTAATCATGACCATGGACTATAGAAAATTATGTCGAATGTGTACTCGCAGGCCTTGACCAATTTTCGGTGTCTACACAAAGAATGGAAAGTTGGGTCTACAAATGGAGTTTCAAAGTGTTGGAAGTGAATGAGTAGTGGCTACCCACTCAGAACAACAAGCTAAAACTCACCATGTTCATCTGATTTAGCTTTGTGGTGATGCTTAAAATCCTACTCTAACAAGGAGCTAAAAGAAATAGCGAAAGAGGAAAGGGTTGAGAGAGTTGTTCTAAATCTAAGCTATGAATGAATAGTAACAATGAAGGCTACTACAGTAGAAAAACTTCCTAAACTATGTTTCACTTGACCAAGAGAACCTACAGCTACACAAAGCTAGTGCAATCTTCTAAGGACTACAGATTTTCAGATTGTACATGCACTTCATGAACATACAATTGAACTAAGTTTCAACAAGTAAATAAGGAAGCTCAGGCTAACTTTACATAGTAGCTTGTCATCAACAAGTGCCAAAAGTATGGCTTGAAAATTCATCAAATACCATAAAAACAAACATCATTATCACAACCTTTCAAAAAACTATAAACTAAATCTAACATGGAAGTTGAACCATGCATGCATAATGAACAAACTCAAAAGAAACATCCAAATTCACACAATGCTTCTCTCTATTGCTACAAAATACCTTTACACTAGTTCTCCAAAAATTTATAAATGAGGAGCAAGCCCCTATTTATAGTTTTTCAGAGCCCAAATGAATGGCTATGATTTAATTAGATTGTGTGGCTTAGATTTGATACAAGTTAGGGTTTCACCTACCCCCAATTTTTCTCAATTTAAAATAGGTTATTTTGTCTTCTTCTCAATTTTGTCTTGTAGCCTATTTTGTCTTCTAGTGACCCTGACATTATAGTATTTTGTCTTGTAGTGGCTGCCACCCTTTGTTGTAGCTGAAAACTATCAAAGGCTGCCCTTTGTTTGATGGATTTGCAACATTCTTCATTCAATCAATTGAATCTTCTTGGAGATTTGTGTAACTGAAAAGTGGATGTACTGCCCCTGATCCTTGTGGACAACTCTTAACAATCATCATCATTTTGGTGAAATAAAGCAGCTCCCTCCACCGCCTTGTTTGAAAGCACTTCTTCAGTTGTTGTGTGGCCCAAAATAGATTCTTAAGCAGGCTTTGGCAATTAGATATTCAGGTAGCATCCTCCTGGCATGCATCCACATGTAAACCTATCTCCACCTTGGCAAATTGAATTAAAATCTCCCCTCCTGACATGCCTTCGTATGTTGGTACAACTTTTATTGAATTGATCCATTATTCCCTCAAGCATCCTTAAAAGTACCTATGCCATAAGATATTGTGATTTAGATCTTCAAAAAAATGATAATTTTTCTCATTTAGAAAATTAAAATGCATTAATTTATAGTCCATCAAGAATTTCATATTTTGAAAAAAACTTTCCATTTTTGGAAATTTTCCTATTTTAGGAAGAAAAATAAATTTTGGGAACATTTGCATTTCAAGGATTTTTTCCATTTTGGAAAAAAATATATTTCGGGAAAGATTTTTGTTTTGGGAAAATTTCCATTTTTGGAATATTCTCATTTCAAGACAATTTCCTTTTTGACATTTTGAGAAACTTTCCTTTTCGAGAAATTGGATTTTGGGGAGATTTCACTTTTGAGGGCTGGAGCAATGCGGAGGCTGGGAGGTGGGAAGCTGGACAAGTTTGTGCCATAAAGATGACATTGGCGACCATATCATCCGCAAGGCGACTTTTCGCATGAAAAGTTTCAGAAAACCACAACTCTTAGCAATTTTGAGTTTTTTCCAAATTAAACACATGAATGATGCAGTAGAAGGGTTCATAGACCTATTCCTCAATGATTTGGCCCTTTTTGAAAAGTGCAAAAATTTGGAAAGGGAAAGTCGGAGGGTCTGTCGCCCTTTAAAAAATGACAATGAGCACATGATGACCCACACACGATAGCCCGCAAAGAAATTCCTATAGACGGTGACAGAGGGATGGTGGCCTGCAAAGGAATTTATGTAGACGATGACATAGGGACAACATACAGGAAGGACGACATACAAATGGAGAAACCGAATGCGGAGCCTGCCAGGAAGGGGGATGTCAAGGGTCGACCACCCTAAAAGAGGCAATCCACACACAAAAACATGCACAGGGTGACCTACAAGCAAGTTCTCGCAGACGACGACGGAGGTATGACGACCCACAAGGAAGTTCCCATGGACGGTGATGGAGGGATGGTGACCTACAAGGAATTTCCCGTAGACGGTGACAGAAGGACGACGACCCGCAAGGAAGTTCCTATGGATGGCGATAGAGGGATGGTGGCCTACAAGGAAGTTCCTGCGGATGACGACAGAGGGACGACGATTCACAAGGAAGTTCCCGTGGATGATGACGAAGGGACGAAGGCCTGCAAGGAAGTTCTCACAAACAACGAGCCGCAAGGAAGTTCCCACGGATGGAGATGGAGGGACGCCAACCCACAAAGACATTTCCACAACTTCACAAAACTTATTAAATTTGAGATTTTTCAATTTTAGCACATGGGAAAATGGGTAGAAAGAGTGCCAAAACATATTTTCTTAAGATTTGACTCATTTTGAAAAATGCAAAAATTTGGAATGCGAAAGCTGGAGGGTCCATCACCCTTAACAACGACATTGCTCAAATGGACTTCCATGGACGGACTTCTACGGTGAAATTTCTGCAATGTCTAAACACATGGAAAACTTGATGCAAACCTTTTTAGTCATGTGAATTCATTCATTTTATGGGTCCTAGATGATGAAAACTTGAAGTTTGTACCCCTTTTTGGAAATGCAGAGGTTTGGATGGGGGAAGCCGGAGGGTCCGTCGCCCTTTGAAAATGACAATGAGCACATGACTACTTGCAAAGGAATTCCCATGGATGGTGACGGAGGGATGACGACTCGCAAGGAAATTCCCACGAATGACGACAGAGGGATGATGACCCACAAGGAAATTCCCATGGACGACAATGGAGGGGTGGTGACTAGTAGAGAAATTTCCACAACTTCCCAAAACTTAACCAAATATTGACAGTTTACTTAGGAATCATGAAAACATCCAAAATACATAGGCAACTTGTTCCCAAAGTAAAAAATGAAGGAAAAAGCGAGGCAAGTGATCAGGGAGCAAGTCAACAGGAGCAAGGAAAAAGAAAAAATGGTGGGGGGGCACAAAAGCAAAAGACTTAGCAAATTCAGATAGGAAAACTTGGTCAAAGGGAACTTTAGACATTTTAAGGCATATGACCAACCTAGGCTTGGTAATTGGGGTGCACAAAGTGAGGTGAGAGAAAAATAGCCCATTGAGAGCAAAAAAAACCCGTCAGGAGCAAAAGAAAGGGGGTCCCTGCCTTCGGTGGGTTGTGTGCAAAATATGCACAACAAGGCATAAACCTTAACACTGGCTCACAAACACCAAAACTATTTCAGGTGTCGGGGTTTTCCCTTAACTCTTGCCACTTACCTTCCATTTGATAAGGCATAAATCTTCCCACCAAATTGCAAGACCTGAACATTTCTTTCATACGCCTTAACCCATTTTTGGTGTCGACCTTCACGATTTCTTCTTATTGTTTTCTTTCCAAAATATTAAAGCATAAACCTCAAGGCTGACTTGTGAACACCAAAACTATTTCAAGTGTCAAGGTTCAAGGTTTCATTACACCCCTTTCTTAACATTCTCAGTAAGGCATAAGCCTTAACACCAACCAGTGAACTCCAACACCATTTCAGGTGTTAGGGTTTGGGTCTCCTTCATACCTCATACTTAACATTCAGTTAAGGTGTAAACCTTAATGCCGATCGCCGATTCTTGATGCCTTCAACGTACGGTAAGCCTTAAGTCCAAAGTTTGATGTTTGAAACCTTTTTGGACTTAGTACACTCTTCCTTCCTTCCTCCAAGGGATTCAGCATGAGGTATTATTGAAGGCCGATGTTTGAAGCCTTTTGGACTTGGCAAAAAATTTCTTTAATTCTTTCGAGGCACTCGATAAGAGGTATGAATGAAGCCTGAAGTTTGATGCCTTTTGAACATAAATCAAACTTCCTTTATTTATTTAAGGCATTTGGTATGAGGTATTACTTAAGCCCGAAGTCCAATCTCTTATAGTTGAGGGTAGGCCTCAAGCTTGAAGTTTGAAGCCTGATCAGACTTAGCTAAAAAATGACTAATTCTAAGTTAAACAATACTATAGGGATCAAATCTACTCCTGCTATTTTTACTAAAACCCCTAAGGCTCATTTAGTGACTTTAGTTCAATAATACTTGATATGATAAACCTCAAGTGAATACTATAGGAGAAATTCACAATCAACATGACTGAAATGATAAGAAAGAACTACTACTACAAGTGGGCCTTAGCAACACATTATAGCATGAAAAATTATAGTATCTATCAATGCAAATTTAGTCATTTACTTTAACAGAAGAATTCACATGAGAATTTAAGTAATCTAATCTTAGAATAAAATGACTAAAAGTACAGTGGCACCCAAACATAGCTGGATTGTGTCTCATCTAAATGATGCACTCTAAATCTACACAACAAAGTAGCATAATTTTAGAATAGAAGAGGTTGTAACTCTGATATAAAATGATGGGCCTTACATCCTCCCCCTCTTGTATAGACTTTCTCTTGGAAATATTTTAGGGTTGGAAACTTAACATAATTATAGAAACACAAAATAATCCGATTAGCCATACTAATCATTCTATTTCCACGATGAAAGAGATAAAATGATTAAACTTGGAACATAAATTAGAGACATTCATTTCATGAATTTAACATCTAGCATTTAGAATATATATTTTTGAAACATTTATCCCACATATTCTCAATATATAAAATAAATATAAGGTTAACAACTAACCATGAAGCTATAATTTATTGCCCATGTAGCCCACTTCAATTAAATTACAACAATATAACAACAAATAAGCATAGTTTGATACACCTTAAAATCCCTTTTACCATAAACATCACACATGATGTAAAGGAGATATCTTTTCTCAAGTGTCCAATCATGTCTCAAAAATTATTAGCTTCACATTTAGGTCCAAATATGTTCTTAAGAGAAAAATTTACCTTATAATCATGGCAATCATACCATGTCTCAATCATGGCACTTATACCATATCTCAACCGTGGTACTCATACCATGTCTCAAGGAATGTTAAATTTGCATCATTTGTTACTATCTTTCTCACATAGTTCACATGTATTCCACATCACATTTATTTTTAATTTCATGAGTACACACAGCCATAGCTAGGATTCTCTTCCCAATTTGGGTGAGCCTGCCCTCATACAACCACATCATTTACATCACAAGGCTCTCATAATGCGATTTACAAGGATGAATATTCTTGGATACCATAGAAATTAGGAAAGATTGTCTCAAGGCCCTTCTCTAAGGACCCCTCCATACATTCCATAGTACCTTCCCCTTATTTGTTTAAGGGGTTTATCCTCCAAAAAACAAGGTATTCCCTAACACATCTACTCCCCTATATGACCTACCAAAGAACCTCCCGAGATATGGCAGTTTACAAATGTCACATTTCACCACACTTGCCAATATTTAGCAAACAATAAGAAAGCCTCAGACTGAGTAACATAAGATCATAAACCAATGTTTCAATAAAATAGAAATTTATAAATTCAAGAGAAAAAACCAAATAAAGGCCAATTGTAGCTACATCACAACATTCTAATCTTAATTCAGAAATGAAATTAAATGAGTCCTTGAGGTAATTGGACAATGACAACCTTCAAGTTAAATATCCCCAATAAAATAAATTTAAACTTTCACACGACTAGTGTAAAATAAAATAAAATACCAATTACAAAATTAAAATAGTTCGTATTTCAATGATAAAAGTTACACATTACATGCACCATGTGAATTTGATAAGCCACCTAAGGGGAGGAGGGGAATGGCAGTTCTCTAACCACATAAGTATAATAGCATGAAATAATTGGCATTCCCTGACCACATAAATATGAGTGTGCAATATCATGGTGGACTCTTCCACAAAATATCAATGCCATGCATTGCTGAAGTATCCAAAATCTATAATCATAAAATGGGATCAACATCCCCCTCAATATGGTTTGTGTAATTCCATCCTTTACCCATGGGTTATAAACATCAAGGAATAGGTTTGCACTATGAACCAACAAGTGTGGCTCTCATATGTGGGGGAGTAGGGCACAATCAATGTCCATGGAAAATTACAACATCTCAACATATATCTTTTATCAAGATTAGGGACAGTGCCTTGAGCTCATAATTTCCTAGTAGAGGGACACATGTCTCTCAACTCCTTGTTCACACTAGTTAGCATCTCAATCTCGAAGGGGGGACCATACACTAGGGGTACAAATGTAACATATATACAAGAGTTACACAAAGGAATACATCACATTCCATATAGAAGATATGCATCCACACATTTCATGTTTTCACCATTTCACAATTAGTCAACTATACAATGAGCCATCATGAAGGGTACACATAGGGGATCGTACTTGACATCCACTCACTCTTATTCCAAGTTGGGTACCTTGTATCTCATACTTGGGGCACAACACATTTACTGGTTTACACATGACAAATCACATAGTTGCCATTTTTTTTCTTTATCACCCCATTCCATATGTTTCAAACATGCACATCATACACTTACTCTTACAACTTGGTCTATCCATAAAAAAATCCACAATAAACAACATAAGAACCATTACAGGGTATTCACGTCCACTGTGGATACAAAATAACTTCATTTCCATTTTTTTTCATCTTTTAAAGCCACAAAAAGATTTCCTTACACATAATTAAACTGAAAAATATTCTATTCTACCAAGTGGCATACATAGTTATGATAAAGTTCCTTCTCAACAAGGTTTTCCAATACTTAACACATTATAAGTAAAACATAGTCCAGCTGGTTAGCACCACAACCATAACATTCTCTTAATCAAAATTCACTCAATCATGCACTTAACATTTGCATCTCCAATGAGTTAAAATTTTTATGGCTTTATATAAATAATAATGCAATTGGGGACCCTAATTCTTGTCAAAGTAATATAGTTATGACACACATGCCATTCTATATTCTAGACATGCCATGCAATGGAAGAAAAAAAAAAATTCAAAATTTAGCAATGCAAGATTTACTACTACATTCATTCCTTCACCACCATCATTATTTATTTACTATGCATATTATATTCACTATAATCTTTTTATCTCAATATTAATTGATTCCATGTACAAGATCACACATACATCCTATGGTAGGAATGCAATTTTGGGACTAAGGTATTTTACCCAAATCAAACATATTCCTTTCATTTCTACAAGATAAAATTTACACAATCATGCATTCAATTCGTTCTAAGGAAACATGCACTTTTAGGAAGTAATTCATTTACCCATACATAAGAAAAGAATTGCATTTTTAACTCACTTCCAAAAATATAAGAAATATCTCATACCCCAAACATGGTTAAATCACTACTTTTTCTATTTGGTTTTAGGGAACGCAATATATGATTCTCTTAAGAAGCATTACTATTTCAAAAATATTTTACCACATATAGTATTTGAACATAGTATCATTTATTTCATAATCAATTACATCATTCACATCAGGGTATGTAGTAGTCAATAAAATCTAGCAACAATTATCAAAGAATAAGGAAAGGAAAGACACTGTCAGGTCATTTCAACCATCGATCATAAAAAGGAGGTAAGCACACAAATGAAATTCACACAAACAACACTAACGAGAGATCCCAATGTCACAATTGTGCTCTAATACCAAATGTCATGCCGAAATTTTTTCTACCAAATTACAGTTATGGAAAAAACACAAATTCCAAATTTTGATCCCAAACAGTTGCATAATTCATAAAATACTACTTCCTTTACATGTACTTCATGAAAGAATACAAATTTATGACCAATCAATTACAATAACTTGGTTAGGTAAAAAAATGTTGTGAACATCATAGTCGAGATTAAATGGATACATGGAATCCACACCATCGAGAATGTCTTAATTAGTTTTGCTAACTAATTACTAATCTGAAACATAATTCAAGTCACTTGTTAAAAAATTATATATATATATATATCAATAGTAATCTCAAAGTAAAAGTAAGAGAACAAGACCTAGGGGCCAAACCTAGTCCTCGGGGGCTCGTCTTTGATAACATTGCCTATTTATTTTGTAGAGGCTCTGTATTTCGACAACTTGAGTTTATCCAACTCATATTTGATTTCCCAAAAACCACACATTTGACCTAGGGTTTGAATCACAACAACTCACAATAGTATAGAAAATACATAAAATGATCAACAATGATTAATCTACCAGGCTTCTCATTTTACTATAAGAATAATTGTCAATGATCTCAATTGTAATGCTACTCAAGGTCCACTTGCCAAAATAGATAACCAAGTATGATCTAGGATGAAGTTGACCATATTATATCCTGAATAGATGGTTATAATTGAAGTTTTGATTTTAGTCTAAACCATACAAAGGTCACCATATAAAATTAATAATATTATAGGGTGAAAGGTTAATAAGAAAATTCACATATTGAATCTTTCTAGACAATTAAACCATTATACACTTGGTTGAATAACACAAGGGTTAGAACCCTTAGGTTCAAAGAAAACTCTACCTCAGACACACTCATAACCCAACAACAATGACATATGCCAACCACATTTCTCTAATCCAATTCATCTATGCCTCTATTCTTTAATTTATAAACTAAATGAGTAGGTACAAAAACCCTTTCTAGGGTCCCTTTCCCCCAGATAGTTTCATAGTCAACTGCCACCCACTTAGGTGAAGCCAAGGATTATAAAAATCATTAATAATACCTTAACATAAGGGTATATAATCGATCCCTGATAATTTGACAAAACTACATCATGATTAATATGAGTTGAATCTCTATGTTAACATAAGAATGTATTATATGGATCTTCACAATAATATCTTATATTTCCCTTACCATACTTCTGTTGATCAATAAGTAGCTGAAAGATATTCAAGGGAATCTTAGAATATTATTCCCTTTCCGAATATACAAAGTATTAAGGTTGGGAAAACTTAATACTAGATTTATAAATTCATACTCGCTAATCTTCTAAGGATCTTGTTCAGTCCTAAGAATCCTTTCAAGATATGCACACATTTTATAAAGAAAGTTTGTTCATAACAATGCACATCATGCATACACGAAAGTTTAATTTTTGGACTTAATATCTGTTTCTCTTCAAGGCAACAATCCTAGTTAAGTGCAATCTTTAAAGATCATCTCTAACCATAAGATTAGTAACAAAAATGATATAACTCAAGAGAATAAAACTTTCTCTCCACCTGACCATATTGGCATCATGAAGCCTCATGAGATCTAGCCAAAACCTTGAAAAATAAATCTTTTAGCCCCGTAATGATGAAATGGGGTCTTCCACTTAGATGACATAAAATGGTATTTGAAGACAAGATTTATCTAAGTAACTGTCAAATAGTTCCATGAGTGTGATACTCTAATTTTTTTGAACAACGCATTTCAACACCCATTAACCTTACTAGTTATCTTGTAACAAAAAATATATAAAATATTGTTAAATTTGTGCTTGGTGACCATTAGGAACATAGAACCCTAAGATTTTTTCATCTAGGGATACATTAAATTTTCCCTACGATGGCTTATGAATAAGGGTTTCATTTGAGACCAATGAAATGGTTGATGGATGCCAAATTCTAAACAAAATCCTAGAACACCCATAGATATGATCTGGGTATGAACAAAAACTCCCATTTGTTACCCCCACTATAAACAATACTCAAAAAACAAAACCAATGCCCCTAATACACATGATAGGGTCCAACATGCAAATGCATCGATATGTACAAAATACCAGGTGGGTATGCTTAAAAATAGCTGAAGATAGACTCCCATACCTGCATAAATATTCTCCAAGGCATGAGGTGGAGTCTTGAACCATTGCTTCTGCCCAAAATATCCTTTGTCCATCATGAAATCACATAAAGGACTTCAATCATATAATAACTCTGAAATGGCAGTGTGTTGTTGTGCCTTCCAATCTCCACTACTTTGATTCATTGGCTAGCTTCCACACCTCAAGCCGTGCACCTCTGGCCAAATTCATTGCACCTACCATTTCTAGAATTTAGAAATCTAAGGTTTTTTTGCATTGAATGCCCCTTGTATGATCGACCTCTCTTAGCTTACATAGCACACCTTTTTATTCTTGGTGGCATCCATTTCCTTCATTCCTCCATAAGAATGTCGCCTGGAGCTGACATATCATTTTTTGTGCCTTAGCTCCATTTGCCTAGCCATTGACACAATCCATCCCTTGAATGCAAGCCATCAATATTGAAATTTGTGCCATGATCAAGCACATCTCAATTACTTATCTTTCTTTAAAATACCATTGTCTGATTTGACCTACTTTAATTTTGGCCATAGATCTCCATCATTTCATATTGCCTATCACTTTTATGCTCCAGGCTCAAAAACCATTTTTACAATTTAAAGGAGTTGTGTGATGTAATGGAACATTTTCTTCTATCACCTTGAACACATGGTATTATCTCGCTTTCCTTTCGCTTCATCACAACTTCAATTACACTAAAGAGAAGATAATTGCAATGTATATAGCCTTTGTGATATAATAAACATGCCAACTGTCATTTTGACCATGCGTCCTCTTATCGATTCACTCATTTGAAATAGAGGAGCCACCATGGTCATCACTACCCTTTTTCCCATTGCACAAAGACTTTGTGCTTTGAAAATGTAAACTGTGATGCATATAACTTCTGCGATGAAATGAATAATTGCCACTTGTTCCTCCTAACATCATACTCCACTACCATCGCATGTCGCTGTTATGCCTTGTGCTTGAAGAATGAATTTTGTGATGTGAAGAGCTCGTGTGATGCAATCACAAACTACCACTTGTCTTTGTCCCTATAATTTTTCTAAGTATTAACTTCATTGATATTCTTCTCAGTATTATAAACCTTGGCGATCATCAATAAGTTTATCATAACTCCCTTTCTTGCCGACACCATCCTTTTGTCGATACTTTCCTAAGTTTTATAAACCTTGGTAGTCACCAATATGGTTATTGTAACTCCATTTCTTGTAGACACCTACCTTAAGTTTTTTCTTTTTCTCTATAGTTCTTTCTTTGTGCTTTTTGGTCTTCAGTAAAGTTAAGGAAACCTTCCCCTATACTGAAATCTTATATGGAAGGCTTATGCGATCAATTTAAAATACTATCGATTTGTACTAAAGTTCTAATAACCTTCCAAAACTCCGTTTATGAAAGAAAAATACTAAGGAATTGAAAAGAAGGTGTTTGATGTTGGGACTCACCATAGGTTTGAAAAACTTTGTAGGTCTTCGATAGGTTTTCAAAAACCTCCTTTTATGTTGATTGCATTAATTCCATATTAAAATTGAAAGTGGTGAAAGGAATAAATATTGTCACCACAGAGGGACCTCATGGTCTTTCTAGAGCTTTCCGTAAAATATCAAATAGCGATGCATAGAGAATTATTTGTTGAGCGAATGTTAAAACAAAAAAAGAAATATGCAAAAATTAACATAATTAGATGCCATTATCAAATGCAGAAGAAATTAAGAAAGGATAATCTATTTGACAACAGATAGATAACATCATTTTTATTAGAAAATCAAACAATACCATAATTAGATGGTTATTTCTCAATCATCATGACATTTAAATTACCACCATCATATTACACTGGCATTAAATGTTGGTTGTAGATCTTCACCTAAAACTATGTTGATGATATTACCATTATGTTGATGTCACGTTATCAGAATGATTCACAAAAATGATGCAAATTAGTTGTGAAAATGATGCTTGCCATATGTTGCTCACCCACATTCTTCCATTGGTCAACTCAATTCAATGCAAGCATTCCACGAAATGGTGGAATTCTACCCTCTGTCATGCTTTTCAGGGGTCAGGGATTACTAATCCCTCTTACGTCTTGCTTGAAGTGCTCAACAGAGCTTAATAAGCAAGTCCAAACACATATGCCTGAAGCTCTTTTACACCTATTGGGGTTCAGCCATTCGCCTTACCCTTTAGCATTTTCCTTCCTTTGAACCATCACAAACCAACACACTAACCTCCAAAACAAAAAAGCACGAACTTTGAAACATGTGTGAGTTGTTGGATTTCGGGGGTTCAGGATTACCTCTTACTCCTGTAGACACATAAAAATGACCTAGGCTTGCAAGCTCTATTTCTAATCTCTTTCTTCCTAGCATAGTTAAGACATTTTAATTATGTCCTTGGTCCACATTCGACTATTAATTAAATAATTCATGATTATTTAATTAATTCATATCTTTTTTATTCTTCATGATTATTAAATAAGATGGCCCCCCACCCTTTATTAATCAGCCCGCTAGAGTAGGGGGGGAGGGCCCCTACAATTCTATGGCCCCTACGGCGCCGTTGCCGTTCCGGAGATAGGTACGGTCAAGTGAGTACCTAAAGGGTCCGAAGGAGATCGACCAAAGGGCTCGACCCAAGACCCCACCATCCAGGGCCCCAACCCCACCGGCCCGTAGGGCGGGTGGGTCGGGCCCTGCCCTTCGGGACCGACCCGGGCCAACTCACTCTAATCTTTTATTTATTTATTTAATTACGTCACTAATTGTCTAATGTCTTTCTATAATTAAATAAATTTCTTAATTTATTTAATTATCCTTGTCCATTATGTCCTCTTGATTATTAAATAAATAACTTTATTTATTTAATTAATCTCTAATTTAAATTCCTCTTATAATTAAATAAATTCTTTTATTTATTTAATTATGTCCATCTTCACATTCTCCTCATTTTGAATAAAATCATTTTTATAAAATAGTCCCACCACTTGAATTAAATAGTTTTATTATTTAATTTCTCCTCTTTTATTGTGCTCATTTTAAATAAATCTTATTTATTTAAAATATGTCTCCCTTTCTAAATTCCCTCTTTAGTAAATAATTTAATTTAATTTATTTACTGTCACATGACCCAACCCCTTTTTGAATTAAAATAGTTTTTAATTTAAAAAGTCAACATTCTCTCTTGAATCAAATAATTATTATTTGATTCCCCAACAACTTCATTTTGTGTGCCTTGTCACATGCATTGTCAACCCTTGATTTGATTTTTCTTAAAATCAATCTTGTCCATTCATTTCAAATTTAACCTAATATTGCCCTAACCCTAATTGTGGGTTGTCATATTGAATCTTGTCCACAGATTCTAGGGCATTTGTCAATCTTTAATCTCATCCGTCCATACAAAATTGCATTTTCTATAAAATGTCAATTTTGTCTTCATTTTGAGATCCCTGGCTATCCATTATTATCTCTCTCTCATTTCATCTTGCATTTTCATGTTTTGTTATCTTTCATTTCCATATTTTGGCATCTCACATCTTACACTTTCATGTTTTGATTAGCTTACATTTTCATAGTTTAGCATTTTAGCATATTTATCATAGCATATCTAGGTTTTCATTTGATATTAGTTTAGAAGTTGTAGATGTTTACTATTTGCAGTAGGGCATAGTTTGCATATAGGTCATTTCAAATCCTTCAATATTTGCTTAGGGCTTGTCATCTCTATTGGCTTGCTCTTCACAAATCTGAGGGCAAACAATTATATTCAGCAAATTAAGGAGGTGTAATGGAGGTTAGTCATGGAGGATGAAGACAATCTATAAGATTGTTCATCTATTCCTTTGCACACCATTACCAACTAATGGGTTTTTAGGTTTCATTGCATTATTACATTGCTAAAACTAAATAGAAATTTCTCATTGTTACAACTCCTTCCTTTGTTTCATGTTAAGGCATAAGCCTTAATATTGGCCCACAAACACCGAAACTATTTCGGGTTTCGGGGTTCGCCCTTAACTCTTGCCACTTACCATCCTTTTGATAAGGCATAAGTATTCCTACTGAACTGCGACACCCAAACACTTCTTTTGCAAGCCTTAACACAGTTCGGGTGTTGGCCTTCAAGCTTTCTTATTACTATTTTCTTTTCAAACTGTTAAAATATAAACCTCAAGGCCGACTCGTGAACCCTAAAACCATTTTGGGTGTCGAGGTTTGGGGTTTCATTACACCCCTTTGCTAACATTCTCGATAAGATGTAAGCCTTAACATCGACCCACGAACTCTAACACCATTTTGGGTGTTAGGATTTGGGTCTCCCCCATCCTTCATACTTAACATTTAGTTAAGGCATAAACCTTAATGTTGATGCCCAATTCTTGATGCCTTCAACATACGGTAAGCCTTAAGTCTGAAGTTTGATGTAAAAAATATTTTTCAGAATTATCACACTCTTCCTTCCTTTCTTTGAGGGATTCAGTATGAGGTATGACCAAATCTCGATGTTCGAATCCTTTCAAACTTTACAAAAAATTTCTTCATTTGTTTTGAGGCACTTGGTAAGAGGTGTAACCGAAGCCCGAAGTTTGATGCCTTTTGAACATAACTCAAAATTCCTTTATTTCTTTAAGGAATTCAGTATGAGGTATTATTAAATCCTGAATTTTGATCTCTTGTAGTAGAGAATAGGCCTCAATCTATAAATTTGAAGCTTGATCAAACAACTAAAAAATGACTAACTCTTTTCTCTTTAGCAAATGATACAAGGTAATCCCAAAGCCTGATCCCTAAAATTTTGTAACTCTTCAAGGATTGCTAGAATGACACCCTAAGGCCAATGAATCCTTCTTCCTAACATCCATTATGAATCCCTTTTGACCTCAATGACAATTAGATTGCCAACATCCTACTATTCTAATTAAAGCTAGCTACAACCATCCCTATCAAATTAACTCTCCATTAACATCTCCCAACTATACGTAAGGGTATGATGCTCTAATTTAAGTTTAGATTATAATTCAATGATAAGACACACATCAATAATAGTATAGACTCTAAACTCTTCATCATTGCTTATTTACTCGTTATCTTAAAATCTCTTAGTTAAGTAGTACTATAGGGATCGAATCTGCACTTGCTATTTTTACTAAAACTCCTAAGGCTCCTTTATTGAATTAAGTGATAATACTTGATATGAGAAACCTCAAGTGAATACTATAGGAGGAATTCACAATCAACATGAGTGAAATGATAAGAAAGTACTACTACTACAAGTGGGCCTTAGAAACACATTATAGCATGAAAAATTATAGTATCTATCAATGCAGATTTAGTCATTTACTTTAACAGAACCATTCACATAAGAATTTAGCTAATCGAATCCTAGAATAAAATGACTAAAAGTACAACGACACTCAAACACAACTGGATCCTGTATCATCTAAATGATGCACTCTAAATCTACACAACTAAGTAGTATAAGTTTAGAATAAAAGGGGTTGTAAATCTGATATAAAGGGAGGGGCCTTACATAGCATAAGACAATCAAATGGCGAGCTAATTGGAGGTTTATATTTCCTTATATCTCCAACCATCATCATTCATAGGGAACTATTTCTAGCTTTAATGATTCTATTATTAGTTTTCTTTTTCTTGTAATGAACCTATATTTTTCCTTAGGAAATGGAAGTGGGAGTTGGCCTTCTTCTCCCTAACCATAAATAATTATTTGAGGATTATTTTTATATTGCAATGTGACCTCACTAAAAATTAAATTATAGAAATGGTCAAGTCTTATTATTGGAAATATGTCTTCAAATGTAGAGTACACAATGAGGCTTTTATTTTTGGTTTTAACATCATTGAATTCACATAAGATGTATGATCATATGTTTACTACAATTTCTAAATTTTCCATCTTGCTCTCTTTGGCTATATCCATTCTATTTGAGCCACTTGATAATCATTCTATAATTTTAATGCATGTTTGAAGCTTTATGTTTTTCTTAGTTAAAGTATTTCTAAATACCATCAGCTTAACGAAAACCTTAAGAGTGATATAAATTATTAACCTCTAGCAACCTATTATTCAAAGAATCTATAGGACATAATCCAAGGATAATCACAAATTGAGTTCATAGTTAGAGAGTGAGTTTGTAGGTGTGAACTAGATTTAGATCCACAAAGACAATCCAACAAAGGAAAAAAATGAATATTTGATTCTAATTCTCACACAAGACTATCTAGAAAATCTATAAATTCTAAGGTGGATCAACTTCATTGTCTTCATTGATTGACACTCATTCTTCAATATTAAAGCTACGTATTGTCTCTCTTCATCACTTACTATTTATAATATTATTTTGCGTGTTATATCTTTTATTAATTCATTCATTTTATTCCACTTTAACAACTATAATTAATCTAAATTATATTTTACTTAATTCTTGCATTATGCTAGAGTGACATAATGAGATTTGAAAGTTTATGTACATAAAATAAAAAAACAAAGATATGATAAGATAATAATATTATAATAAAAATATATAATATATTAACAATAATAATAATAATAATATAATAATAAAATAATATTAACATATTAATAAAAATATAATTATTTATATAATTAAATATAATATAATAATATTTTTAGACATACATCTTCTACATAATATTTTCTAGCCTAAATCACCTTTAACTCTATAATATTAGTGAAATCAACAAACTTAAGATGAATGCAAAACCATAATAAACCAAATAGTAATGGAAGGAAAAAAAACTTGTTATAAACTTAGCGATAACCATGAAATAGTTTTAGGAAAAAATATCATATGAACATTCAAAATGACATCATCTTTACTTATTCTAAAATCATTGTTTTAGCAAAAGAGCTTTAGGGATTCCATTGATATTACCAATTCAAATCTACCTTTCTCAAATTTAGATTGTTTAGTATCATTTTTATTTCTATGTTTGAGGTGAGATAAAGTGATAAGGTAAGGCACTCTTATTTTGAGCTAATTGGAGGATCATTTTTTCTTATATCTCCATCCCCCATGATTCACATGGAGCTACTTATAGTTTTAATGATTCTCTTATTAGTTTTCCCTAGATATAGATTGACTATCTGGATGGGTGGGAACTAGTCGAGTTCCCCATTTGAGCTATTTTTGGGTGAGAAACAACTCATAATCTAACAATTTATCCATTGGATAAGCATATTCTATATAAGTTGGTCCTTGATCTAGAGCAAGAAACAACCCACTTGGTTAACATTGATTAGGAAGGGGCCTGAGGAACTGAAAACACAATCTCAATGGTGTAGAACCTATTTAACACACTTTTGAACCATTGCTAGCATTGCTATTCATGAGCCTACATTTGTTTCTTAGGCCATGTAAGTGGGAGTTGGCCCTCTTCTCCAAAATCATAAATAATTATTTGACTTTTATTTTTATATTGTAATATGACCTCACTAAAAATACAATTATAAAAATTGTTAGGCATTATTATTGGGCATATATCTTTAAAAATAGAGTCAACAAAGATAGGGCTTTTATTTTTGGTTTGAACCTCATTGAATTCACACAAGATACATATGATCCTATGTTTACTATAAATCTAAATTTTCCATTTCTCTCTCTTTGGCTCTATTCATTCTCTATGAATCATCTAGCAATCATTCTAGAAATTGTATGCATGTTTGAAACTTGAAGCTTTTTCTTAGTTAAGGTATTTCTAGATACCATTAGCTTGATAGAAAAATTTAAAAGTGATAGAAATTTTTGGCCTCTCATAGTCTATTATTCAAAGAATTTATAGGACATAATCCAAAAATAATCACAAATTGAATCCACAATTAAGGAATGAGTTTAAAGTTGTGAACAAGATTTAGATCCATAGAGACAATCCAACAAAGGACAAAAATGATTTTAATTCTCATAAAAGACTATCTAGAACATCTATAAATATTGAGGTACATCAACTTCATTGTCTTCATCAATTGACGCTCATTCTCCAATCATGAAACTAAATACTATCTCTCTTCATTAATTACTATTTATAATATGATTATATCATTATCTATTATTAATTAATTAATTCTGTTCTACTCTAACAACAATTAATCTATTTTTTATTTAATTCCTTTGTTTAATTAATTAACCTACATTACCTTTACAATACCAACTCTAACATTTTAGTGAAATCAACAAACTTACCCAACTTTAAAATATAAAGATAGAATGCCAAATCATAATAAACCAAATAGTAACGGAAGGGGGAAAAAACTGTTAAAAACATAGCGAGAACCAGGAAACAATTATTTCTTTATATTGACTTCGATAACAACTCCAATTTTGATTTGGTAGACCAAAACAAATATAAGAACATCTCTTTAAAAATGCATGTCCATTTCTTACGCATTCAAAAACAGATTTATAAGATACATTGCTATTTTTATAAATAATTCTCAAGTCGTTTACACTTATCAATAATATTTCACATCTGCCTATGGGCTATCAGAAAGCTCTAGGGCATCCCAAGTAATCCATTTACAGTATCCCTCCGCGACAGAAGGATCGCCCACTGCAACTACCAAAACTACAATAATACATAAAATTACGGCCCTGGCCCATGTTTGGCACAATTGTTCACATGACGATGGACACCCCAAGGAAAGAGAAGGCCTGACAGACATTGAGACGATTGCATGAAAGCCTACACTATCATAGTGAAACGTGTCTGTGTGTAACACCACCACTCACCACTCTCCACTCTCCTACAATGGTAATTTTGAGCGGCGCGCACGTTCACATTCTATTGGTTTTAGGAAAATTCACCATTGAACGTCAACAATTTATTGTGAGAAAATTTACGGTCATGATAAATTCACTGTCAAGTAAAACTCACCAGATTTCAATTTAAATAATACATTTTATATTTTGATGTGTTGAAATGGTTCATCTCAAGTCAAATTAATAGATAGATTTCTATTAAAAAATTAATGTGATTTCAAACGAATCATCTAAACAAATCAAAATTAAAAATTTGTTCTAAACTTAATTCTAAACTATGTCTTCAAAATATGAGATCATCATATCAGTAGATGAAATTAGTTATAGTTATATTTCTCCTTATCTAATGTGTATCAGACCTCTCTGAACCCATGAGTTCTCAGATGAAATGATTTTGAACAGTGTGCATGTTCAGACTCTTTCAATGTATTGTATTTAATTATCATATCAATTCTAAGTCAGATTTTAATTTAAATCATACATTTTAAGCTTTGACATGTTTAGATAGTTTACCTGAAATTAAACTAATAAATAAATTCTATTGAAAAATTAATGTAATTTCAAATAAACCTAAACAAATTAAAATTTATTTAAAATTGCTCTAAACCTAATTGTAACCTACATCTTCAAAATATGCCATCATAACAGCAAATGAAACTAGTTATAGTTATATTTCTCCTCATCTAATGTGTATCTGGCCTCTCACCGGATCCATGAGCCCCTAGATGAAATTATTTTATGTTGTAAAGTATGGTAACGCTGGCACAGTGTGGAAATTTGGACAGTTTAAAACTATTTGTAGAAATGGTATATCATATTCTGCGAGTGGACGGTGCTGCCGGAATCATCTTTCTTGTATATTTTCATACATTTTTATTATTCACTACGGATATGCAGAGTCCTGTGCACTATATATGAACATTTCAATTGGGAATTTCAATCCCCCACATGCGACAGGACTGCCTGATTGGGAGAATAGACTTGTTAAGAAATCTTCTGGGAAAAAAGGAAGAGTGTTCGCCTGGTTTCAATCTTGCCACCACCCCACGACAAGTTATGCAGCAGAATAAACGACCAGAAAAACAAATGTCTGTCAACTGCATCTCCTTTCTTTCTGTTTAGTTTGCCAATTTTTTGTGTATGGGAACATTGATTTCTTTTAAAATTTGCTTTTGATCAGCCAGTTTTTGACATCTTCTAAGTCCAAAATTAAAATACTGTGAACTAAGTCCGTTAATATTCCATGACCACATTCACATTTTAATCCGAATTTGCTAAGATGAAATACTATATTAAAAAATCTCATGATTTTAAAAATACAATATATATTTCTTTATAATTTTAATAGATAATTATATTTTTGATTGTATGGGCAAAATAAGTCTTGAAGAGGTTTGAGAATTATTTATAACAAATAATAGTTGAAATTAAAGTCAGATAGCAACGCAATTGCAACTAAGCTGCCCTCCTACAACAACTCTAAAAAATTGTTAATCCAAAAACAAATGATTAGTGACCTACACCGCCAAACCCCTCTCTACCCTTACCTAGTAGACTGCCTAGTAGACTGCACATTTAAAACATGTGTATTAGAATTGTATATATGTTTAAGAAGACCTCTATTACTCCTTTCGATGATAGTTTAGGACATACCATTTCCTGCATCTCATATTGAGGGGAGATGATAGAAGAATCCTATCTTGTCACCTCATCCTACTCCACTACATGTGGAGAAGAAGCGCGCCTTATCGTAGAAGACATAAGCTACAAAAAATCTAGAGGCATACAAAGGACACAGGTTCCAACAACGCACTCCTTGAGAGAATAAGACTCAAAAGAAGGAACATCAACCCACATAGATGTTGGCAACACAAGGGCAGACAACTGAGAGGGGGAGGTGGGGGGGACGGTGAATCAGTTGTCACAAAAATTATACTTATTATACTTATTAAACTTATTCTTAGATCTGATAAATAAACATGAAAGCATAAACCATCACCACATCAAAAACACACATAGCACCAAGATTTTTGTGTGGAAACCCTGTTCGGGGAAAAAAACAGTGGAGATTAGTTCACAAATTTATACTTTGTTAAAAGTATTATAAATGGGGAATGTACATGTATTCAGGGACACTACCTAGAGCTCACTGCTCAAATACAAAAAGGTTCACTGCCCAAAGAAAGACTTACTGTCTTACAGTCACATTTGGATTACATCTGAAAGATAGATTGAATTGAGAAAATAACATCTTCTAATGCTTGATTACAGTTCTGATTAATCACATAAACCCTTTCTTCTGCTCACTCTTCTTCACACTTTACTTCTTCCTTCAAAAGATTAGAACATTATTCGCACACAACACTCATCGCACATCGCACACCATTCCTCAAATGGTATAAACAATCGATCATATATATCCACAACTAAGGATAACATCAACTACATGTCAGCCCAACAAAATATGAAATGTGTACAAACTGTCAGCCCAAATTAATAAAAAATTTATCAATGTGAACCAAACAATGTTGGCCAAAACACAGTAAGGACCCAAAAAAACATGTATCAAACACATAACACCTTAAACAATTATGCCTTGAAGATCCACAACATGCTACAATCACCTTGTTGTTCATGATCATGAAAAATATGAACTCACAAAAGAAAATCACCAATCACGAGCATAACAATCAATGTGGACCAACAACACAGATAGAGCATGATCTAAAAACATCCACAAGCATCATGAATCACCACAGAAGCATCTACAACAACTCAGATTACTAGAATCACATCGTCTTCTTTCAGGAACACCAACTAAAGCAACAAAACAACTGTCAAAACATAGATACTCATAACTTGGTCAAATCTTCATGCGAACCTCTAAAACTTCATGTGGATAAATTAGATATAATTTAAAAAAAAAAAACAATACACAACTTATTATCATCAATATACTGAGCTAGCCATCATACTAAGCTTCACTGCATCACTGACAACCTGTAACTTATTTTATTATAATTTTCTCAATATCCTCTACATATACAACCTTAAAGACATTAATGGTGATAGTTTTGACATCAATGACAACCACATATCAACAATATCCAACAATCTCCCCATTGGCATTGATGAAAACACATGATGTGAAAAACACCTTAAATGATACTTTTTCTCTTAGCACTTTCTCCCCCTTAGATTCTGACTCTTTTCTCCTTAACTCTTTCATAGTTTTTCACACATGAATCTTCTCCCCCTTTGACATCAATGATAAAGTTACACATTATCTTTCTCCACACAAGATCTGAACCACATTTCTGAACATCTGACTACTCCCCTTGAGTAGCAGCCACCACAATATCAATCCGGATCACAAGATATGACTATGAAATGCATAGACTGATGCAAGTCATTGCATCTTAATTCTGATTAGGAAGGGTAATCACCCCTAGCTTCCCTCTAAGGTACTCAAAATTATCCTTAGGCAAGGGCTTGGTAAAGATATCTGCAATTTGTTCCTTAGTGGGCACATACTCCAATCTGACTTCCTTTTCTCTCAAAAAGTGAAACTTGATAGGTATATGCTTTGTTTTTGAATGCAACACTAGATTCTTAGAAATATTAATTGCACTTGAATTATCGCATAATATAGCAATAGGTTCATCATACATAACTCTGATATATTTCAACATCTTCTTCATCCACAATACTTGAGTACAATTGTTAGCAACAACAATGTATTATGCCTCTATAGTAGATAACGAAATGACATTCTGCTTCTTACTTAACCATGAAATCAACTTGTTTCCCAAGAAATATGCACCACCACTAGTACTCTTTTTTTCATCCACATCTCCCACCCAATCAACATCGGTAAAAGCACTCAAAGTATTTAGTCATCTTCTTTAGGATACCATAGGCCAACATCAACTGTCCCCTTCAAGTACTTGAAAATATTCTTCACATCTATCACATGAGATTCCTTCAGATCAACTTGAAATCTTTCAACAATGCATATGAAGTTAATGATATCAAGTCTAGTTTGAGTCAAATAGAGCAATCCACCAATTATGGATCTATATCTAGTCTAATTTGTTTTAGGAGAATCATCATCTTGTGTCAACTTACATCTAGTCATGATAGGTGTACCAACTAGCTTTGAATCTTCCATACCAAAATTCTTTAGAAATTCTTTCACATACTTGGACTGAGATATAAAGATCCCTCTATCTAGCTGAGTAATTTGTAATCCCCAAAAAAATCATTTCTCCAATGATAGACATCTCAAACTCAGTCTGCATCTCATCATCAAACTTCATGCACAAACTATAATCTCCTCCAAAAATGATATCATCAACAAAGACTTCAACAATCAAATCTTTATCATGATCAATCTTGAAATACAAATTACTATTAGCAGTATCTTTATTAAATCCAAGATTCAATAAATACTTGACTAATCTGGCAAACCATGCTCTTGGGGCTTGCTCAAGTCCATACAATGCTTTCTTCAACTAACAAACCATATCTCCCTGATAAATCATTTGAAATCCATTAGGTTGCTCAATATACACTTCTTCATCCAGTTCACCATTTAGAAATGTTGACTTAACATCCATCTGATAAACCTTGAAGTTTTTGTAAGCAACATAAGCAAGAAATAGTCTCACAGCTTCAATCCTAGCAACATGAGCACAAGTTTCTTCAAAGTCAATTCCTTGCATCTGAGAATATCCTTTACACACCAGTCTTGCTTTGTTTCTAACAATTTCACCTTTCTCATTCAGTTTGTTTCAAAAGACCCATTTAGTTTCAATTGAATTTTTGTCCTTAGGTCTAGGAACAAGAATCCATGTATCATTCTTCTCAATTTGCAGTAGTTATGCTTTTATTGCTTCCACCCAATGTTCATCTTTGCATGCTTCATTGATACTATTAGGCTCAGTCTTTGAGATCAAACAATATTCTTCTACAATTCTTCTCCTTGTTTAAACACCTTTGTTATTATTACCTATAATATGATCTTTTGAATGATTTAGTCTTACATACCTTGGAGTCTTAGGCTCTTGAACTTCCAGCTCTTGTGATCTTACTTCTTCACTTTCACTAGTTTCTTCCTCTTGATTTTCCTGATTCACCGGAATAGTTTGAACTCGATTTAGAGTCTGAACTTTCTTTCCTTTATCTAAACTGCCATTCTGATCATTTGAATCATATCCATAGGTTTTGGATGGTATAACTATGTCTTCATCAACCTTCACATTATCACTTTCAATTAATTTCCTCAATCTCTTATTGTAGCACCGGTAGGCTTTACTTTTAGTAGAATAACCAAGAAATATTCCTTCATCACTTCTAGCATCAAACTTTCCTATATCTTTATCTCTTTTGATATAGCATTTACTCCCAAAGATTTTGAAGTATCTAATAGTAGGCTTATGACCAAACCATAGCTCATAAGGAGTTTTACCGGTATCACCTTTGACATGTACCAGGTTGAGAGTGTAAACAACAAAACTCACAACTTCTCTCCAGTATATATGAGGAAAATTTCCTTCCAGCATCATAGTCCTAACAACTTCTTGAATTGTCTTGTTCTTCCTTTCCATAACTCCATTTTGTTGAGGGGTCCGTGGGGAAAATAATTGTCTCTTTATCCCATGATCTTCACAGAAAGAATAAAATTCGTCGGAAGTGAATTCACCACCTCTATCTGATCTCAGACATTTAATCTTCAAAACTGTCTTTGTCTCAACCATAGCCCTAAAAATATTGAATTTCTATAGAGCTTCAACTTTTTCCCTTAAGAAAGTAACCCACATCAATCTAGAATAATCATCAATAAGTAACATGAAATACCTATCTCATTGTAAACTTCTGACTCTAGAAGGACCACACAACTCAGTATGCAAAAGCTCCAAGAATTCATTTGAACAATGATGTTTGCTTCAGAATGAAATTCTAGTTTTCTTCCTTAACTGACATTCCTTGCATATAGTATTAGTAGGTTTTATCAACTTAGGAAGATCTATCATTGCTTGAGTAGAACTTATCTTGATAATATTGTCAAAGTTTACATGACACAATCTCCTATGCCACAACCAACTTTCATCAACTTGAGCAATCAAACAATTTTTACTAGTAGTACTTAGGTGAAAGATATTACCTTTTGTTTTTGTACCAGATGCAATCATATTTCTAGAACTACCCAATATTCTACACTTTCCATACTTGAATTGAAGATTATATCCCTTGTCAACCATCTGGCCAACACTTAAAAGATTATGCTTCAAACCTTCCACATATAGAACATCATCAGTATTATGCTTACCATAAAAAAAATGGATCCTATGCCATAGATTACACTAGCTTTGTCATCACCAAATATTATTACACAACCATCATACTTTCCAGGCTCACAAATTTACTTTTATCACCTGTCATGTGATGAGAGCATCCACTATCAATTACCCATTCATCTTTTTCTTCAATTCTGGCAGCTAGAGCTTTCTCCACATTCATGCAACTAGTAGATTCATTAGGTATTGGATTATTTTCCTTGATAGCAATAAATACCCATTTATCCTCACTTACATTCCCTTTATTAGATTCATCATCTGTCACACCTTCATCAACATCATAATAACACTTTCTTTGGAATGTAGGCTTGTTAGGTCTTGACTTAGGAACTCTTTTCGGACAACTTGAGGCAAAATGACCTATCTTATTGCAAGAGAAACATTTAATCCAGGAAATTTCCCTTTATACTTACCTTCTCCTTTGGCTACCCTCTTGACAATAAGTGCTTCAAGCTCATCTAGTTTTCTCTCTTTTTCATTCAATATCTCTCATTTCCTTCTCATACTTGGACATTTTTCTAGAAGAAATTTCTCCTGGATCATATCTCTACTTATCTTTTCTAGAGATAGTAGCTTTGAATGCAAATTATGTCTTAGGAAGAGATTCACCAAACTCACTTAACTCAAAAGAAACAAGCTTACCAATCAACACGTCTCTGGTTACATTTGTCACAGTCCGAATCTCCTCAATAGTAGTAGCTTTGTGTTTGTATGCAGTAGGAAAGTATATGAGAACTTTAGCAACAATCTTTGATTCTTCCAATGTTCCACCAGCACATCTGATACTACACACAAGTTCATTCACTCTTTGCATAAAAGAAGTGATGTTCTCATCTTCACCCATTCTCAATGTTTCATATTTCCCTTTTAGGCTTTGCAGCCTAGCAATCTTTACATGGGTATCACCTTCATACAAAGTTTCCAATTTTTTCTAGATCTCATAAGCAACCTTCAGCTCCATTACATTTTTCATCTCAGAATCAGTTAGAGCACTCAACAATGCTTCCTTAGCCCTGATATTGTACTCGACTTCCTTATTCTCACCTACAATAGAATTAGGACCATTATGTGGGATGCTATATCTATTATTTGTAATTGTCTAGTAAGGTTCACCAATGCATCTTAGATGACACTCCATTCCAGACTTCCAAAGAGAATAATTTGTTCCATCAAATCTCAAATTATCCTTCTTATATGTCACCATCCTGGATCACCTCAAGCGGTCAAGCTTCTCCAGATGAACATGCTCTGATAACAACTATTGGAAACACAAGGGCAGGCAACTGGGAGAGGGAGGGGGTGAATCAATTGTCTCAAAAATTATAATTATTAAACTTATTCTTAGATCTGATAAATAAAAATGAAAGCATAAACCATCACCACATCAAAAACACACATAACAACAAGCTTTTTGCGTGGAAACCCTGTTAGGGGGAAAACCATGGTGGAGGTTAGTCCACAAGTTTATACTCTGTTAAAGTATTATAAATGGGGAATGCACATGAATTCAGACACACTTCCTAGAGCTCAATGCTCAAATACAAAAAGTCTCACTACCCAAAGGAAGACTCACTGTCTTATAGTCACATTAAGATTACATCCAAAAGATATTGAACTGAGAAAATAGCATCTTCTAATGCTTGATTATAGTTCCAGTTAAGCACATAAACCCTTTCTTCTGCTCACTCTTCTTCACACTTTACTTCTACCTTCGAAAGATTAGAACATTATTCACACACAAAACTCATCACACATCACATACCATTCCTCAAATAGTATAAACAATTGATCATATATATCTGCAACTAAGGATAACATCAACTACATGTTGGCCCAATAAAATATGAAATGTGTACAAACTGTCGGCCCAAATTAATAGAAAATTTATCAATGAGAACCAAAAAATGTCAGAAAAAACATATTAAGGACCCAAAAAACAATGTATTAGACATGAAACACCTTAAACAATTATGCCTCAAAGATCCACAACATGCTACAATCACCTTGCCAGCCATGATCATGAAAAACATGAACTCATAGAAGAAAATCACCAATCGCGAGCACAAGAATCAATGTATACCAACAACACAGATAAAGAATGATCTAGAAACATACAAAAGAATCATGAATCACCATAGAAGAATCCACAACAACTCAGCTTACTAGAATCACATCATCTTCTTTTAGGAACACCAACTA
This sequence comes from Sequoiadendron giganteum, assembly GCA_007115665.2. Classification (NCBI taxonomy): domain Eukaryota; kingdom Viridiplantae; phylum Streptophyta; class Pinopsida; order Cupressales; family Cupressaceae; genus Sequoiadendron; species Sequoiadendron giganteum. The sequence continues at coordinate 643,984,391 of CM021104.1, read as the reverse complement.
AAGCAACAAAACAACTGTCAGAACATAGATACTCATAATTTGGTCAAATCTTCATGCGAACCTATGAAAATTCATGTGGATAAACTAGATATAGTTGTCAAAAAACCCTTTAATCCACAACTTCTTATCATCAATATATTGAGCTAGCCATCATAATGAACTTCACTGCATCACCAAAAACTTGCAACTTATTTTATTATAATTTTTTCAATATCCTTGACATATACAGCCTTAAAGACATTAATGGTGATAGTGTTGACATCAATGACAACCACATATCAACAATATTGAAAAATATAGCTAGGAGAAGGCATTGGAGTTGTATCAAACATAGAGGGAACCACTTGCTACACAATCCCATCAAGATCCAGGGAAGCCATAGGAGACCCACAATCCTTATAATCTAAAAAATCTATAACAATCAAGTGTTTAGTATGGGAATTCCTCTACCATGTAGCTAAATCCACCAACCTAAAATGATAGTGGGGTAATTAGAAGCAAGGTGCCTTGTAGAAATTTCCATTAGAAGAGAAGACCACTATAATTGAGTAGCTGATTCTAGGGAATATCCTCTAAGACTAGAAAAAATATCCATAATTTAAGTGGTATTTAAATTTGACCAAATATTTGTTAATATCCCCTATGATAAGGATAATATCCATAATTTAATTTATGTAAATTGAAAAATGACATATTTGTTAAAAGATTAAATGCTTTTATCTTTATGGATCTCTAATTTAAGTGGTTTTTAAATTTAGTCAAATATGAATGTGTCTTGAGTATTGTTCACTAGTAAATTTTAGCAATATTTCTTGGTTAGTCTTTATAGGCCTCAATTTCTTTACAAAAATAATCGAAATAAAAATGTCTATATCAATGCAAGGAGTTATTTTTTCTAAAAAATCAGCAATAGAATAAGATTTGAAGTCATAATAATTCTTAAACTTTGAATTGTTGTATATTAAATACATGCATTTAGACATATAAAAGGAAATCTAGATACATAAGGACAAATAACACCTCTTTGATGATATTATATCAATTATGGCTTAAATTTTTTTGTTATTAATAAATTTTTTAGATACGCTTCAATGTTAATCAAGGGATGAACTTCAATGAGTAAGCATATAATTATATATCAAAACTTGTTCCTCAATTAAACTACTATGAGTAGGGAAACCAATCTATCAAAGTTGCATGGGGTTAAACTTGGCACAAGCATATATTTATCAATTAAAAGTTATTCTTTAGTTAAGTTACTTTGAGTGGGGAATTAGTTTTTCAAAGTCACGTGCAAGGTCAAACTTGGATGAGTAAGCACACATTTATAAATTAGAAGTTATTCTTTAGTTAAGCTACTATGTGTAAGGGAATTGTTTTATTAAAGTCACATGAGATCAAACTTGGTTAAATTACATCTCTAGGAGATTTAAACTTTTGTGGATGTCGTAATCAAGGAACATACCATCATCCTCACCAGATGAGTTCAAACGATAAAAATATACCATTCTATAATTTTAATCTAGCTTTCTAATATTCAACTTACAAGTTTAATATTCTTTAATGGGGTATTTTCATTCTCAGCTTTGATATTGTTTTAAAATATTGAATGAAATTATTCTAATTTTGTTCCCAATTTGTGACCTTGAATTCAATTAAAGTACTAATTTCCTATATTTTAATATATTTATTTCATTTAACCATTTCATATTGATTGTGCCAATTAGATTATATAGTGAGATTTTGTGCATACATTGTTCCATCACTTTTTTACATGTTATGGAAATTAATGAAATACATTTCTTTCCTAAATATTGAACATGGACTAACTTTCACTAAAGAAAATAGAATTATTAAATGGTGTAAGGTGTAGATTCATTCCCAAGAGTTTGGAGTGAATTTACATCAATATGTACAAGTGTTATTTGAGACATTTTTATATATTTTTAAATGAATTTTAATTTTAATTATTTTTATGGTACTTTGCAATAAGGATTACATTTGCTTCTATAAAGAATTGTAGTTTCATTAATGAGAATATTGGATAGGATGAAAACAAACTTGGAACCTACTTGTGGCTATTGAGCTATTCTAGTACTAAGTCACTTGCCCTTTTATGGTTGAATTTTAAATTCTATCAAGAAGTGCATTTAAATTCCAACACAATTGCAAGGTACATTCATAAGATCAACTATTATCATATTCAAATTTTTAAATGTGATAAAATTTAATTCTAATTAATTTCAAACAAAATAGAAGTTTAGTTATTATACATAAAGTTTAATTCTAATAAATTTTCTACTATCTGACTACAAATTACATTAATTTTCATCTTGTACAAATAAATAATTATTATATTAATTTTATATCTTACAAATAATTTATTAATAAATTTATTTTTTGTACTCTTTATCATATAATTAAAATTGACTATAGAAAAATTATCTACCTCTAACAAAATTTTGATCTTGTATAAAATTATTAGCAAATTCAAGTTGGTTTTCAATTTGATTGACACACCACATGTTATTGTATTATTGCAAACTAATCAATCATCACTTGTAAATATTTTTTAATAATCTGCTACTATTTCTATAGGGATGATGAAACTCCAAAATATTTTGATATGAAAATGAAAATTAAGTGAAGCATTTTGACCAAAATTGCAAAACTAAGAAGACAACAAGAGTTGGGAGAAATATGGACATTCATTTAATGATGTTTTATTTTTGATGGGTTTTTGTCAAAAGTTTCCAAAAAAAAAAGTCAATTCACATAACTTGGAGATATCAATGGGACAAAACTACCTATCAATGCAATGGGATGGTCATAGATTCTTATAAGAAAGATCATTGTGGACTAACAAATTTCATATTTTTACTCTAGCTACTTAAGATTACTTAGCCAATGTGGTTTTCTATGTCTCAAGACATGGGATGAGGACATATGTCATGATCTTATGTTATCCTTAGTTTTTCTCTAAGGGTTTATTTTTTCTTCTTCATTTTATAAGGATTCTTCATTGTATTAGTCTTAGTCAATGTGGAATGCATATAAATATTTATTGATTTTTTGGATCAATAAAGTTTTTACCTCCATAGATTTTCTTTTTCTCTCTTTGTGTGGCAAGTGTTTGATTGTAGGTGATCATTGGGAGTTGTACGGTTGAAGAATCAACTCCAATAGTAATGATGGTGTACTTTCACCTTCAAATTTTCTCATTTGACAAAGTATTTTCATGCATTCCCTATATTTTTATTTTTCTTTCATTCATTGAGGTATTCCTTACTAGTTCATTCCCATGACAATTGCCAATTCCTTATTTTAACATAAAATTATCAACATTTATTAATTGAAAATTTAATTAAATAAAAATAATATAATGTTCTCTAAAAATGAACATAATTATTACAAAAAATCTCTTAAAATAAAATTAAATGATCATTAGTAAAAAACTAATAAATTACAAAGCTTATGTTTATAACTAAAACTCCTAAGAAAATAAAAAATATATAGTGATTTAAGAATTATTAATTTCCAATACAAATGAATAACTTGTAATAACATAAAAGTAAAAGTCTCATAAAATGAAATAAAAATAATGTAGAAACCATTCAAAAACTATATTGTGTGACCAAATCATGGGTAACATGCTTTTGTGTAACACATTCATACTATGTAATGTGTTCGTATTATGATTAAAAAAATAAAACCCCGTATTTTTGGTTTGGGATGGTGTGAGGAAAAAATGATGAGATTAAGGTTTAGAATTTTTTTTTGTCTCTAAGAGATATTATTTTCTTATTCAATAACATTTTTTAACTTCAATGTCACTAGATTTACTTCTTATCTATTAGTTTTATTCTTATCTTTTTAATAACCATAAATTACCAACAATATATTGTATCATAGAGGTGTAGCATATTTTATGAATTCTTATTATATCACCCCTTGACACCTATTCAAAGAGTTATCCTTTGTTCATCTACTAGAATTCAAAAAAGTAACTAGTTCCACTATGTTCAACCCTCACTTTGAACCCTTGATAAACCTCACTACCTAAATCAGCCCATTAAAAATTAATCACGAGAATTGATTCCTTCTAATAATATTATTATAATTAATATCTAACCTACCTCAACTATATTTGATGTTTTTTAGTCCATGGTTTGAGATCCCTCCTTTCCTACTTGGAAATAGTTAGCTATAGAAAAATAAAAGAAAGTTAGAAAGCAAGAAGATCTAAGTATGAACATTCAAGTAAATAAAGAGCTATATACCCATAAAAATTTAAAACATGTAAAATAATACATCTTATGATTATAAATGATTGTTGTGAAATGGTATTGTGAAAGTATTATAAATTTTATATCCTAGAGGGAGGTTAAGATGATATGATAATTTAATGTCTAACAAAAAATGTCTATTGGATTGTTATAATGATTAATGTTCTAAGTTTGGAAACACATATTGAGAGTATTTATATGGAAAATTCAAAAAAATGTGTCAACCTAATAATTAAAAGAAAATAATGATGAATAACCATACATACTGACAAAAAAATTATGGATTCACATTGAATGGACTTTTTAGACCTATGACTTGTTCCTTCTAAATATTTTTGTAGAATATGATAGATATATTTTGTATAATATGATTTATCTATATATTGTGGCTTAGTGGAAATGGAAATTGGGCAGTCGATAAAGGGTAAGGAGGTAAATAAGACATGGTAGGAGAAAATTACTATAAATTTGGTTTTAAATTTTTGTTGTATGGAGTAACAAAGAAATATTTATCAAAATAAAGAGGTGCCTTGTGGATACAAATATATTTTTTAGTTAATTTATCTTCCAATGAATTCAATGATGAGGCGTCTTGAACTATTTAAGAAAACCATTATATTTATATACAACCAATAATGTAAATTAAAAATGACATATTTTTTAGAAGATAATTATTATTTTTATCTTTATGAATGCATAATTTAAGTGGGTTAAATTTAGTCAAATATTAACGTGTCTTGAATTTTGTTCACTAGTAAATTTTAGTAATATTTCTTGGTTAGTATTTATGGGCCTTAATTTATCTAAAAGAAAGGTATCTATTAATGCAAGAAATTATTTATTTATGAAAATACCAATATAATAAGATTTGAAATCATAGTAACTCTTATTCTCTGAACTTGTCAATATTGAATATATTTATTCAGCCATATAAAATGAAATCTAGATAGATAAGGAATAGTAACACCTCTTTGAGGATATTACATTTGTTGATCATGAAAGCTTGTGCTTCTCCCGAACAACCTTATGAGAAATTCAGTGAGTGGGGGACCTAATTGTGACTCGTTGAATAAACTCTAGGAATTTTAGAGAAGCCAACTCTTCTTTGGTATTTGGGGAAAAGAGAGAAGGAAATACAAAAAGGAAACTAAATGCGGTGATGCACCAAAGATTTTACAACATTTAAGAAATCCTAATAAGCTCCAGTTTCTAATAAAGTGAACATAGAATGCCACAAATCCTTCATTGTTGGAAGGAGAAAAAATGACTAAGGACGATGTGGGAATAAAGCAGTCATTTGAATCCTCCCATAGGAAGCACCCATTAAGATTCAAACAAAAAACTGAAACCTAAATTCAAACAAGATACTTTGGATCCTTACAAAGCTATTCCATTTGACAACATAATATGAAATTGACAAAAAATTCAACAAGATAATGAAAGAGCATTATAACATACTTCAATTCCTGAAAGCTTAGGTTATGAGATCATAAAAGATAGCAATTGAAAATTGAATATCAAGACTTATGTGTAGAAGTAAAGAGACATAGAGCATTCAATGTATATGAGATAGAAAATAAAGCATAAAATAAAGGTCACATGAGTACAATTTGATACAAAATTTCTTCCTCTATTACTTAATATTGATGAATAATGAAAATGCTAAGGTCAGATAAAAAATCTAAACAATTATCTTGACACCAATTACAAAAGAGTGATCAGAGCTCTATAAGAAATCCTCTATATCCTATTCTACTGCTACTAATAATCTATTACCTATATATCTATTGATTGATATATCATCCACTATCCCCATATCCCTCTAGAAAATTCCATTTTATAAGACAAGGGAAGCATACAAGAATTGAGCACTCTATGCTGCCAAAGGTAGAAACCCTAATAGGTGTCATAACCAGACAACCTCAAAATTTGATAAAAAATCAGATCCGATATGATAATAAAAATTGAGTTTCTTTAATAATGGTGATGTGTGTAACAAATCGATAAACTAGATATTCTGAGAGCTTTGTGTAGGTCTCCTTGTCAGAAATAAGATACAGTTATAAATGCTTAACTAAATCTGACCCGATCTGCTACAAGTGATAATGGCGATGTCAAAGGGGTTGACTCTAAAGCAGTCAAAGAAAAATTGCCCTACCGCCTGATAGTGTCTATGAAGGTATAGATTTGAAGGTAAAGAAACCTACTTGATAAAAGATGGGTGACATGGAAAGCTAGTGGGTGTTCTTCAAAAAATGGGAGAGCAGCTTGAGGAAATTTCCTACGGGGTGGCCACGTGTACAACTTCGGGCCCGAAAAGAAAGAAAATCCTAGAAAGGTAGTGCAACCACTAGATGACACAATTGCACACCTTTTCATCAAAATCATCCCGTTCCCTTCAAAAAGATGTACCAAAGTGACATGTGGTGATACAAAGATAAAAGAGAAAAAGGTAAGGGCCTCGGGGCCGAAAGAACAAAGTGAAGAAAATAACATACTTAAAGAGTGAAAATGCTCCACATAACTGGTGACTCATAGGGGGCCTTCATCTACAGAGGCATGAACCTAGAGAAATAAAACATCATAAAAGATAGAAGAAATCTACAATCCCTCAAAGTTTGAGGAATGCAGAATGTAGAAAATACCAATCTTCATTAGAAGGTAGTACTAATGCATTTAGGATTTTTGAGGCTTGATTGAGGTCAATTATCTCCTTGAAGGAGATCACTCCCCATTTTGCTTGGGCTGATCCAATGAGGGGAAAGATCTAGGCGAAGGGGATAAGAACATCTTTGATCTCTTTGGCCATAGGTGGTGAGCTCAATTTTTGGAGCTTCGATTGGTCCTACTACTTGGCCTCCAAGGCCTATCTAAGATCTTCTTCAGTGAGTACTACTCCATCAGGTGAAAACAAAGAGGGAAAACCCAAATGAACTAAAGCTCTGAAATCCTCTCTTATTTTTTTGATCTTTTTGGTTAGCGCCAGTCGACAATTCTTGCTTCTCTTGGAAAATTGGTTGCACATGATGAACTCATTTTCCTTCCTGGTATTCAATCTCTATTTTGGAATCCCAATGTTCCCTAGAGTCTCCTCAATCATATTATATAACTTGGCTATCAAATTACTCGAATCAGCAGGTTGGGGGGTGACTATATTTGATATTTGGTCAATTATTAGGCCGACCTTTGTGTTTTGCTCCTATGCTTTAGTTATAAAACTCAAAGCTAGCCTTAAGGTTTTTATTGCAATATTAGTCCTTTCCTAATGGGAAAAGAACAACCTTTGTACCACCGGGAGGCTTTCAGACCTTCTCATTGAGCAGTCAATTCCTATTGGAATTGAGACTCCTTAATTTTTATTTCCTCCTTCAATCGATTAACCTTTTTCCAGGCTCATTGAATATCTTCTGCTACTTGAGATCGAGCACTGGTCAGCTCACTATGCATCTGGTTCTTCTCTTTTTTGAATTTCTCGCTTAGCTGCTTAACTCACTCTACTATTTTGGACCATTTCTCTTGCATTTCTTACAACTCTCTCTGCAATTCCACACATATGTTGTTATGTCAGCCTAAAATGTTAGTGAATTCATTTTTATTTTGTTCCCATTCCTCTACAACCTTTTGCATTTGGACCTTTACTTCATCTATCCTTTTATGCTTGGTTTCAACCTTATGCGTCATATTTTCCACCTCGGCTAAAAGTCGATCCTTTTTAGTTTGAGTGGCCTAAAGTGATGTGGTCGCTTATCCTTGCATATCTTGTGCCCGCCTAAGGTGGATATTCTCTAGATCTTTTGGTTTTATTTCCACCCAGTGTCTATCAATTGTGGCCTATAATTTATCCAACTCCACCTCCCCCTTCTTTAATTTCTTCTCTAGCCTTATGTAATTAGCATACACCACCTTCTGTGTGGCTTTGGAAAGGCCTATTTTGTCATGGTGAAGAACCTCACTCATGCTCAGACCCATGGTATGGATCTCATAGTCTTGATACTGCATCTCCCCTTCGGCTTGGAGACCAATGGATTCATTGCTAAAATCATCAGGGACCTCTGTTCTTCATCAAAATATGTCTCCAATTTTGCAGTAGCTAGACTGTGGCCTTTGCCATTTGTATTTTTTTTCTCTCCTTCCAAGCATGTCTGGTTAAATATACTTGAGTCCAGAGAACCTATGGAGATTCAATACCTTGTGTAGAAAGGGGATAGTAGCATGGAGGCCATAAAGGGTGGTGCATGGTTTGCTGCTAGATTCTCAGGCTTGGGGAGAGGAAAAGGGGAAAGCTATTAATGAGAAGGGTAGGATACCTTGAAAATGTTGTGCTAAATGCAGAGTAATTATCAGAGTAGGAGGTGCAGTGGTTGAAAATAGTGGCATAGTCCTAGAAGCAGGAAATGGTGATGAAACCTATAGCATGGGTGGCTCAAAGAATGAAACATTGGCCTCAGATAAAGCAATCAAAGCATCTACTACAACTGTAGAAAAAGAAACATGTTCAACATGTGAGGGTTCCATATGAGGCTCATTGGTAAACACGATAGGGGGTATGTCCAAGATAAGCAGGTCAGAATCGATGGATGGGGGATTTTTCTCAATAGATAGGGGGTTGTAGATACTAATGATGTGGAAGAAAGAACAATGGGTGCAAAAATTACTTGGATTGCAGGGGCTAAAGACAATTATAGAGTGAAGTCCACCTCTTCAACTTCCTTGTCCAAGGATACTTTTTTGCCCAAGTCTTGGATTCTCCTTCTCTTTATAGATAGCTTATTGGTTTCTCTACATCCTTCGGTGGCTGACCTCAATGAACCTTGGGTTCCTTGAGCTATCAAAGACTTATTTATAGATTGTTGGGTTTGTTTTTCCTTTGTAGGAATACTAGTATTAGAGGAGACCTATGGCTCCTTTTTTTGTGACACTTCTTTTTCCTTTCCTTTTCTATTTTCGATTGCTTGGGGCAGTGAGTCAACACCTTAGTAATTTTATTGTTCAGGGTCTCAATCAGATTCCTCATTCAAATCAGACCCAACCTCCTTATCACAAATATCTTAAATTTATTCATCCATGGGAATGGCTTCGCACAAGGGGGCCATTTACCTAATCTCATGTCGATATCTCTAGAAATCAACCACTTTCCTTTCAGACCACCTCTTCTTCCTTAGCTATTGTTTGAAAGACATTCATTGGAAGGCCTGGGTTGAACTCCACCATGATTTGATAACAAAAAAACCATGGAGACTGTATAAATGGTATAGTGTCCAAGTTGACATAGGTTCCTTCATTTTACTCAACTGGATTTCATCTTTCCTCCCAATATGGGCCTGGTGACTCGTGTCAAAAATTTAGACACCCATTAAAATTATACTTCCATTTGTCATAGATAATCTTGAGGCCAAGATAGGCTAATTTTTTGGTCAATACATGTTGCTCCTCTCTCTTCGCAAGTGTCACTTTTATTTTTCCAATAGTAAGAGGGATCTCATGGAGGCCCTTCTTCTTCTTCTTCTTGGCACCATAGTCATAATCTGCAATTAACAATTTCCAGTATATTTCTAGGGCAAGTTTCCTGGCTATTATAAATCTTGGTAGCTAAAAAGGATTTCCTATAAACCTACGTATGTGATGAAATTGAAATCAAAACCCATGAGCTATTCAAGTGGGGTTATGTGCATCCTCATTCACTCTAGATACCTAGGAGGAAACCTTTGCAAAGGCTTCTAGGATAAATCTTGAAGCATGGGGTTCAAAAAATATTTGGTAAACAAATAATAGTCACATGTGCTTGAAAGCATATGGGCCCATACTAAAACTGGTGTGAATAACCCTAACCTGATCCACCTACTGAGTGGTAATTCCAAATGGCCAAAAAATTTAGGATTCTGGTGCAAAATTAAATGTACCAAGAAAGAAGAATACTTGAACTTAGAAAAATGGTAGTACTCTTTCAACTGGTTGAGCATCCTATTTGCAATCATTTTGGTGAAGTCATACCATAATTTTCCTTCTTCTTTCTTAATATTAAAGGCCATACCCATCTGGTATTCATGGACTTCATCATCATGGTCCATTCCATACACAAAATCCAACATTAAAAACACATATTTTAAGTTTGAATGGAACTGGCTAAATGCAAAAGGGAATTTGGGCCCTTCAAAGTAAGGTCCTTGATTTGTTTCATCTTTGTAAAAAGGCAACTTATCTCTCCTTGATCTCCGAAACTTCTTAATTTTTTCCTATGAGAAAATATTGACCTCCATATTAGTAACTATGATACATAACATATCCTTGATGTCCATGACACTGATGGTGATTTTAAGCTCTTCACCTCTGCTAATTTTATTTTCCTTATCTATCTTCTCAACACAGATATCAACCAACTCTAGGTACGAATGCATGAAGGGAAGCATGCACTATGGTAAACCACAATGTTAGAGCCTTGCTCCAAGGCCCTTGAAATTTCCCACCTATAACTTGGTGACCATCCTCTAGAAATACTCTTCTCGCAAAATCTTGGGGTTGGTATGTAGCTTTGTGTCAAATATATCATCTACAAAATCTTTAACCACTTTTTTATTGATGTGGTTTCTAGGTGATATGCTTTTGTTATGAGGAAAGTCTTGTTCCTCTAGAATTTGTGCATTAGCAAAAGAGATATCTCCAAATACGTTGACATATCTTGGTTGAGAGAAGGGAGTTTCAATACCCCTACCAGAGGATGATGCTTCAAGAACCATTATTGTAACCTTCAAAAGGATTCTGTAACACTTGCTTTTGAACTTAGAGAATTTTACTTCTTCCAAGAACTTACACTTAGAAATGTTTTTCTTCAAGGTTATAAATTTACTCATGCATAAAACAATAAATGCATGGCCATTAATTCTAGCCTCTTGAGTGCTACCAACGAGAGGTGATACATGCAACATAAACACCTACATTCTTGGGAAAAATGACCTCTTATTTGGGAAGGGAATTGAGTACATTTCTTACATTTTTTTAGGCGAAGGATAGCCTTGAGAAATGGGACATGTAATTGGAAAATATGTATACATGAATTAAGCAAGAACTGGCCTTTAAAGATGGTCTTTTCAAATGATAGAGCTAGCAAATGATGAAAAAGGTGATGAACACATGGTGATATGACATATATTATGTTATTAATAATAGCACATGTATTAATTGTTTAGAGCCTCACAAAATCCCATATGTATGATTCTCCTTTAGTTCTTATCTTCAACTTGCATTTCCCGTTGTCATTCCGATAGGGAATTTTTTTTTCATTTACAAATTTTTTGGCTTAATTTTTTCTATAAATAGAGTGTCACCTTCACAAAAATATTCATTAGGTTTTTATTTTCTTTATTCTAAATTTTTCAAAGGATGGGTACTCCAATTAGTCTCTTGAGTCAAAAGAATCAGATTGCTCTCATGGGAGAGATCACCAACGAGAGAATTAAGAGGTTGTTGAAGATGAAGTGCAACCTGACAATTACGACATTCAAATAGGTGTTGGGGGAGGATTTCATCACTAATTAAAACTACCGAGAAAATACGGATGTCATCTCTCAGTTTGTCACCTCCCTCCTAGACCTGAACATTGTGAAGCCATGGATAGTGTAGCTTTTTAGGAGCATGTTCTGTAGAGAGTTTCTAGATGGCCTTAATGAAGTTTTTTATATTGCTATCCCAAGGCTTCATGGCTTCCCTTTCTCACTAGCTTTCAAATGATAAATTTGGAGCGGCACCCCCAGTGGGTGAGGCTTGTCAGCTCCTTCCTCCTCCATGTCAACACAATTGAGCTGGTATATGGTGTATAATGAATCACTTCCTTTGAGTAGTTGGTCTACCAACCCAAAGAAGTGGTGGTGAATATCGATGAATGACCCTATTCAGTCTCTACAGAGTTGTGTGACAAAAACCCTACTACTATGAGACCTAAAAGATATCGCTATGTTTTTGCTTGCTATAGATTGGAGTAAAAAAATCATGCTTTTCTGTGATACTTCCTCCAATATTTTGGATATAATAACGAATATCACTTTTTGTCTTCTTTCTTGAGAGAATATTCTTGCACTTCTACTCTAATCTCATGAGCTCTCGAAAAATATAGGCCTTTACGCCCTAAACTATATGTAATATTTTGTCTTATAAATATAATATAGTTTCTCCATTTCAACACTTGTCTTATTTGCAAAAAAGTATTTATAATTTTTTTACATATGGTACATAAAGTGAATTTTTTAAAGAATCATGAGCCTCTAATCAAATAGTTTCAAGTGAATACCATTTACTAGTAGTCCCAGGGCGTTCCCATGTAAATATTCAAGCTCGTATGCATTGCTAGCCTTGCATTTAGTTGAAAGGGACCCTTCCATAAGGAATCAAATTTGGTGTGCCGGCCTAGTTTCATTGCTTGTTCATTAAATCTTAGGACTAGAATCGCCTCCCAAAAGCCTAGGTCAAAGGCCTTGTAAAAATATCACCTGAATACCTATTGGAATTTTATCATGGTGTTAAACTCCTTTTCTATTTTCTCTTGAAGGCTTAGCATCTCAACTAGCCTCACCTCCATCCCACCACTCTCTTGAACCTCCAAAGACTTTAGCAATTTTAGTGCTGGTATCTCCATTGAAATGGGTAGGACCAATTCCTTCCCATATAAAAAATCATAAGGCCAAGCCTTTAGGATTTTCTTTGAGGTAGTGTGGTCTACCCATAGGGATTCTCATAGATTCTTGTGCCATTATTTTTGGTGCTCTGACCCGATGCGTTCGATCAACCTGATCAAGTTTTTGTTGGTAGATTCTACCAGTCCATTGCCCAATGGGTAATAGTTTGATGAATTCTTTAGATAGAATTTGGGCTTGAGAGTGAATTCAAACATCAAAAACCCTATAAAGGCTCATGCACTGTCTGAGACAATGGTCTTTGAGGATCCAAACCTCATCACCAGTTCTTCAAGAAATTTGATGATCTAGGCCTCGATGACATTTTTTAGAGGGGTTGCCTCCATCCATCTGGTGAAATAATCAATGGCCATTAAGATCCATTTGTGTCCCAAGCTAGAGATGGGATTGATCATCTTGATGAAATCTAGCTCCCATTGTGTGAAGGGGTCCTCTACTATAATTAGGTTTAAGGGCATAGTGGAGTTTTTTTTCTTGTTGATGAAAAAATGGTACTTGGAGCACTTCCTTACTAGATTGTGAGCCTTAGAGAATAAAGCGAGCTAGTAATATCCTTCATGCATGATTTTTAAACTAGCGGTTTTGACAGAGAAGTTTCCACCTTCTAGATTACTATGGAATTCACCCAAAATTCTCTTAGCTTGTGTCTTATCCATGTAGTGGAGAAGGACTGCATCATAATTTATTTTGAATAATAGGTCTTCAATAAGTATGTATTCGATGCCTTGGAGCTATGGTATCTCTTCTTGTGTAGTGGGAGGTCAGGAGGATATCTATCGATTTGAATAAACCTTGTCGGATTGGCCACCCAAAACTCATCTATCTCAAATTGGTTCACAAAGACTTGATCAACCTCTTCAGCACTTGCCTTGAGGCCAAGTTCTTGGGAAAGATACTTGCATATACCTCTTCCTCTGACTAGCTTTGTGAGCCAGATATCAACATCATACTCTAGGATCTTAGTGATCTAGTTGGCTCTTTTCTCAGTGATTTCACCTTCTATGATATACTCCCTCACGCTGGGATGAGCAATGAGGACTAAAATCTTACTAGTTGAAACCAAATGTTAGAAGTTTTTGAGGCTCTTGACTATGGAAAAGGCCCGCTTCTCTACAAAATTATACCTAGTTTCATAACCCTTTAAATTTATTGAATGGAAACGATGGGGTGTTTCTTGCTTCCCTCCTTGTCCTTTTGTGTGAGAACAAAGGCAATGATATGTTGTCTGCTATTGACATACAACACAAAATATTTTGAAAATTCTAGGTTGGCTAACACTGGAGCTATGGAGATGGCTACCTTGATTTTATCAAAGGTAAGCCTACCTGCCTGAGTCTATTTAAATGCCAAGCCTTTCTTTAACATTAGTGTGATAGGTCTCACAAAGCTTGCAAAATATTAGATGAATCTACTAATGAAATTAATCTTGCCTAAGAAATATTTTAGTCCCTTTTGATTAATAGGTAACTTGGTAGTTTTTTAATAGCCTTCACCCTTTCGAGATCAATGGCTATCCCTTCCTTGGAGACCACACAACCAAGAAACTTTCTTTGTGGCACCTCAAATACACATTTTTTGGGATTTAAAGAAATCTAGAACTATTGACACTTTTGAAAGACCATTTGCAAGTGATCAAAATGGTCACCCTTAGATTTTGAAAATATGGCTAGGTCATCTAGATAGATAAGGATGATCTTGTTGATAAAATCTTTAAATGTGATGTTCATCGCGTTTTGAAAGGTGGCACTTGCATTTGAGAGGCCAAAAGGCATTTTTGCATATGAAAATGCTCCCCACTCAGTGATGAATTTTGTCTTGTGTTGATCCTCTTCCTTCACGTAGACTTGATTGTAACCCAAAAAATTATCAAGTAATGAGAACATCTCCAACCCCACCATGGTTTGCAAGATTTTCTCCATTGAAGGCAACGAGTAGTGGTCCTTTAAAGAGGCTTTGTTCATGTCCCAAAAATTCACACAAAGTTGGATGTCACCATTATTCTTTCGGATGGGGACTAAATTAGACACCCAATAAGAGTGCTTGATCAGGTATACAATCTTTGACTCAATTAATCTTATGAACTCTTGTGCCATTAAGGCTTCCACCTTCGAGTTGACCAAAATTTTCTTCTTTCAGATCGAATTAGACCCCTTGACCAAGTCAATGGTGTGTTAAATTATGCTTGGATCATATCCATTCAGATCATAATAGGTCCAAGCTATGACTCCATTATACTTGGTACATAAGGATCTCAACCTCTCCTTATCCTTCTATGGTATGTTCCTCTCGACATTGAGCTTCCTTCCATCCCCGACATCAAGGTATTCATAGTCTTCTTTGTCAGTTGTGAATCTTTGTTTACTATTTCTTGCATCTTCATAGTTAAAGAGGTTCTCTAGAGTGATTAAGCATCATGGAAGCTCATTGATTTTTTTTGGATCATCTATTCTTCGCCAACCTCTTCGGATATAGACTGTTCTTGATTGGAAAATCTCCCAAATGTCATAGAAAAGTAGCAATATGGGAATCATCTTCAAAGACCTTCCAATTCTGATCATTATCAAGGATAGATGGTCAAACAATGATGTGTATCGCATGTTGGTTCTTAGTTGACTCAGAGGCTAGCTCAAATTGTGAGCCTATCAAAGCCATTCTATTAGAAATAGAGTTTTGAGATCTCAGAATGTCCTGGATATTGAAAGCCTTAAACCTTTTGATTAGGTCCCACACTTTGTGTTGGTAGTACCGCATTCTCACATCCTTCATGACTACTTATCCTCAGACCTATCTCACCACTAGCTTGTAATCTCTGAACACTTATATCCCCTTTATGCCCATCCATTTTTCTAGCATTAGGACATGAATGGGTCCTTCATATTCCACACCATTATTCAAACATGGGAACTAAAAATGGAAAGCCTTGAGGGTCTTCAACCCGACTGGAGATACAAGATGGATGTCGGCTCCAGAGCCAGTCTTACATTTGGCACTGTCAAAGTGTAAAGTCAATAAGCCATTATTAACAAGTTTGCATGGGATCTCTTGTTCCTTGACCAATTTCGAGATAGCCTGGTCTTCATCAAAGATCACATATGTGCCTATACTAGTGGCATGGAAATACCGAAAGGATTGGAATCAATAAATTGGTTTGATAGAACTTTTTCTTTTGGGTTGCGATCCCATGGCTTCCTCATCCTTTAAAATCTCCACAAAGTAAATATCCTTATTGGAAATGGAGGTGTGTGTAGCTTCAAAGCTCATTATTGCATCCTCCACAATATTGAGTGAGATTAGTCAAGTTCTAGGTATCCACCTATCTTTGTTGTGAAGTCTCTTGATAGGCACATTCTGAAAATAGGGGGAGTGTCGATTATGTCCACTTCCTGAGTAACTGTTTGGCTTGGGAAAGAATACAAAGTTAAAGGGAGGTCCTTAATTTGACCTATGGTCATGACCTTCTTTCTGTCCAACTGTGTAATTCCCTTCTCTAGGGGTTCATATTTTAGGTTTAGGGCATCAAACACAAGCTTGGGCATGACTATAGTACCGACCCTTGAATATATCATGTTGTTGTGTAGTAACTTATCCCCTATGATAAGAGTCAAGAAGAAAGGGATGGGTTTTGAATTACATACCTCTTTCACATTTGTCTTGTCCCTCGAATTCACATATGCTGCATCCCCCAAAGATTGGGGGTCCAATGTGGGTCTCTTGTCCATTTCTAGGTTGGGTGATGGGGTTGGATCTAGTAGCAGAGCTTTCTCCCCTCTATTCAATGCATCCCATAGCAAAGTATTCTACTCTGAAATGGATAGGACATCCCACAAAGATACATTGGCGGGGATATTTTTTAATTGCTCCACCACATTAAGCGTTTTGATTGGCAAGACATTTAGTTTGAACATGGATGTTTCTTTTGTTTTAGGAAAAGTTTGGTCTACCACAGATGGGACAAAAACCTTTATCCATAAATTTTGGTTATTATTGTGGTACTTGCAACTAAGGCCACTATGGTTACCAGGCTAGTGGTGCTAATGGTATGCATGACACATATTCTTTGGTGGACCTTTTTTTTTTTGAGTATTATAGTTTGACTGTACTTGTGTTGTTCTCATGGTTGGGGCTTCATTTATGAACACTAATTCTTCTCCCTCCATCCAAGAAAAAAGTGCTTGGTCAGGGGAGATATCCACTTCTTTCTCTAGAGATATCCCCTGCATATGAGCATTGAATCTAGCATTCTCAATCCCAGGGGATTGATAACTTTTAGCATCTAAAGGAATGCCTTGAATTCTTGGTTCTACCACCCTTTGTTGAAGATTTCCCCATGGAAAATTTTGGCACATAAGGGCATCATTGCATGGAAAAAACTATACATTGGTATCTTTCACAAGGTTTTTTTGACTTGGAATCAAGTCCTTGTTTGTGCTAATTTTGGCCATCTATAATGGAGTGGTCACTGAGACTATCTATCCTATGTTTGTGGATGTTTACCCCCTCTTGGAGTTCCCTGGTATGTATTATGCTAGAAAGGTGGTCTTCATCCTTGATAATTTTGTCAAGGGGGTTTGGAGCTACTACTTGCCATCATCGAATAATGACAAGATGATTTGTGAAATTTCTCATTAAATTATTCATGTTATTGGCATCCATGACCAATGAAGAAGAGCTCAACATGCTTGGTTGTGTATTCAGATATACTTACATCAAAGGTGGTGATGTAACCGACATGATAGGGAGTGAAACAACTAAAGTGGGGGTTACCTCCTCTTGTGTTCTGCCAGAGATCTCTGTGAACATCGACATCGATGGTCATGGTGGAAGATTCCTAGAGTCTATTAGACTGTATATGTTTTCACAGCTAGATCATATGTATCAAGAAGAGTATCACCTCCAAGCAATTATACCATAACTGTGATGTTTGAATTGAAAGACTTTAGGTAGAAAATGAACACCATGGGCACCGAAGGTCTAGCTATCATAGGGATTATTTACCAAGGTTTATGAAACTTAATTTTAAAATCTATCATAGCTTCTTCCAGAGATCTCTTGATTGTTATCAGTTTCTGCAACAAGGATGAGCGATCTTGTTTCTCTAAAAAAAATCAAAAATATTTCCTTTGAATTCATCCCATGAGCAGATGGAATTGGGATCTAGGGATTTGTACCAATCTTGAGCCTTCCCTTTAAAGGATACAACTAATGATCTAAGGGTGATGTTTTACTCTGTGATGTTGTGAACTCTACAAACATCTACGATATCCTAGATATGTTTGGAAGGCATTTTGAAATCCTCCTTGGTAAAATTTAGGATTAATTTGAGGGCATTGGTGGGGATGGCTGACCACACATCTAGAGGGGTGGGTGGAACTAGTGGACTTCCATTGTCCCAGGTCATAAAATTTCTAAGAGCTCCTTGGAGATCCATTGGAAAAAAACCTCTATGGACTAGGTAAATAGATATTCTAATTTGAAAAGTGCAGCCACCTAGAGGGGTAGATAAGGCTATAGACTTTGGGCTAGGACTCCTAACTCTATGGCTCTTGATGGGTGATATGGAACCTATGAATTGTCTCATTCTAGGGACAAAAGAGGGTAATTGAGAGTATTGGAAATTTCCTCTAGAAGATGCCCTAGTTTGGACCCTAGGCATGAGTTTACCAATATTTCTTGTTAATCTAATTTAAAATGCCTTTTAAGGCTAGGTATCAGACATTGTGAAAAATATTGGTCCCACCAAGCATGCCAGAAAAAGAATTGTTGATCATGAAAGATTGTGCTTCTCCTAAACAACCTTATGGAAAATTCAGTGAGTGGGGGACCTGATTGCGCCTCATTGAATAACCTTTGGGATTTTAATAGAAGTTGGATCTTCTTTGGTATTTGGGGAAAAGGGAGAAGGAAATGAAGAAAGGAAACTAAATTTGGTGATGCGCTAAAACTTTTACAACATTATAAAAACCCTAACAAGGTCCAGTTTCTGATAAAGTGAACGTAGAATGTTATAGAACCTTCATTTTTGGAAGGAGAACGAATGAATAAGGATGACATAGGCATAAAGTATTTAGAAGTTGTCAAAACCAACTTTAGAGTCCAAGAATACCTGCATGCAAATGGATACCTGTCACAAGGAAGAGAATGGATGAAAAAAACAAACAAGGGTTTGAAGCTCTGAAAAATGGAGAGATTATCTTATCAGAACAAAAAAGAATTATGAATATACAATGGATCAATCCTTAAGAAGGAGATCATGCAAAACCTAAAAGAAACCCTAATAGGAAAACATTTAATAATTAATATAATTATTAAATGTCACTTAATGCAAACTAAAGTGAAATCTTGAATAAAGCTAACTTAATTAACACAATTAAGTTAAAACCTTTACTCTAACACCCCCCCTTAAGATGAGCAACAATGTAGAAACAAACAAGTGTAAGAAACCAAAGGTAACTATAATGCAAGAAAGTAAACATGGGTCTCGACAACTAGGCCTGATCAAGTACCCAAATACAACCAAATCTTTGTAAAGTGGAGAAATAGAGAAAACATCATGGGAAAAACTCTACTCCAAAAAGAGATGCTGAAAGCCATGAAGAAGCTGCAAACAACTATCAAAAGATGACTGCTATGGTGTTGAAGAACCTCTTTTGAAGATAGGATGATCAAGATCAAGAAGACAACAATCTGCATGAGTGCCCCCAAACAACACTACTCTAATCAGATGGAAAACAAAGGCAAACACCTAGAATGAAGATACAGATGGCACAAGTACCAATAGTCTAAAAAACACTGATCAACTAAGAATGGAAGATTCCTTCCAAGGAGAAGCCAAGGAAGCATTAGCATGAATAATATAACACCCCCCCATAATGCTAAACTGGGAGAGCCTGACAGATCCACTAAAATGGTGTGTAACACCCTATAGTGCATGAAGGAGAAGAAACAACATATGAAAATGCACAAGAAAGAACTTGCAACTAAAAAAGTGGTGTGAAAAACAAAGCACACATGCATTAGGCTAGAATCATATGGATCCACTATCGTTGTGGAGGGACACTCACCAGACAAAGGTGTGATGGCAAAAACAAAGGCACTACACAACCCCCCATGGCACTTTATAATACAGTGAGAGAACAAAATATGGCACAACCTTATGTACAAAATCCCCAAAAATACATGTACAATAGTGTGGCACTCTATCTTAGTGCATTTACATAGAAGATTGTTTACAAATGATGCTCAAAATTCCCTCAAAGGACAAAAAACTGGAAATACATGAAGAACGGCCAAAAATCGAAGCAACCCACGCAAATGAGAAGTTCCCAAGAGCAAATATGTCCAAGTAATTCAGCAGAGTGTGAAAAAATAAAAAACTGAATAAAATATACCTAGAGTGAAATCTGGAAAAATTACACGGATGGAACTGAAGAGCTCTGAAATATGGTTCCAATGCCGCTGAGATCATGAAAAATGGAGAAATTGGTCAAAAGTTACAAGCTCGGGACTAAAAACAGCTCCTTTGACTTCAACTAGCTATAGAATGTACCAACAAATAAATGAAGCAATAAGACCCACACCAATGGAAAGTTGATAGAACCAGCTTTTCGATGATATCTCGTTTGCCAAAAAACTATATTGCATGCCCAAGTTATAGCCTCTGGATGAAAACAACTCCAAAGGGGAAAAAAAAACAGTGTTGGATTAAATTTGACGGTCATATGACTATCGCAGCAAAAAGACGGGCCTAAATTTGATGGCTAAATGGCTGTCGCCGCACATGCATAGGTGGGTTTATTACAAAAAGAATTATGATATTGCTATCAGGATTCAACCATGTAGTTTTCGAGTAAAACTCATTGACCCATGATTCATGACTAGTGGTTCACAAGAACCCATCTCTCATGATAATGAATGGTCCACTTAGCACTCATTGCATCTAGGTGATGCTCACAGAGGTGAAGCATTGGTCCGTCCCAGGAGGTCACCCATCCCAGTACTGCTCCAGCTCAAGCGCGCTTAACCATAGAGTTTCCCCCAAGGTTAATCCCACTTAGCTTGCTACCCCATTTGCAAAACCTTCAGCAAGTGTTGTGCCTTATGAAACATTCATTATAGAGCCCCTTTAGCTCATCAATTGATAAGTAGGAGGTTTCTTCCACAACGTGTGAAATAAAAAATTACAAATATTTTTTTTCGTTTTCAAAAAAATGAAAAGGCCGACGGCATGTGTACCGCCATCGGTAGTACTGTTAGACCGTCAGTTGGCAGTAATGCTGTCGGCAGCTAGCAGTACACCGACTGACATACTGAGGGGCCCGCAGGCCTGCATACGCAGGTACCTACGAGTACCCCAATACTAGGCCTCAACAAGCCTTTAAAAGGATTATTTTTGTTTTGATTTTTTTTTTTTAAATAAAAAAACTTTTACAATTTTTTAAAAAAAAATTATGACAAAATAAATTTAGAAATAACATTTTTTTTAGCAGGGTGTAGATGGCCATATGGGTAAAAAAAATTGCCTCTCAAATCAACTTTGTCCAAATTGGACGAATGAACAGTCAATTTAGGGGTTTTTGGACCGCTACGGACTCAATGACGAGGTCTGTTTGGACTCAAAATGCTTTGAAATTGAAGGTGATTCCCTGGATCAAAAGAAAAAACCCCAAAACTGTGAATGCCTGATCCAACCCTTGTAGCTCCAAATTCTTCAAACATGAATAGGCATGCAGCAGGAAAGCTCTGATACTATGTAGAAGTTGTCAAAACCAACTTCAGAGTCCAAGAATACCTGCCTGCAAATGGATACCTATCAGAAAGAAGAGAATGGATGAAAAAAACAAACAAGGGTTTGAAGCTCTGAAAAATGGAGAGATTATCTTATCAGAACAAAAAATAATTATGAATATACAATGGATCGATCCTTAAGAAGCAGATCATGCAAAACCTAAAAGAAATCCTAATAGGAAAACATTTAATAATTAATATAATTATTAAATGTCACTTAGTGCAAACTAAATTGAAATCTTAAGAGAGGAATAAAGGTAACTTAATTAACACAATTAACTTAAAACCTTTACTCTAACAAAGTAGTCAATCAAATCCTCCCATTGGAAGCACCCATTAAGGTTCAAACAGAAAAAGAAAACTTGAATTTAAACAAGATACTTTGGATCCTTATAGAGCTATTCCACTTGATAGAATAATATGAAATTGAAAAAAACTTCAATAGGAGAATGAAAGAGTATTATAACATGATTCAATTCCTAAAATTTTAGGTTATGAGATCATACAAGCTACCAATTTAAAATCGAATATCAAGACTTATGTGTAGAAGTAAAGATACATAGATCATTCAATGTATATGAGATAGAGAATAAAGCATAAAATAAAGGTCGTATGAGCATTATATGACTCTAACTTTCTTCCTCTATTACTTAATACTTCTTAATAATGAAAATGCTAAGTTCAGATAAAAAACTTGAATAATTGTCTTGACATCAATTACAAAAGAGCGATCAGATCTCTATGAGAAATCCTCTATAAGCTATTCTATTGTTGTTTATAATCTATCACCTATCTATCTATTGATCGATGTATCATCCACTACGCACGTATCCTTCTAGAAAGTGTTCAAATGAACAATAAAAATAAGAGTGGGGTGAATTAGTTGTAATAAATTAAACCTTCAAAACGCTCAATAGTAATTAGATCCACAAGCATTCATTAAACCCTTATTTTGTTAGATTGATTAAACATAAAATGTAGATAACATAAACTGAAATCACAACACCATACACATGAGAACACTATATTTATGTGGAAAACCCAATGAAGGAAAAAAAATGGTGAGTATTAGCTCACAATATAAGTAATACCAAAATTGATACAAACGGGCTCACAACCAAGGCTCACTACCACAAAAAGAAAACAAGAAGATAGAATAAGAATTTTATACAAAGAAACACTTCTCAATGCAATAAGGAGTCCACCACAATTGCTCACATACTTTTGTAGTCTCACATGAAATATTTTTGATACCTTCAGCAAACTTCTTTCAGGAACCCTAACTTGAAATTTGCACCGCTCTACTCAAATTTGTATCACATACACTTCACTCACAACAATATTGCATCTATCTTGATTCTTACTCTTTCACTCTCTCTTTCATAAACACCATACATATTTATATCAAGTTCTACCTCAAAAACTTTCTCCATTGTCGACCAATAGCCGTAATAGATTCAAATTTTAAATAGGTCAGCACCAAAATATTCCTGTGGTGGATAGGAATGAAAGGTGAACTACATAAATCCTTAATTGGGACCCAAATAGATCCCAACATACTTCAACACACTTCCACAAGCTTCACATGTAGTGTTAAACACAAGTTCAGTCAATACCCATGAAAAACACTATAAACATGAAGTACACACTTCCTTCGATAAAGCTGAAAGTTCTAGAAATCATAATTCACTTGAAATTACTCTATAACAATCCATGAAATACATGAGATTTATCAATCACTTCATTCAAGCTCACATCAACAAATACTTCAACTCAGAATAACTGATAACACTTGTTTGCATACTGATAAATGAAACTCACATTATACTACACCAAATCAAGTAAAAAATTGAACATAGAAAGATAAAAGAATTATAAGAAACCTCCCAAAAATTCACAATCTAAATCCAAATATCAGAAAAATGTGGAGCAGTTACATTTCTCCTAGACCACAGAAAAATCGCTAAAAAATTGGTTCACACATTGGTGAAAATACCTCACACTATACAATGATCCAAAAACCCAAATTTTGAATATAGAAACCTCTGTCAACTTTGAATAACTTGTAAGATCCACACAAGCATACAATCAACACATAAATAATATGTAGAACAATACCAAAGAATAATATTAATATTTGCACAACATAGTTTACTCTGCTTATTAAATTTTCTCAAAATCACCTGGAAACTAAGTACTAGAACCATCATCTCAACTCATTACTTCATTCCAACTCATCTTCGGACTCTGCAAAAAATCATAGCTCAATATAATCAGAACACTTCCTCAAGGTCTCAACTACACATGCACAACCTATTTTCCTCTTTTCTCAATTTTCTTAATATCCTCAACATCTTCATCCCATAGTTGACATCAATGATAACAATAGTTAGTAGACATCCTATTGACATCAATGTCAACACCATCATTCTTGCAAAAATCTCCCCCCTTTTCATTGATGACAACACAAGATGTGAAAAGCCACCAAAGACCACACAACAATTTTGAAAAGCCTTTCTTTTTCTCATGATTTTCTCCCCTTGAGTGGATAATTTCTCCTTTTTTCTCACACGATTTTCTCTCACTCTTTGAAATCAATGGAAAAAGATAAAATATTTTGCACGGTTCTCCCTCTTTGACACTAATCCAAAATTACCTGCTCTAAATACTCCCCATTAGAAGTACACCCAACTAAATCAACAACACAAAGACAACACATGATACTACCTACTCCCCCTAAGAGGTAGCTACCAATATCAATCCAAAAAAGAGATAGATCCATAGATCCACTGCACTTATGCACTTTTACATACATCTATTTCGAGAAAGGAGGGGAATTAACCCACGACTTCTCCTAAAGATACTAAAAATTATCCTTAGGAAGAGCCTTTGTAAATATGTTAGCAATCTGATCCTTTGTACGAACATAATCAAGCTTCACTTCATTCTCCCTAACCTTCTCTCTCAAAAAGTGATATCTAATAGATATATTCTTTTTCCTTTAACACATCACATGATTCTTTGAAATGTTTATTGCACTTGTATTATCATAGAAGATAGATATAGGTTCGTCAAATACAATTCTAATATCCTTCAATTTTTATCTCATCCATAATACCTATGTACAACAAGATGCTTCTCTAATATACTCAGCCTCTATAGTGGATAAAGAAATTGAATCTTATTTCTTACTCAACCATGATACCAATTTATATCTGAGAAAAAATGCACCACCACTTGTACTTTTCCTGTCATCAACACAACCAACCCAATCTACATCTGTATAAAAAAATAATTTGAAATCAATATCTGTAGGATACCACAAACCATAATTTAATGTGCCTCTTAAATATATGAATATTCTCTCCACTTCTATGACATGTGTTTCTTTAGGATCTTCTTGAAATCTAGAACCAAGACAATTTGCATGCATGATATCTGGTCTAGTAGCAATTAAATATAGCAGTCCACCAATCATAGAACTATACTTTCTTTGACCACTCTTAGGTGAATCATCATATTTTCTTAATTCACAACCAGTCACCATAGGAGTACATATCAATTTGGAGTCATCCATTCCAAACTTCTTCAAAATTTCTTTGACATACTTAGACTGTGAAATGAAAATCCCTTTATCAATTTGATTGATCTGTAGCCCAAGAAATATTTTCATCTACCCAAACATTGACATCTCAAATTCTTTCCAAATTTCTTTAGCGAATTTCTTGCACATAGCCTCATTTTCACCAAGGACAATATCATCCACATATACAACTACTATCATGATTTTTTCTTCCTCAATTTTAAAGTAAAGATTACTATATGTGGAGTTCTTATTGAAAACTTGTTTTATCAAGTACCTATCTAATCTTGCATACCAAGCTTTGGGCACTTGCTTCAAACCATATAGTGACTTCTTCAACTTACATACTATTTCTGATTCTAACAATTTAAAACCTTTTGGTTGTTCCATATAAACCTCTTTTTACAATTCATCATTCTGAAAAGAAGGCTTGACATCCATCTGATAAACCTTAAAATACTTATCTGCTGCAAATGCCAATTTTTTTTGGATAGCTTCCATACTAGCCATAGGAGAAAAATTATCCTCAAAATCTATACCTTATACTTGTGAGTAATCCTTACAAGTTTTGATTTGTTCCTAACTACTTCTCCATTCTCATTCAGCTTGTTTCTAAATACCCATTTAGTTTAATTTATGTTCATATTTTCCGGTCTAGGGACCAATTCCAAAGTCTGATTCTTCTCTATCTGCATAAGTTCTTCCATTTAATTCATCCAATGTTCATCCTTACATGCTTCACTCACTGATTTAGGTTCAAATTTAGAAATTAAACACAAATTTACCTCAACTTCAACAAATTTTTTTCTTGTTAATACACCTTTCCTGTTATCTCCAATAATTTGATCTTCAAAATAATTCTTTTGCTCATACTTAGGGGTTTTAGGGGTCTTCTCCAGAGCTTATTCCTCTTCATTCTTTACTTCTTTTTCATCAATTACTACTCTACAATTAGGTTCTTTTGACACATATCCATCTATTGCAATAGAATTCTGCAAGTTTTCATCAACTTTAACATTTGCACTTTCAACTATCTTTCTCAACCTTTTGTTGTAACATATATAGGTTTTCTTTTAATGGGATGTCCAAGGAAGAAACATTCATTAGACCTTGCATAAAACTTTCCTAAGTTTTCTTCATCTCTTTTGATATAAAAGTTTCTTCCAAACACTCTAAAGTGCTTCACAGTAGGAATCTTTCCATACCATAGCTCATAAGGAGTCTTTGTGTTGTTAGATTTAGCTTGAAATTTGTTAAGTATGTAAAAAATATTATGAATAGCTTCTTTGTAGTATACTTCTGATAGTTTTTCCTCTTTCATCATAGTCCTTGTAGCTTCTTGAATAGTCATTTTTTTTCTTTCAACAACTCCATTATGTTGAGGAGTTATAGGGGTAGACAAATGCCTCATTATTCCATGAACTTCACAAAACATGTTAAACTCATTGGAGGTGAATTCACCACCTCTATCAGACCTTAAACATTTTGTTTTCAAATACATTTCATTCTCCACCATAGCTTTAAATGCCTTGAATTTATCTAATGCATTATATTTCTCTCTAATAAAAGTAACCCATGTCATTCTAGAGTATTTATCAATCAAGAGCATAAATAACTTTTCACCTTGTAGAATTCTCAGCCTTGTAGGACCATAAAGATCTATATGCACTAATTCCAATAGTCTGGTAGAAGATTATTCCTTTCCCTTAAAACTATTCCTTGTTTGTTTTCCAGATTGACAACTCTCACAAATAGCATTGATAGGATTTTTGATCTTAGATAAATCTCTCACAGTATGAACCAAATTAATTCTTTCCAAACCATCAAAATTCATGTGACACATCCTACAATGCCATAAACCACTATCATTAGTATGTGACATAAAGCAATGACCATCAACACCCTTAAGCTAATAGATGTTTCCATCTATTCTCTTACCTACAACAATCATAGTTCTAGACCCTTTCCTGATCTCACATGGTTCATCCTTAAACACAAGATTATATCCCTTGCTACACATTCTTCCAACACTCAAGAGATTATGTCTTAAGCCCTTAACATAGTAAACATTGTCATTATTATGCTTTCCATAAAAAATGATTGAACCTATTCTACAAATCTTAGCTCCTGAATCATATCAAAACTTAACTAATCCCCCATCACATTTTTCAAGTTTAACAAACTTAATTTTGTCTCTAGTCATATGATTATAACAACCACTGCCAACAACCTAGTAATTCTTATCTTCTTTGACATGAAAATTAGATAGAAAATTACCTTCAACCTTATCCTTCATCTCTGGAATACTTTCCTTCACACAACTTTCAGGGTTAGCAGAACTAGATTATTCTATTAGCCAAAAACAGACATTCATTATCATCAAAATCTCCATAATCATATTCATCATTAGAAATACCAGCATCTTGACTTAGTAAGCTTTCTTAATCATATTTCCTTTATTTTATTTGTTCTTATTGTTTAAAGCTTGAGATTTCGACATCTAGAAGCGTAATGACCTATACCACCACATCTAAAACATTGAAAGACCATTTACCTTGATACTTATCAATGCCCTTTTTCATCTTCCTCATGAAGTTAGCTTCCAGAGCATTAAGATCTTCTTCATTTGAAACTTCAACCTTCTTTGTTTTCTCAGTCTTGAAATTAGTCTCTACTTTTGTACCTTTCTTCATTTTTTCTCATTTCAAATTTAGTCAAAGTACCAATCAACTGATCTCTAGAATATTTTTCAAAATCAACTGTTTCCTCAATAGCAGATAGCTTTTCACTGTAACAATCTAGAAGAGATCTGATAATTTTCTTCACCACTTTAGATTATTTAATTGTTGCACCAAGACCTCTCATATCACTCACCAATTTATCAGTTCTCTGAATGTAACCATTAATTGTTTCATCCCCAGACATATCCATCATTTCAAATAGTGCCTTTAAGTTCTAAAAATTTTCTTGCTTGACCTTCCAATCTTCTTCATAAATGCTTTCTACCTTATCGAAATCTTCTTTAGTAGTCTTCAAACTCACAACTTTAAATAATTTAGTTTTTGAAAGACTATTCACAATAATAAATCTTGCCTTAGCGTTGATCTCATGCACTGTGATTTCTCCACTTATAATTGGAACATTTAGAGGTACATTATATTCTTTCTGATAAGCATTCTCAATCTCATATCCATGAGCAAGAAAATATCCTTCCATCATTGTCTTCTAAAAATCATAATCTAAACAATCAATTCTAGAATATTCCAAAGGAATCTTGTTTTCCATTCCGGGTCTACCTTAAGTGGTTAAGCTCTTCTTCAAGGAACCTACCTCTGATATCAATTGTTTAAAAGAACAAGAAAACTAAGAAGGGTTTGAATGAGTTGTACAAATTAAACCTTCAAAACCATCAACAATAATTAGATCCACAAGCATTCATTAAACCCTTATTATGTTAGATTGATTAAACATGAAATGCAGATAACATAAACTGAAATCACAACACCATACACATGAGAACACTAGATTCACATGAAAAAAACAATGAGGGAAAAACCACAACAAGGATTAGCTCACAATATAAGTAATAGAAAAACCAATACAAAGGGCCTCACTACTAGAATAGGATGTATTATCCAAAACGGCTCATAGCGAGGGCTCACTTCCATAGAAATAAAAAAAAAGATAGAAGAAGAATTTTACATAGAGAAACACTTCTCAATGAAACAAGGAGTCCACCACAATTTATCACACACTTTCACATTGTCACATGAAAGATTTTGGATGCCTTTAGTTCACTGCCTTCAGGAATCCTAACCTGAAATTTTCGTTGCTCTACTCAAATTTGCATCACATATACTTCAGTCACAAAAATATTGTATCTATCTTGCTTCTTACTCTTTCAATCTCTCTTGAATCAACACCATACATATTTATATCAAGTTCTATGTCAAAAACTTTGTCTATTGTCAGACAATAGCCGTTATACATTCAAATTCAAAATAGGTCAGCACCAAAACATTCCCGCGGTGGATAGGAACAAAATTTGACCTACATAAATCCTTAATTAGGACCCAAATAGATCCTAGAAAACTTCAACACACTTCCACAAGCCTCACATGTAGTGTTAAACACAAGGTCGACCAATACCCATGCAAAACACTATAAACATTAAGTAAATGCTTCCTCAGATCAAGCTAAAAGTTTTGGACATCATAATTCACTTGAAATTAATCTAGAAGAATCCATGAACTATATAATATTTATGAATCACTTCATTCAAGCTCACATCAAAAAATACTTCAACTCTAAAAAATTGATAACCCTTGTTTGCATACTGATAAATGAAACTTACACTGTACTGCACCAAATCAAGTAAAATATTGAACAAAAAAAGATAAAAGAATTATAAGAAACTTCCCAAATATGAACAACTTGAATCCAAATAGTGGAGAAACACGAAGAAATTATATTTCTCCTAGACCACTGAAAACATCACTTAACAACTGTTTCACACACTGGTGAAAATATCTCACACTATACAATGATCCAAAAACCAAAATTCTGAATATAGAAACCTATGTCAACCTTGAATAACTTATAAGATCCATATAGGCATAGAATTAGCATAGAAAGAATGCAGAGCACAATACTAGATTTGCACAACAAAATTTAATCTGCTTATTAAATTTTCTCAAAAGCACTTGGAAACCATCAATCACAACATCAGTCAATAGCCATCCTATTGAAATCAATGACAACACCATCATTATTGCAACATAAAATTCCCTTTTATAAGACAAGGGAAGCATACAATGACCGAGAAATCTACACCGCCAAAGCTAGAAACCTTAACAGGTTTCATCACTAGATGACCTCAAAATCTGATGAAAAATAGATCTGCTATGAAAATATAAATTGAGATGCTTTAATAATGGTGATGGATAACATCTTAATAACCTATATCTTCTAAGAGCTTTGTGTAGGTCTCCCTATCAGAAGGAAGATATGGCTGTAAATGCTTGATTAAATCTGATCTGATCTGCTACAAGTGATAATGGCGATGTCAAAGAGGCTGAATCCAAAGTGGAGAAAGAACAAAATGTGATTCCACCTAACATCATTCATGAAGGTATAAATCTGAAGGTAAAGAAACCTTCCCGACAAAAGACTGGCGATGTGGCAAGCTAGCAGGTGTTCTTCAAAAAAAGGGAGAGCAGCTTGAGGAAATTTCCCATGGGGCAACCGCATGTAGAACTTCAGGCCTAGAAAGAAAGAAAATCCTAAAAAGGTAGCACAACCATTACATGGTGCAATTGGACACCTTTTCATCAAAATCATCCTGTAATATAGAGATAAAATCCAAAAAGGTAAGGGCCTTGGGGTTGAAAGAACAAAGTGAAGAAAATAACATACTTAAAGAGAAAAAATGCTCCATAGTATCTATCATGGATTATCTTGTCACTTAGAGATTTTTTAGATATGTTTAAACTCTAATCTAGGTATAAAATTTAATGAGTAAGAATACAATTATAAATCAATAAATAAATTCTTAAATTAAACTACTATGAGTAGGGAAACCAATCTATCAAAGTCACATAGGGTCAAACTTGGCCCAATCATACATTTATAAATTAAAGATCATTCTTTAGTTAAGATACTATGTGTAGGGGAATTATTTTTTTAAAGTCACACAAGTTAAATCATGGATGAGTAATAATGCATTTACAAATTAGAATTTTTTCTTTGGTTAAGCTACTGCGAGTAAGAAAATTATTCTATTAAAGTCACACAAGTTTAAAATTTTAGGAAATAGTGCATCAATAGTCAATTTATTTAATCCATTTTATACATAACCCCATGTGAGAAAATAAAGCATTAAAATCTTATAAAATAACCATAATGTATAGATCAAATAGACAAGCCACATGATCACACAATATATAACTTCGAAAAACCCTCAAGAGAGAAAAAAAACCCAACCTCCAAAAGCATCCACACTCCATCCATTATTCAACAAGAAAACAATGCATGCACTTATAGAGTTACAATGAATAATTCTAAAACATCATGCCTCTACAAATCATCCTCCATGTGTCCAAGAATGAATCCACACATCCCATGACATACTTCACATATGCTCTCTTAAAAAAAACTCAATAATGACAACCCACTCACCCAAACAACCTTAACAACTAAAATTGTGTTTTCTTTTATGGACACAAGCTCACACAAATACAACCAAGTGGTAAGATAAAACCATGAGCCACAAAACCATTGACCCCTCATTTAATATTGGTTACTAAGTTAATACTTTCCCCAAATATTAAATTATTATCTTATGTCGAGCCCACACATAAAATAATAAACCTAATGTAACAATACAAATTACAAGTGGCCTCAAATAATTACCTAGTGTGGCTAAATACACCTCCTAGGTGTACCAAAACTAAATAATTATTTAATCACAACATTATAATATAAAAATTTATATAATTGGTACAACTCAAATACTAACATTCTCCCACTTATTTTATACATTGCATAAGGGATAATCAATGAAATAAATCATCATAGTCATACATGAAACCACATGAATATCTAACATACTATTATGCTTGATAAAGATACCTAAAATAAAACCAAAGTGGCCACAATCTCAAGAAATAACTCCTGTCATCCTCCAACATGACACCTATAGAAGAAAAATAACAAGCCAAGGTGAGGATGGACCAATCCAAGAACACAAACATCAAATCCAAGTGATAAAAAAGGCTCCAAGCCATTGCCAAAGGTAAAAATACACATGATCAAAAATAGCATCCACAACACATTATAATACATCTAGCCATCCATACCTCCTAGGTATCAATAATATCAATAAAATCATGCCAACATATTCAACCCATAAATCAAAATCACAAGCTCCCTGTATCAAACCTATCAGTGAAGTACATACATATCTGGGAACTCCCACTCTATGGGTAATGTCAAATATGAAAATTATCAAGGAATATCAAGTCTACCAATCAAGACTATAGAAAAGTGTGATAAATGATCAAAATATGAAGTACCAAGAATAATGAAAATGATCTACACTTGTAACACAAATAACTACATAATCTCTCGCATGTCACCATAATCCTCCCAAATCATAAGGACATGAACCTCCAAGAACTATATAATGAAGAGAGAACAGTTGTAAGTTATAATGTGTCCTTCTACCAACACCTCAAAGTGCTATGCTTTGTCAAATATTATCTCCTTATAACCCCAAATGAAAATCCTCAATAGCACCCAAACGTTCAATCTCTTAGATCAAACAACATACAAATAATGTAATATAAAATATGGATGCAAACCTCTTTAATAAAGGAAATAAAACTCAAATTATCCATTCCAAAATTAGGAAATAAGCCAAATAAACATCTCCTAAACTCTTGATCATCAATTTATAATAACATAAATAATCTCATATGCACAAGGAGATAACAATGCTAAATACCCCTCAAAATAAATCCTCCAAAACCAACTATCCATGATACTCAAGATCCCTATCTATGAAAGATAAAGAAATAAAACTTATGCAAAAAAAATCTTAAATGAGTCTCTCAAAATTAATCTCCATGGCTGAAGACCCATTCCCATGAGAAAATAAAGCACAAAACATAAAAAATTTGAAAAATAATGGGAAAATATCTTTCAGATGATAAAACATTGAGTAGACCAAGAGTGGGGAATGAATGCTTCTCTATGATAAAAAATTAATCATGAAAAATTCTAAGAATAATATCATCTATAGTTCCATCATGAACTCATATCCATATCTAGGTGAAGGCTCCTTGGCTTCCTGCTAAAACCTCCAAAGATTAACTGTCTCATGAAAATTTCTCTAATCCCAAGAGAACTCTAGCCTCACCCATGTCTCCAAGTATGCATGAGCACCTAGAACTGATCAATCCATGCTAATATCTTCATGGCACTACACTATCATGAAGCTCCCAAGAAAATAACCAATGCAATCAATACCAAGAGAACCAACAAGATCAATGTCAAAGCTCCTTTTGCAAAATCAAGAACCTATTATGAAATCATGATCTAACCATCACTCCTTCTAAGATATAACATGCAAAATGCATACATCTTGGTCTCAAGAGAACCCATATGATGTCGAAAATCTAACCTAGAATCAAGATTACATCATGACATAATACTAAACACACTCGAAGCCAAGAATCAATATCTTTAATCACATGAAGATAACCATATCCTAATAGTGAACATATAAATGTGAAATAACTCTTTCACAACAATAGGATACAAGATCTCCTACAAGACATCCACAAACACTAAAGAAGATCATCCATCAACAATGATGAATCACATCACTGCCAACAATTCCCAATGAACTACTATACCAAGATACACATGGAATCATGACAACCATCTCCTAAATGAAAATCACCCATTGTCCACACACTCAACTGCAATCTCATCAGCTCTAGAGAACAAGTAGAACCAAGATATCCAATACAAGAAGATACTATCACCATGAAAACATCAATAATCAATCCTACACCACCAAATCATCATTTTCAAAAGCTCCAACTAAAATGTGCAACCAATGAAATGTAACCAAGCAATCATGAAATCATGATAAAACCACATGATACAAGTCCCAACAATCAAATATCTAGGTACTCTAATCATCCATCATATAATCTCAAAGAAAAAAACCTATTGTTGTCAGGAAAATGGGCTACAAAAGTAGGTGGAAGAATGTAGTTAGATTTGGCATATGCCACGATTTCCATCAATGGTAAAAATGTAAAACTAAATAGAGAAAGATGATCTCCAAACTTGGTTGAAGATATAGAATGTGATGAGGAGATATATTTTGAAGATATTGAAATTGGCAATTTTAAGGTTGACATTTGTCAAATAGATATAAAAAGAAATGAGCCATTGGTTGAAAAGACTTAATAACCTACACAAAATGATAGCTTATGGTTGATTCTCTTTGGTGGAGCTTTCTCAAAAGGAGTAGAATCTTGGATGATTCTGATATCACCAAATGGTAAGCCCCTTCATGTTTTCATTTTAACTAAAATTTGAATGCACAAATTATATAGTAGAATATGAAGCACTTTTTCAAGGAATCAATATGGTAGTGAAACATAGAATTAAGAATCTTAGTCTTAGGACAATTAGAATTAGTAGCATCCCAGAGAAGAGAAAAAAATGTTTTGAAGAATAAAAGACTAAAATAATACAAGTCTGCAGTATGAGATATTATAGAAATGTTTGATTCTTTCTCTATAGACTCGATTGAAATATAGAAAAATGTAATCATTGATTTCTTAGCTAATATTGTAGTATGACCTAATGATATAACTTTTTCTGGTATATCCACCATTGACATCTTGAATTGGCCATCAGTACTTGAAAATGTATGTAACTGGAATATTTTTAGTGATGATCAAGATTTGTTAAATTTTTTACATTGTATTGAGGAATATCACAATTAGGAAATATATTTCCAAAATCTTATGGAAATTGTTGATGGAAAAGAAACTATATTTGGGAATAAAATTATTTAGTTAAAAACTAATAAAATCCCAAAGGGGTTAGTAGCCTTAGAATGAGTTTTGATAATTCAAATAGGTATATTACTAAATCAAACCCTATCCATGAAAGTGATATGGAAGAAATAAATTAGGGCACAAAATATTTTCCTAAAAAAGTCTACATTGGGAAGAAATTAGATCCCAAGATTAGACTTATGCTTTTTCTTATTAAGAAAGTATAATCATGTCTTTGTATGGTCTTATGATGACTTGAAAGCTTATGGAAAGGATTTTTAGCATGGAATTCCTTTGATATATGATGTCAAGCCTATTAGAAAAATTAAAGAACAATTAATCCAACATTTTACCAAATATGCAACAAGAATTGAAGAAACTTAGATGAGGAATTATAAGGCCAATTAGAAATTCTACTTGGGTCTCTAACTTTGTGCCAGGAATAAAGAAGAATGGAGATATAAGGTCATGTGTTTATTTTAGGAATTTGAATTTATATTCATTAAAGTACAACTGTTGATTGCCAAATATGGAGGCAATGTTGCAAAAAGTAATTGGTTGTGAATTACTATCCATGATGGATGTTTTTTCAAGACACTATTAGATGCACAAGATAATTGAGAAGGGGGGCTGAATCAGTTGTACATTAAAAAATTTAATCCCGCATTAAATTTAAAACCCTTATCCAACTTTAAATCCTCATTAAGCATTGGTAGAATATAAACATGTGAAACAACAATGCAAACACAACCATACACAAGAGAGCACCAGATTTACATGGAAAACCCTAATTAGGGAAAAACCATGGTGAGGATTATCTCACATATATATGAATAACAACACTGAATACAATTAGGCTCACTACCAAGGGTTCATTACCTAGAAAATGAAGAAAGGTTCAATACCAAGTGGGTCACTTCCAAGAAGAGAGAAGAATAGAAGAAACTATTATAGAGAGATTCACTATCTCAGAGAAATAGGAAAATCCACCACTACTACTTTGCACCATCCACAACCTTCATCTCACCACCTCCAACAACTTCAAGTACATTGAAAATGTAGACACCTTCTACTCACTGCATCCAGAGTCATAGGAATTTAAGATCACACTGAGATCACCACACTTGATCACATTCACATCAACACACTTAGCACACCACATCTCCAACAATTCACCTGTAATTTATACTATCCACAACGTAAAACTTCTCAATTAGGTTAGCCTTAATGAAATGTATGCATCTCAAATATTCAAGACCAAAATAGGTCGACACCAATAACTTTTGTGGTGGAAAGAAGTGAAGGTAGACCATACTAAGGGTTAACTAGGACTTGAGTCTACATCACCATGCTACTCAACATATCCATAATCCATGAGGTACCTCCACAAATAGCATTAGCATGCCAGGTCAAACAAAATTGAACTAACACTACAAGTGACCACATACACGCCTCTCTAGGTTTGAAAATATCATGTGAACCACATAGAAACACCCCACAAAATTCACACAACATCCTAGAATATTCTAGCATCATCAAGTTATTATACAACACTACCACAACCACCTACAACAAAGATTACTTTCATCATGCACATTGTGATGCACTACCACTAAATTCTAATATAATAAATAAACTTGTGGAAAAACTCAACACCAAAAAATCCAAGGGAAGATAAATAAAAACTATATAATTATGTTCCAAAATCCACAAGAAAAGAGACATTACTATGGAGAAATGTGGAGCAATCCCATTTCTCCCACATAACCTTTTGTATAGATAGACACTTTATTAAACCTAAATTTTACTATTTCACAATCCAAAATCTGAAACTCTAGATATAAAACCTCTAAACACCTTTGATAATAATATCCAAACTACACAATCATATCTTTAACCATTAAGAAATGCAGAAAAAATGCAGAGCACAACACTTAGCACACCTCTATCAAACTACACACTCTTTTCTTCAAATTTTGTCAAAATCACCTGGAAACCAAGTGAACTTACTACAACTACAACACTTATCCATCACAACCATACAATGAATTAATGAAAACACTGATGAGGGCACCACAACACCTTTTAAAATCTCAACACATCCATACTAGCACTAGTACAAACAACACTAATGACAACACCACCTACAAATCCAACACTAGAAATCTCAAAAAATATCCATACTATTGACTTCAATGACAACACCAATAACATACTTCTAAAAATCTCCCCCATTCTCATTGATGGTAACACTAACTCAAAAAACCATCAACAACAAAATAAAATCCTACATTAAGAAACACTCCCCCTTTTTGGGGTACACTTCACTCAGTCCCTTTACCTCTATTCTTCAAACACCATTATTTATGTAATATCTCCCCCTATCTAAGGAGTTCTTGAATCATTACTCTCCCCTTTGGCATCAATTATTTCCTTGTGTTTTTCAAACTTCACTCTCTCCCCCTTTGACATCAATGGAAAAGGGAAAAATATTTCCCTTTGAAAACACTTGCATATAATTTTTATTTTCTACTCTCCCCCTTTGACATCTACATACATCATTTGAAACTACTTTCACACTTCTCTTTAGGCAACACCAACAAGAAACTACTCTTTTTCCATTACTCTTCTCTATACAACTCTCACTAATGTACATTTTGCACTACTCATTATTTACTGCTTCCTCTACTAATTTATCATTTCTACACACTCACATTAGGGACACAAGATATAATCCACCTAAATAAACCAATTAAAACACTACTACCTACTCCCTTTGAGAGGTATCCTTTATCATTAGTCTAGGACCAAGAATGTATCTTGAATAATCACCTAGACAGATGCACCAACTTATGCATCTAGTTGAAAGAAGCAGGAACAATAACTCTTAACTTCTTCCAAAAATACTCAAAAGTATCTTTAGGAAGAGCCTTACTCAAAATATCTACAAATTTATCCTTTGTAGGTACATACTCTAGCTTCACCTCATTCTCTACAACTTTTTCTCTTAGAAAGTGATATTTGATACGTATATGTTTTGTTCTTGAATGCATTAATGGGTTCTTTGGAGTATTAATAACACTTGCGTTATCACATAAGATAGAAATAGGTTCATCATATGATATTATAATATCCTTCATTATTTTCTTCATCCATAATACCTATGTACAACATGATACTACTGCAATATATTTTTCCTCTACAATAGATAGTGACACTAAATCCTACTTCTTACTCAACCATGAAATAAATCTACTTCCAAGAAAGAAAGAACCTTTACTTGTACTTCTTTTTTCATATGTACAACCTACCTAATATGCATATGTATATGCACTCAAGGATAAATTAGTATCCCTAGGATACCACAAACCAAAGTCTGGAGTGTCCTTCAAGTATCTAAAAATCCTTTTTTAACTATTGCAACATGTTATTCTCTAGGATCTTCTTAAAATATTTACACAAGACAAACTGCATGCATGATATCCGATCTAGTAACAATTAGATATAGCAGTCCACCAATCATTAATTTTTACTTTCTCTAATCATTGGCCATAGGAGATTCGTCATTTTTTCTCAACTTACAACTAGTAACCATAGTAGTACACATTAGTTTGGAATCTTCCATTCCAAATATTTCCTTGACATACTTTGATTGAGAAATGAAAATACCTTTTTCTGATTGATTGATTTGTAATCGAAGAAGAAATTCATCTTCCCAAACATTGACATCTCAAACTATTTTTGAATTTCATCTAAAAAATTATTGCACATACATTCATTTCCTCAAAATATAATATCATCCACATAAACTACCACAATCAGGATTTGTTCTCCCCAAACCTTGAAGTGAAGGTTGTTATCTGC
Organism: Sequoiadendron giganteum; assembly: GCA_007115665.2. Lineage (NCBI taxonomy): Eukaryota > Viridiplantae > Streptophyta > Pinopsida > Cupressales > Cupressaceae > Sequoiadendron > Sequoiadendron giganteum. The sequence goes on along the minus strand of CM021104.1, from coordinate 643,945,609 downwards.
AGTACCTTTTTTGAATCCTTTCTACAACAAGTACTTATCCAACCTTGTATACCAAAATCTAAGAGCTTATTTGAGTCCATACAACACCTCTTAAACTTGCACACCATATCAACATCTTCTAATAGCTTAAAACCTTTTGGTTGTTCAATGTACACCTTATCTAACTCACCATTCAAGAATGTAGACTTCACATCCATCTAATATACCTTGAAGTCTTTATGTGTTGAAAAATACAAAAACATTCTAATGGATTCCATTCTTGCCACCAGAGAAAATGTTTCTTCAAAATATTTTCCTTCCACTTATGAGTAGACCTTACACACAAGTCTAGCCTTATTTTTGATAACTTTTCCATCCTCATTCAACTTTTTCCTCAAAAACCATTTAGTTCGTATCATATTCTTATTTTCAAGTTTTTGAACTATTTCCAAAGTTTGATTCTTCTCAAATTATTCCAATTCTTCTGTCATAGCCTTGATCCAATTCTCATCTTTTCATGCCTCACTCAGTAATTTAGGTTCCACCTCTGAAAGCAAAAAAAATATTTACCTATTCCTCTTTTATTGTAGATTTTATCCTTGTCAACACACCTTTTCTCTTATCTCCAATGATTGAATCTTCAAAATGATTCTTCCACACATACTTAGGAGTCTAAGGGATATTTTCCAGATCTTCTTCATCTTCAATTTTAATCTCTTTTTCCTTCTCTTCATGCTTTTCTTCTTCACTACAATGGGATTCATTAGATTCATATCCTTCTATCAATACAAAATGTTGATGTGATTCTTCATCCACTTTGACACTTGCAATTTCAACAATTTTTTTCAACCTTTTATTATAGCACTTGTAAGATTTTCTCTTTGTAGAGTATCAAAGGAATATTCCTTCATCATATCTTGCATCAAAATTTCTTATGTTTTCTTCATGTCTTCTGATATAGCATTTACTTCCAAACACTCTAAATTATTTCATAGTAGGAGGTTTTCCATACCATAGCTCATAGGGAGTCTTTAAACTATTCACTCTTTCTTGACCTCTATTGAGAATTTAGACTACAGTATGAATAGATTGTCTCCAATATAAATTTTGTGGATTTTCTTATTTCACCATAGTCCTTTCTGCTTCTTAAACTTTTTTATTCTTTCTCTCCGCAACTCCATTCTACTAAGAAGTTCTAGGGGTTGAAAAATACCTCTTAATTCCATGATTTTCACAAAAAAATTTAAAATCATTGTAGGTGAACTCACCACCTCTATTAGACCTTAAGTACTTGATTTTAAGATTCATTTCATTCTCAACCATAGATTTGAATGCTTTAAACTTATCCAGAGCTTCTGATTTTTCTTTGAGAAATGTCACTGAAGTCATTCTAGAATAATCACCAATCAATAATATGAAATGCATATCACCTTGATAGATCCTTATACTAGTAGGTCCACATAGGTCTATATGAACTAACTCCAAAGGTTGTGTCATATAATGTTATTTATTATTGAACCTCTTCTTTGTTTGGTTTCCAAATTGACATTCCTTATAGATTGCATTGATAGGCTTTGTAATCTTTGGAAAATCTCTCACAACATTAGTAGAACTAATATTTTATAGGTTGTTAAAATTGATGTGACCCATTCTTCTATTCCATAGCCAACTTTCATTTATTTGAGACATAAATCAGTTAGAATCACTACCTTTGAGTTGATAAACATTACCTTTTATCCTTTTTCCTACAACAACTATAGTTCCATATCTTCCTTTTCTAATTTCACAACCTTCATATCCTAAAACACCAAATTTTATCCTCTACTACACATCTATCCTACACTAAGAATATTATGTTAGAGACCCTTGACATAAAGAAAATCATCTATTTTATGCTTGCCATCAAAATTAACAAGACCATCATCATACTTTTTAACCAAAATTACTCTTATCACCTATCATCACCAAAATTAACAAGACCATCATCATACTTTTTAACAAAATTACTCTTATCACCTATCATGTGATTTGAGAATCCAATATGATTTATCTAGTAATTCCTCTCTTCTCTTACAATTATTAGTAGATATCATCACCAAAATTAACAAGACCATCATCATACTTTTTAACAAAATTACTCTTATCACCTATCATGTGATTTGAGAATCCAATATGATTTATCTAGTAATTCCTCTCTTCTCTTACAAGAAAATTAGTCACCATAGTTCCTTCAATGTTGTGACCTGTTACGGGAGAACTTTCCTTCACACATCTTTCACAATTAGTAGAATTATTTACATCATTTACATCCATGAATAAGGATTAATCAATATCATCATTAGGATAGCCTAATTCCTCATCATCAGATACACCATTGTCTCTTTCAACACAATAAGTCTTCTTGAAATTTTTTCCTTTATGATCCTTATGTTTATCATTTGAAAATTTGATTGGAAATTTAGAAGGATAATGACCTATCTTTGCACAATTGAAACACTTAAAGGGTAAATTACCTCTACATTTGTCAGTTCCCTTTTCCAATTTCCTTACAAATTTTTCTTCCACCTCATCAAGATCATCTAGATTTGATTCATCAACCTTCTCTTCCTTGTAGACTTTAAAGGAAATTTATTTCTTTATGAAACATGAAAAAAAATGATAGGAGGAGATTTCCCCCAAAAATGGAAAAGTGGATCCAAAGAGGGAAAAGGGGTCCTATTCTTCTATTTTCATTAGGAAATGAGATCCAAACAATGAAATGAATAACAACCAAAAGGTGAGTCAAATCAAGGTGTGAATCTACAAATTTTTATTTTGTGTTAGGACAAGGGTCTAAGATAAATAGCACTTTGGGGAGAATGATTAAAGACATCAAATGAACTCCAAATTACAAGCTATAAAGTGCATTTAAAAGCTAAATCACAATACTGATGGAGATTATAGACTTTAAGGAGAGTTTGGAAAGGATAAATATTTTGTACCTTTTGCAAAAAGTTATTTTTCATAGCTCACTAAGGACTCATTCACCCTATGGCGAATGGGGTCCTAGCTAGGACTTCAAAAAATATGTTTTTGGGTTTTGTTATCCCATGTCTACAATCATAGATTCTATATTTTCACTATTGGACAATCGAAAATAAATTTTATAGGATCCTGGTTTCCATGAAATTGCAAGAATGTTGACAACTTTGACAACTTTGCAATTTTTTGCTTCAAATGATATTCAAACTAAAATCTGCGATCAAATATGAAAGAGATAAAACAATTTTTTGTTAGGTGAATGGGGGTTTGCCTTTGTAAAACCCCATTTTGTTAATTAAACCTTAAAATGATACAATAAAACATGAAGGAATGATGAATGCATAAAGTAATGTCACAACTCACCAAACCCTTATTTGAACCTTGATAATGGTGGTTTGAAACTTGCATGAAATGGCTTCAATTGATGAGGATCTTGACTTTGAATCTTTGCTTGAAATGATAATTTAAATGCTTGTTTGAATCATGAAACCTACATCAACATATTTTCTCCAAAAACATGCATAACTCCACATAAATTTTACATAATGCTTTGATCTTGATTGCTGCAACAAATAAGGAAGAAATATACCCTTGAATGATCTTGAAATTACACTTGATCATAAACCTTGCTCTAGGATTTGAAAACTTGAAAATCTAGGATGAACTTGGTGAAATGACCTCTTATTTATACACATCTTATCATTAATTCCCAAAATTCAAATATCACAAGCCGATATTGAATTACAGGTTTGAAATAATTAAAATTCCACCAAAAACATATTTTAAAGAGGGGTCCTAGGTCTAAGTGACTACCCATTCGTCATGTGGCGAATGGGTCCTAAGCCACTTACCTAGGACACACTTCAGACAAGGTGGTATGCCATGTAAAATAGGGTCCTAGGAGTAAGTGAGGACCCATTTTCCCTGTGGAAAATGGGTCCTAGGTCATCTACCTATGGCACACATCTTCCAAAATTAATTTTTGTGTAATGGAATTTATGAATGTCAAATTTTACCCCTCAAAATTTACAATTAATTAGGCTTGGATTTGAATTAAAGGGGCCAATTAAGGAAAATTAACCTCAAGTAATTAATAAAGCCCTAGATTAGTGTGGAAGTGTAAAGATACACTTTACAACACCCTAAATAAGGCACCATTAATTCCATTTAGTTTAAAAGGCCCTAAACTTAATGTGAGTATGAAAAACATATTACAAAACTAAATTAAAGCAACATCGGGCTCATTTCATTATTAATTATTTCCCAAATTAGGTGTGAAAAAGGGATACTTTTTTCATTACTACATTTAGCCCCCACTTTATTGAGAGGAGGAACTTGCTTCAAACTCATACTAAAGTAGTGAAGAGGGGTCCAAGTGTACCAATGTGGAGGAGTCCAAGATCCAAGATCCCACGTCAAACCAAAACAAGCACAAAGGGACACACACTCGATGTATGATATGTGGAACCAAGACAAGATACATAAAAATACAATGTTAAAGACTAAAATAAAGAAAAAAAAAAACAAAAAAAAAGATAAAAAGGGGCGGATAAGGCCTTGATGGTCTATCCAACTCAATGTGGATCAAGTCATAGCTATTTTTCCAAAACCTGTGCTCACTCTGGGCTAATGGAACCTCAGGTTGTCCACTAGGTGAGCCCCCATAAAAGTGTCTTAGTGAGAAATTCATTCCTCTATGTCGGCTCTCACCATATAATGAGAAAGTCATGCCTCTGTGTCATCTTCTCATCGTAATTGGTGGAACCCTCAAAATTTTCATGTTCCATAGGTCTGATAGTGCATTTTCCTTGGTATCTATTTGGTCTTGTGTGACTAAGGTTTATGGTTTTTTTGAAGATTTTATCCTTTGTCTAAACCCTTAGTCTTCTAATATTTTTCTTTGTTGACCTATTGTGGCCTGTTCCTGGTCATTTTATGAGTAACTTGAGTCATTGAGGTCCATGTATGACCGAACCCTTGTGGCTAGGATCACCTGCTACCTTTTGCTAAATCTTTTCAAGTGCCCAGGTCCTTGAAATTACTCTATTTTATAAGGTCAATGTTTGGCCTTGTTTAGCCTTTACATCCTTGGTTGAAAATGTTTTTAAATATTTCAAGACCTTATCATGTATTGTCCTAGGAGATGCTCTCTTTTAAAAATAACTTGCTGCACATGCAAATTTCAGTTACTTAAGTGATCGCTCATCATTAAAGTTACTTTTTTCATCGAGTTCATTATCATGATGAGTGATAGTCCTAATGGTTCTCTATTGCATCATGTATCTCTGAAGGATGTTTCTCTTCGTGATTGAATACCACAATGAGCGATATGGTTGTGTCCATTTCATATCACTTATTTTTGAAATGTTGCAGCTTCCCGTTTCCATTTTAGTGATGTGCGATGGACAATGTTTTTTCTTTGTGTCATGTCATCACAAAATTATTTCATGAAATTTTTATTTTTTTGCAACGAGTGATGGGAATGTGTTGGATAGAGCAGTATGATCTTTCCACCTGGTAGACTTTGATGCTATTTTTGGTTTCACTCATCACCGAAGGAATTTTCAATTCCAAGTCAGTTATGATGATGTGTGATTGCTTGGGGTTATATTGTGGAATTGCCGAAAAGTCCTCTTCACCAAAATCTAAGTGCAACATTTTTACATTTATGCAATAAGTGATGGGAATTTGTTGCGAAATATTCTTTCCAGTTAGGGTTTTATTGCTCATTGTCAAAGTCTAGACATAACTTCAGGGCACTAGTGTGATGAGCAATGGAGTCTTAAATGTATTGTGAGTTAGTGGATGGCTATGTGGAAATTGATCATATCACCATCATTTTTTTAAGGCATAGTTACTAAAGCATGGAGTGATGGTTAAGGGGAGACATTGATTCAGTCCTAAATCAAAATTGATTGATGGTTGTGTTTCAAACTGGAAAAACTACTTGGTAGTTTTCTCATGCTAACAATCTATCAACCAGTATTGGTGAATGCACTCCAATTCTGAGTTATAAAGAAGTTTGTTGAGTGTTTTTCTTTTGCAATTGTAGTCATCATGAGTAGAGGAATAGGCTTAGTGAATAAGGGAAGAAAGAAAAACTCTAGGTAAGGTGAATTCATGGTGAATTCTGAAGAACAACCTACTAATTTTCTTGAGTAAGTTAATTTCTTGGACTCTATAGGTAATTTGTGCATTAAGTAGTCTAGAAATTGGGAAGTTTGTTTAGGGCTGGTGATCAGAACTATCATTTTCATGGTTGAGGGGGGATTGAAATCATTGCTTGTAGGGTTTGGGGTAGAGGGTTTGGAATTGTTGTTTTTAATTTAAAACTTGTGAATTTAAGGAACTTAAGGTGCAATTCCCTACTTTTCAAAACCCTAGCTTTACTGCATAGTAACTATGAGTGAAACCAATGGGTCTTCTGTTAATCCCAAAAGAAAGCCTACTCAAAAAAGGGTTAAAAGACCTAAACCACAAGATGACCAACCTAAACTTGAAGTAGGGGATATGCCTAAAAGGAAAATAACTATAAAGAAGGATCATCCTAGGTTTATGGAAGAATCCCCTAAGGACCCAACTACAAAAATTAAGAAGGTAGGAAAAATAAAATTTGGTGAAGGGGCTTTGATGTCTCACTTTGAGGAATATTCCTCTGGGATTGGTGATGTTGCATTTCCATAGAGTGGCTGGGATTTGTTTCACTATGCTTTCAAAAGGAGAACTACAAATCACCCCACCTACAAATTATGGACTTGTGACATAGGAAATCTAGTATGCCCTAATGTATTAATGGAGGTATATTTAATGTTGGAACTAGCTAGGTGCTATGATCCACTAGTTAGAACAATCAAGAGATTTCCAAACTTTTTCCTATGCTGGAAATCTCGGTGAGCTAGATAATGTAGGCTTTTCAGTTGAATCTATATACCTTTGAGTCCATCAATTTTCACAAGTTGTACAATGAATATGAATAGAATACATTTGGGTACAAGAAGGGTGTCTTTTCGGTACATAAGAGGTGAGATTTGAAGAAAAATGGTGTACCTTTCAGCCTCCTTGAGATAAAACCTTTTGATTGTTCTAATTTTGAAGATTACTTCAAAATACTAATTATGCATTATGCCAAGTCTTGCATAAGAAGTATGAAATTAAGATGGATATTGCCTTGATGACCCTAGCAATTGATATTCAATATAAGTATTAGAATAGGGTTTGGAATTATTCTTTCTACATTGTTGAGCATTTGCATGAGGACTTGCTGAAATTAAAAGATGTAGCTCCTCCATTTTCTTATAGACACTATTCCTTGTTGATGCATTTATTGCTATGGAAGAGCAGAATGGTAGTGCAAAATTATATAAAGTTAAGAGAAAGAGGTGACATGCACAATAAATTGCTTGTGCAAATGTGGACACATATTTGGGATACATACACTGTCTACACTGATTACAATATGTTTTGTAATGTCTTCAAGTTCTTGGTGCTAGATCAGTTGGGACTGAGGCCCATTGATAGAATTTCACAAGGTGTCAAGGAAATTTTAAGGCATGTGGAGTATGAGGAGGACACTGAACATAGATTTCATTAGGCGGATTGGTATCTTCATACCAATTATACAATGATAAGAATTTATGGAACGCTAGTGCCACCTCACACGTTTCCAATATATGTGTCGAAGAGATAAGCATTCATGGAAATAATGTGGCAACTAGATTCCATGGACAAGGAACACTTTAGATAATCAAGAAAGGCATCTCTAGTGAACCCTTATTGTGAATTTACATATTTCACCTACACCTCAAAGGAAGGCATTGAGAGGTTTTGCTCTTTGTTAAATAATTATAGATTGAAACAAGAAATCATAAGGTTTAGTGACCTTGAGGGGGTGATCTTTGCTAAAAGAAGAGCAAGAGGATTGTCATGAAAGTACCATGAGTTCCTCTTTCAAGAGGATGTGATTAGAAGTTTATCCTTTGATAAATAAGTTATATCAAGAAAAAATGCATGGAGAAAAATATGTGCAAATGAAGAAAAGATGTTGAAGGTAAATATTTTCTATGCCAGCCCCTATGCTGAGGTAGAGGATAATTTTTTGAAGGAAAAATTAATGCTCGAAGATTTTAATGACAAGATTTTCTTTGAGAAGATAAAGAAAGATAAGATTAAGGCCAAGGTGGTCAAGGAAAACCATGATGCACAAGTAAATATACAACTATCTCAATTCTTTGCTCCATGCATGCATGTGCGAACAAAGGAAATAGGTGAACAACCTACAATCATTAGTGGATTATTCAACCATTGAGAATATTGGTGAGGCTCAAGTTCCTAAGGTGTTTGGAGAACACATTCCCATGGAGAAAGAGGTGGATCAAGAATTCCCTAAGGATAAGGATGATCCCTTGAATATAGTGGTCCCTCTTAGCAGAATTATGAAGTGGGAATACAATCAGGTTGAGGATGATGATGTCAGAATAAAGACCTATGATGATTTCATGTGTGATGATGCTTTTTTCAAAATTGAATAATTTAGGGGATTTTTCATCCAAATAAGAGGCATTGACATTAAAATAAGGATTGAGGAAGTAAAAGAGAAAGTTGACCCATCCTTACAAGAGGATGCCAAGAAGGAGGAGGATAAAATAATGCAAGAAATTGTTAGTATGTCACTAGAAGAGGAAAGAATATTGGTGAAAGGAAGTGGTGTGCTCTTACTTCCTGGATGGGAAATTCCATTTTCTATTGTACTTGATGCAATTAGAAAGGATCTTGATGCACATTTTTCTGAGGAGGTTTTTGATAATAAAGTTTTTGGTTCAGGTTTCAACCCTAAGCTGCATACACTTGTCATTTGGTCTATGGTACAAAACATAGGGAAGCCTGATATCATAAAGTCTATGGAAAAGGAGATTGGAGAAATCATTGTTAAAAGGGCTACAAAAATGACTACCAGTACAACCGCACAATTAACAATGCATGCTGCAATGTTAACTATAGATACTACTCAGATTATAGAGGCTAACTATAATAATTTTTTGGATAGATACATAAAGTTGATGGATGAACATAATAAGGTACTTGTCATTGCAAAAAGGGGTCTTCCATTTCCAACAAGCTCTATCTCAGATTTTTCAAGAAAGGATATAGAAACCTTGTTGTCAAGAATTCATAGCTTGAGTCAAGATTTCAAATCGGAAAAAGAGAATACAAGGAAGGAAAAACTTGAAACTGCTAAAGTGGAAAATGATATTTTTGAAGATGTATTGAAGCATAGAGTGACTAAATTGGTCAATAGAGCAGATGATGTGTGGGATTCTTACAAGAACATCCATGAGGCTCACATCAAGCATTTATAAGTTCAAAGAGATTTTCAAATTGAGTGGAGAAAGTGGATCACTAGAGTAGGAAAAATTAGGGAGATGATGCCTAGGGTATAGGGGGATCTTGAAGCTCCTACTAACATTCCCGAAATACTACAAATCATTGATCTAATAAATGAAATTACAACCTTTCATGGGAAGTTAGAGATGCAACTCCAAAAAAACTTAAGATTGTGTAGGGAGATGGAGGAGCATGGAATTCCCAAAGTATTGGATGAAAATGGTGAGTTGGGAAATTTTCTCTCATAGGCTAAAATGATGTTAACTATAGTTGATTACTCCATGTTAAATCCTAGCATTGTGTGTAGGAGTGAATTTGCACCCCTTACACAAATTCACCTTTCACCCCCTTACACTTTAGAAAAACTAAGGCGGAGGATTAATTCCACTTAAGCCCGCTGCTCACATCACACTTGGGTCCTACTTTGTGTGTCGGTGGGGGCATTTCTGTCAGGGACGCCCATGTGGCGTGCAAACGTCTGTGCAGTGCGTTTATATCACTGGCATATTCCTATGGTTGGATTCTGCAAAGACGTTACACTTCCTATTGGGAGTCGACTTGTAATGCCCCTTTTCGGCTGGCTGACCTGAATATGGCCATTTTCTATCCTCTTCCTTCATATTCTTCATCTCTTCTTCCATTTTCAAGTTGGTTGATCTTCTCCACAAGTTGAAAAATTCTCTCCACACTTCAAGAATCCATCCACAAGCTTTGTAGCAACACTTCACACTCCATAGAAGCAATCCACTACTCCATCGCTTTGATAGTGCGAGTGCAAAACAAAGACCGTTGCAGTAGAGGCATGAGTTTCTCTCATTTTCTCCTTCACTTGCCTTGAGTGCTTTGGACGGAGGTGGTAAGCTCCTCTTATCTTCTCTATCATTTTGGTTGAGTAAGTACATACTATTTTATAGTTTCTTTTGTTTACATAGCTTGTATTCTCTTCTTTCTCATTTTTTTATCATTGTAAACTTGTTCGTTTATGGAGGTGGAAACACCAAAATGGGGGTCTGACCGAGGCAAACCCCTAAACAACCCAAAAATTTTCCCCTTTTCTATGTGTAGGTGGAGAGATCTTGGAACAAGCTAGTGAGAAGATTATTGTGTGAAATGGTCTTCATCACCCTTGCGGTAATGTATTTAATTTATCATATTCATCTATACATTTCACTCTTCTTAGTCTTATTCTATACTTCTTGAAGCTCTTAAACTAGGTTGTTAGCTCTTTTTCAGAGCTTAAATCTTGTCTCTTTGGTTTTTAGCCATATGGATGCTAGTGCACTTGTGAGATGACAACACATCGCATTGTCATCCTAGAACATCGCTTCTATCCTTTGACAGAAAGCTACTTGAGACACAAATTTGACTCTGAAGATTGACTCACCTAGTCTCCTTTTAGCATTCGAGTTTGTAGAGTGATCGAAGGACCCCACAGTTCTCATAATTCTCATCCCGCTTATCCTAACATTCCTTTAAAACGAGGTAAGTTAGGGAAGCCTTACCACTCTTGGCCTTTTGTGACCTAGGGCCTTATAGTGGTTGGTCCCCCTCTCTTACATTTTTGGTGAACTCGACGTGAACCATTTTTTTTTCATTTTGTGATACTAAAATTCCCTTTCCTCATGTTCTAGGAGTGTTGTAGGTGTGAGTGTTGTGAGGTTTCTGCCTGAAAACCCAACCTACAACCCCTAGTAGGCGTAGTTAGAAGGTTTCGATAGTGTTGTGCAACGAAACCTTGATTGGGTCACTATCCTATCTCATAGACCTTAGGAGGCTCTGTAGAGGTACTATTTGGTGTGTTGGATGGCCTATTTCTTAAACCAAACTATTCCCTCTATGTAGACTATGAGTAGTGGTAGTAGCATAACCTTCACTTCATAGGATCTTCCAATGGGCTTCAATAGAGAACCATCTCCTCTTTACATTCCTACAAGGATAAATGGGAATACTGTAGTCGGTGTTCTTGTTGATCTGACATCTCAAGTGAATATCATAACTAAGGATATCATGCTAATTAGCTTCCTACATAAGGATGGATATGATGCACTTGAGAGTACCATCTGCACACATGATGAAATTTTTGTACCTCCTATAGGGAGCATTGTTCTATCAGTCCTCATTGGACCCAAATCTATGAGCCTTAAGTTCAACATCATTCCAGGGTCTGAACTCTTTAGAGTGAAGCTAGGCATCCCCTAGTTGGTAGCTATGAATGCGGTTGCCTTGGTTGTGCACATGTGTCTAAAGTTTGTTCATGGAGGTTTGGTAAGCGTTGTCCATGACATTGGTTATAGACCATTGGTTGCATGTGGCAGTTATACCCTAGATTACTTATGGCCTACATCCCTTGGTCCTCTCCCACCTAGGAAGATCCTCCTATACCATACATATCAAAATTATAAGAAAGGGCGTGCTAGGCCAAAAGTGAGGTAACCTCCTTTGCCTTATGCTATTTCACTTAGGGCTTGCCTAAAAGATGATAGTGATGTTGCCAAGGTACGTAGAAGAGAAAAAGAGTAGTCCTGAGATCCTCCTTCTTCCCCTTCCACTATTCAGCCTTATGCTTCCTCTCACCCTAATCATGGTGCCATCTGCTTCTGTCTCACACTTGTGAGAGAATCACATGGTGCCCTCTTGGGGAAAGGTGAAGCATCCTGCATTTGAGCTTCATGTATTACCCATGAAGCCTAGGCCCATTCAATATGGAAGACATAAAGCCCCCTATGGAGAGCCCTCTTTGTCCCGGCCTTTGCGACCTCCTATTGTTCCTATTCCTAAAATAGTAAATGGGAAGAGGACCATCGGCGAGGTGTTAAAGTCAATTCCTCTTACCATTTGCAAACCTACTTCTCTTGCTCCCATCTAAGAGTTTATCCTTCCACTAGAAATAGTTGTGGAGGATACTCATATGGCTGAGCAGAAACCTTTCATCCCTTCTCAAGATCCACTTTCTATTTCGAAGAATTGTAGGGACCACTTTGTGTGAGAGCGTATGCACCAAAGAAAGGATCTCCTAGCTAAGCAAGCCTCCTTACAAAATAAGGAGGAGATGACTACACCTCCTATTGTGTTCTCCTCTCCCCCCCTCTTGTCTCTATCCAAACTAACTTTGTATCACTTCTAGCTTCCGTTGTGAGCACTCATGCACATGGAAAGTTGTAGGTGTTTATTGCTCCTTCTGCAGAGCTGCCTCTGCTGAATTCTACTTCACATGTCTTACCTTTCCCAAAGCCTGTGGATATGGTTAATACTTTGGTTATATCCACTGTGGTCCTTTCCTCTTCAAACTCAACCCTCCTTGCTTTGTCTATGGGGAGTTCACCTCCTTCGACAAAGAAGAAGGTAGAGTGTGGTCCCTCTAGGAATGGAGGACATAAGAAGAGCCCACCTTCCCCAAAAGGTGGCCCTGCATTGATATGTTCTGTCCTAGTGATGAAACCAATCTCAACCTCCCCTGAGTTTTTCACCACTCCTAAGTCTCTTGGTGAGCGTAGCGGTGAACCTTAGGTGCAAAATCCTACGTTCGTTGAAGTGAAGCATGGCACTCTTGTTAAGTGCATGTTTAACTCAGTGGATGAAGTTTTGAACTTGTCAGTGATCTTCATGAAGTCATTGACCTTAGACCCACAAGAGTTGAGTGACAGAGACCTCACAGGTCCTTCTACCTTGGCCATTGTTGTAGAAGGATCAAAAGCTCCTCCCCTTACCATTACACCACTACAGGCTCCTGATCCTTCCCCCTACGATGATTTAGAGTGAGAAGCTGATGACCTCCTGGTTGACCAGTGTTAGGGGGAGACTCTCTTCTCGATCTTTAGACTATATGTGTGTGTGTATTGTGATGTGTTCCCTCATGATCATGCTATATGTTCCTAGATGACCCTCGTCACTCCTATTGGTGCTTGGATACAGGCATGGTGTTTGTGTTGTAAACCTTCTTCTATATGTATTATTATTATTTAATGTTTGTGATTGAATTTTGGCAAATTGGGGACGATGCAAAGAATTGGGAGAATTTAGGCCTCCTTCCATGTTGACCCTATTTTATATTTTTAGTTTTTCTTCCTTGCATTCTTCTTTATCTAGTTGGGGATTGATGATATTTCACCTTGTATCGTGGTTACCTACTATTTATAAATAAAGGCAGATCTAACCCCGCGAAACTAGATCCCCTTGTTTCCTTTGTGTGTGATCTATTTTCTTTTACCTTTCTCTTTATCTTTCTCTCTTATTTTCTTAGGTTGTCCCTTTCATGTGTGACAACATTACTTCTACATTACTTGGTCTTTAGAAAATGCATTCATTTCCAAATGAATCTTTTCTTGAAGACCCTTCACATGCTTCTTCTTTAGAATTGCATTCTCAACTTAAAACCCTAATGGAACATGTTCCCTTCATCGTGGGTTTGCAAAGAAAGGACCTAGGAACCTTCCTCTAAAGAAGGAATGGTCTTAGTCTTCCCCTCACTTAGGCACATATCCTTCCTTTCAAATTCTTTGATGAAGTGAACATCTTTTAGAAGGATTCCTTGATGATGAATCAATTCGAGAAAGAAGACATCAACTTTCGAACAACGTGTTCATTGAGTGGACCCCTTCCTTTCACGTTGGGTTCCCAAGGGACCCCTTTGAATTTTCTAGGAAAATTCTATGGTTTTTGGCCTGGGGGCAGCCTGACTAGACCAGTTTCACATCCTTGTGTCTAGCTCGAGGGTAGCTCAACTAGACAAGTCTTACTTCTTCGTGTCTAGTCTGGGGACAACCCGAATAGACCTACTTTGCATCCTTACCTCTAGCTTGGGGGAAGCCCGACTAGACTTCACTTTTCAAATAGTGCATCCCTTGAGTGGACCCTCCTTCCTTTTGAAGGGTTCTCGAGGGATCCCTTTGAAAGTCTTACAACTTAGTGATGGTATGCATGACTGTACATTCACTAGGCTGCGGGAAAAATTCCTGACATGTTTTATCTATGGGTAAACATGTCACCATCTCTGACTTTGTGGAGTCCCTTTTGAATTATCTCCTTCATGTGAGAGTTCTTGAAGGATACCTCCCTTCCAAGACCGTGAGCCTATGAGGCTCTTTTGTTCTTTAGCTATATAGTTCTATAGAACTATGAAGTCCTTCTTTTCACTTCCAAGTTCACCATCCCATTCTCTGCTTCCTCGTCGGTTCAGGTATACATTTCTTACATTTTTACTCTTACTACTCTACTTTACCGAAGCACTCATCAGTATTCATGCTCGTGAAAGTGGGGGAGAAATGTATAAGAGTGAATTTGCACCCCTTACACAAATTCCCCTTTCGCCCCTTTAAAATTTATATAACCTAAGGTGGAGGCTTAATTCCACTTAAGCCTACTTCTCACATCACACTTGGCACCTTTTTTGTTTGTCAGTGGGGGTGTTTCTATCCAGGACACCCGCATGCTGCACAGATTTATGTACAAAGTGCTTACATCCCTGGAAGATTCCTACAGCTGGAGTCTATAGGGACATTACACTTCCTATTGGGAGTCAAAGTGTAATGCCCCTCTTCAGCTGGCCAACCCAAATATGGTTATTTTTTCATCCTCTTCCTTCATATTCTTCATCTCTTCTTCCATTTTCAAGTTGGCTGATCTTCTCCACAAGTTAACACATTCTCTCCACACTTCAAGAATCCATCAACAAGCTTTGTAGAAATACTTCACACTCTATATAAGCATTCAACTACTCCATCACTCTGATAGTGCGAGCGCAGGACAAACACCATTGTAGCAGAGGCTTGAGCTCCTCTCATTTTCTCCTCCACTATCCTTGAGTTCTTTGGATAGAGGTGGTAAGCTCCTCTTATCTTCTCTATCATTTTGGTTGAGTGAGCACATAATTTTTTGTAGTGTCCTTTTTTTACATAGCTTGTATTCTATTCTTTATCATGTTTTATCATTGTAAACTTGGTTTTTTGTGGAGTTGGAAAAACCAAAATGGGGGTCTAATTGAGGCAGACCCCTAAATGGCCCCAACATTTTCCCCTTTCTATTTGCATGTGGAGAGATCTTGGAACAAGCTGGCAAGAAGATTATTGTGTGAAATCATCTTCATCACCCTTGCTATAATATTTTTCCTTTATCACATTCGTCTATACATTTCACTCTTCTTAGTCTTATTCTACACTTCCTGAAAATCTTAAACTAGGCCATTAGCCCTTTTTCAGAGCTTAAACCTCATTTCTCTGGTTTTTTGGTTGTACGAACAGTAGCGCACCTAGAAGATGCCAGCACGTTCTGCTATCATCCCAAAACTGCACTTTTTTCCTCTAACATAAAGCTACCTAAGACACAGAGTTGAATCTGAAGATCGACTCGCCTAGTCTCCTTTCAGCATTCAAGTTTACAGAGTGATCGAAGGACTCCACAGTTCTCATCATTCTCATCTTGCTTATCCTAACATTCCTCTAAACTAAGGTAAGTTAGGGCAGCCCTACCACTCTATGCCTTTCTTGACCTGGGGCCTTGCAGTGGTTGGTCCCCCTCTCTTACACATTGACAACATGGATAGAGTTGAAATGATGATGGATATATTTATTAAAGAATATAGATCTTTAATTGATGCAAGGTATGCTCAACACAATACAAAGGTGTAGACCTTGCTCGACACGAGGTGGCTTACTAAAGATGAATAGAACACATGGTTGGAGAAGTTCACAGAGTGAGCCTATATATGAAAGGTGATGACAAACACAGTGAATAATGAATGTGGGAGAAACAATACATAGCCTAAAACTAATAAAAATTAGGCTTTTGATGAAGTATTACAAAATATTATTCTCTTCCTAACATAAAGATCGGTGGCATGAATGATGCATTGGTTGGGTTGGTTTTGTCTCTTTTTTCTTTTCACGCTTTATATTTTTGTTGACTGGGTGCACACATGGTTAACTCTTTTGGCTCATGAGGAAGATATTTTGATGTTGTTACAACGAATGATAACTTCATTTTGGAAGGTGGGTGTATCTTCCTCAACAACTAAAATAAGTTGTCTTATCTTCTTTCCCCCCACTCTACAAAGTACAAATGTAACCGTTTGGGGAATTTGGAAATTAAAGTTGAAATGTATGTCAAATGTAAATGTGACTTTAATTGTAATTTTGTTTGATGCTTTTTTCTCCCATGTTTCTATAAATGGGAATTCAAGGCCAATTACATAGGTCTTTTGATGGTTAAGAAAATTTTGAGCTCATGTGAGAAGAACTTTGTATTTCAAGCACAAAGAAATAGAGTAGTGTTGAGTCTTAGCAATGCATTTAGATTTGTAATGGGCTTAATGGTTTTATAGTAGCAATAGTGTATGAATGATAAATTGAACATTCTCAATTAGTTTCTCTCCTCTATATTTTGTCTTCTGAATTATGAATAAAGGGATTAAGGTTCTTTTATTTGTCTTCGATTACTCTGGTTGAATGTGTGATTTCATTTTTGCTTTAGTTCAAAGAGCTAAGTAAATTCTTAAGTGAGATCATAGGTTTGAGAGATGAAATTCAAGGATTTTTAAGTAGTTTCTATTTATGGACATATCAATTTGATATTTAGAAAAGCATTATATCAATAGTCTTTAAATACTTGATTCCATTGCTAATGTATTATGGTTTATTAGAAGTATGAGTCTATCACCCTTAAATAAAGCACTGATCCATATATTTGCTTATCTTTGATATTAGTGAGCCTACCCATGCCTAATAAAAAACACAAATCTTAATTACAGTTTCTAACACACCTCTAGTTGCAGTATAGTGGTATGAAGTAGTGCTCATTCCTTGCTTTAGGTACAATTCATTAAAGGGTCAGCCAAAGCCTTAATGAATTTTGTCTATTTGTGTCTAATAGGAATTTATTTGTTTGTTTCAATGTTCATGATAGAATGGCACAAAAGTATCATATAAACATTTTCAGGATCACCCTCCTAGGTTTCACAGAGGCCAAAGCATAGAGGTCTAGTCTAGCAAGCTAGTACTTGTTCGTCGACCAATCCTCACCACTATTTACCATTGAGTTGTGGTGAATTCATAGATAGTGAATAAGATTAAGTTTGGTTCTCAAAAAATAACCAATAGTACTAACTATACCAAATCTATCCCTTTAATAACTTCAATAGGGCACCACAAAATGAAACTTCGAGCTTATGAACAATATGCAAGTAAAGGTTTTTGTTCAAGGGGATCTTTGCTTAGTTCATGTAAGGTATCTTCTTAGGGAGAAACATGTCTAATGTATCCAAGAGAGTACAAATCAAATAATTATCATGATCTTAGATGAAATCAAACCCAATGGCACCACCAAGAAAAGGATGCATCACAAGAATAAAGAAAATAAGATAGTTAAACATGAGTGTCGATGTATGCCCTCACTTTAAATTGATTGCTAACACCATTGTTGTGATCAATCCTCTTTAAAGTAGAAGTTCTAAGACATGAGAGCTTATTCAAAAATCCCTATGCAAAGTCATATGTTCCCGAATGAAACTACATCTTGAATAAGGGGTTGCCCCCAAACTACAATACAAAAGATAACTTAGTACGACACATGTGAGCCAACTTATGACATGTATTCCACATCCCAAGCTTGCTCTTATATATACATGGAAGTCAGTCAACTAGCCAAAAGAGACAATGAAACATGTCATACGAGTATAAGCCTACCTAATCCCCTTGTCCCCACTTAGTGCAAGACAAGGGTGAGCCAATGTGATTGATGAGAAACATGAAAATCAGTATCAATTAGATGAAATAGGTGCTTCAACACAAGGAAGAGCACCACAATTCTTAAGATGTTGAATTTTACTACTCAAAGCCTTACATTCATTAGTAGAATGACCATGAACTCTATGATATGCATAAAATGAACTCTTGTAATAAAAAATATTGTGTTCTCAGAGGGAGAGATATAAAATGATCTTGGAGGAGTCTCGATGAGATACCCTCTTGATCAATAGTAGAAGATGTTCCTTTATTTTACGACAAAGATACCTCTTGCTTAGTACAAGGTGTCATACTTACACAAGACTCTTTAGATTGCGAGATTATTTTCTCTCCTTGAAAGGAGGGTGTAAAATCCAATGAACTCCAATAGTTACTAAGACATTTCCTAGAAGTACTTTGTGTGATGACACTAGTGTTAAGCGAAGATTTCTCTATTTTTTTCATTTCTTTTTAAGGATAATAACCAATACCACTAGTTTATATCATTTCAAGATGTACTAATGTTAAAGTTGTCTTAGGGGAATCCTTTGTAGGAGTGTTGATATTGAGTGAAGAATAGTTTGTTTGTTTTGAGGGACAATAACCAACATCATTATTCATTTCTTGTGTGTGAGGCTCTATAGGGACACAAATACCTTGTTCTTTAGAAACACATCCTTGTCCACTATAACCAAGTTGTTTCATAAGTTTGTAACCTCTTCCATAAATATTTTTCATTTATTTCAGATTCAATGGTTTCTCATGATCAATTTCATCAAATTTTTTTGTGTAATTTGTTTATTCTTCTAAAGTGGTTGAGCTGGATGCTTTCAAATTTTGTGTTGACATTATTTCTTTTTCTTTTCCCTTTTTAGAATCTTTGTTTATGATCTTGTATTTTCCCATGAATGTTAGTGTGAAATCTAAGGAACCCCAATCATCTTCCAATAACTTTGTGACTTCATCAATGTTCTTCTCATGTTCTTCTTCCTTCGTGACTTCCACTTTTTTAGATGGTACCAATGCTTTCAAAGGATCTCATTTTTCTTTCTTGGAATGCAAATAAATTTTAGGTTCACTATCAGCCTTGAGTATGTAAATTTTTTTGTCATAGATGTACTTAATTTTATGATGAAGGGTAGAAGGCACCCCACTCATCTCATAAATCCATGGTTTTCCTAAGAGGAGATTATATGAAATATCGTGAGGCATAACATGGACCAAGGTTTTCAAGGTAAACTTTCCAAATTTATTAGGTAATGTGATGACTCCAAGTGATATTTTTCGTATATTATCAAATCCATGGATAAACAAAGAATCAGGGACAATGCCACTCTTATCCATATCAATCTTCTCCAAAAGTCTCACACTACACACATTAAGGGCCGAACCATTGTGAAAAAGGGTTATCTTTATCGTGATTCGATTAACATAGGCTATTATCATGAATGCATCATGTCATTTTTGAACTTCCAATGAAGGTAACTCATCTTGATGGAAAGTAATGTCTACATTCACTATATTTATAGCTTAAATTTTGGATACCACATCATTTGTTTGCACATTAGAAGGAGTAGGAACTTGTTGTAAAGAACGTTGAAGCATGTTATGATACCTAGGTGAGGCTTGAATAAGGTCCCATAAGGATATCTTAGCAGGTGTATTATTAGGTTGTTCAACAAGATCATACTCCTTTCCACTTTGTAAAGGAAAATGAGGAGCACTAGGAAAGATAGGTTGAGGTAATGGGAGGGATGTTGGAGTTGTTTGTCTTGGTTGCAGATTGTTCCTAGTGTTATATGTATGAGAAATGGTATTGTAACTTAGTTGTTGTGAAACATGGTCACTATCAAGTTGTGTTTTAGGTGGTTCTAAGATAAGCATGATTTTACTTTGAATTTGAGGTTGATGTGAGGGTGGGAAGATGGTAAGAAGTGGCTCAAGAGTAGGTTCAAGGTATATTTAATGTGCATAACCTTAAAAGGCTTGTCCTTATTTTCATGATATCTTAGTGAAGGGGGTCTAATGCCACTTCATCATCTTCATCTAAGGAAGAAACATCACTATTGTTAAAGACATGTGTCAATTTTTTCATTTTCTTGCACCATGATATCCTCCCTATTAGGAGAATTTTTAGGAGAGCTAAAAACTAGTGTTCATGGCATTCAAAGGTTGGTTCCTCTAAAATGACTTCATCATAAGTAAGGGAGTTATCAATGGTTAGATTATCTTGTTTATCTTGTATCAAGTCATTCTCACAAATAGGAGAAATAGGATAAGTAGTATTATGGGATGTGTCACTGGTCTAATCCTTGTATCCAACAATGTCTTCCCTAGTAGGAGAGGTAGGGGAAGAGAGACAAATAGGATTCTCATAACTGTCATTGATTTGATCTTCTAACACCAAAATATCTTCTTCACAAATAGGATAGATATTAGGAGAAGACCAAGTTTTATTTTCATGATTATCCACCATTGTATTCTCTTTCAGTGAAGCATTCTCATAGGGTGAGGGATGAAATTTTTCTTGGCATGCTTAGAAAGATATGATATTAACATTGTTTGAAAAAAATGAAAAGTACTTCTAACCATCTTATGCAGTGTTGCAAGAATGTAAACAATGTATATCCAAAGATGAAAAGTAATTTTATTCAATTTATGCAAAGCTTCAAAAATGAAAATAATGTGTATCCAAAAAATAAAATAACTTTCATAAAAATTATGCAAAGCTTCATGAATTTAAACATTGTGTGTGCAAAATGGAAAAGGAATTTTATCCATATTATGCAAAGCTTAGAGAATGCAAACATTTTCAAATCTGATGATTTTTTTTTCTACTGAAATGATTTTGGAATGATTCAAAAATGACTACACTAAATGGATGATTTGACATAGATGCATAAAATAGAAATTCCTAAAACTTTCCAAGTAGATACAATACATTAGCAATAGGTCTAGGAAGTGCAGAAAATCCCCAAAAATCTCAGAAAAGTTAGTTTTTGTAGGCCTCCAAGGACTCATTCACCTAGGAGGGAATGGGTCCTAATAGAGGGATTTTTAAATTTTAAAAATTCAATTTCTGAGTGATTATACGTGTTCTCTATTTCAAGTCTCAGACTGGTACTTTTGTAACAGGATTTTCCAAAATTTGATGTGTAAATGCAAGTAAAAATAATGAAAAATACTGAACTATATGAAAAAATTTCAAATGAAATTATGATCTAATGTTTGAATATGAATGATGAAAAATAAACTAATATACAAACACTATGCAAAATTAATGTAATATGCATGCAAAGTTTTAAATTTTTCAGATTTAAACAATGTAAAAATACAAATTTAAACCCCTATATGCAATGAAAAGTAATGCAAGATTAAAGAACCCTAAATGTAATGAAACTAATGCAAACCTAATTCAATCTATTCCAAGACTTAGATCTAGGGTTAAAAGGACTCCAATTTTTAAAAATATTGTTGTATAAGTTCGGGTTCACCATAATGAAATAAAGAAAAATGAGGTAGGGGAGATTTCCCCCAAAGAAGGAAAAAGGGGTCCTATTCTTCTATTTTCATTAGGAAATGAGATCCAAAGTTCCATGAAATTACTAACAATCAAAAGGTGAGTCAAATCAAGGTGTGAATCTACAAATTTCCTTTTTGTGTTAAGACAAGGGTCTAAGCTAAATATCACTTTGGGGAGAAAGATTAAAACCATAAAATAAACTCTAAATTACAAGCTATAAAGTGCATTTAGAAGCTAAATCACAATATTGATGGAATGTACAGAGTTTATGGAGATTTTGGAAGGGATAAATATTGTTTAGCTTTTTTAGAAAGTGTTTTTTCATGGATAATTGAGGAATCATTCATCCTATGGAAAATGGATCCTAGCTAGGATTCTAGAAAATCTATTTTTGGGTTATGTTCTCTTGTGTTTGCACTTCCAAATTCCCGATTTTCACTAACGGAAAACCATAGGTAAATTTTGTAGGAGGGTTTCCATGAAATTGCAAGAATGGTCACAACTTTGGCAAATTTGAAAACTTTACAATTTTTGTTCTTGAAATGATCTTTAGCCTAAAATCTGCAATCACACATCAAAGAGAGAAAAATGTTGTTTGTTAGGTGGATGGTGGTTTACCTTGGTCAAACCCCATTTTTATAATTAAACCTTGAAATGAAACAATGAAACATGAAGGAATGATGAGTGAACAAATTAATGTCACAACTCACTAAACCCTTATTTGAACCTTGATAATGGTGGTCTGCAACTTGCATGAAATGGCTTCAATGGATGAGAATCTTGACTTTGAATATTTGATTGAAATGATACTTTGAATGCTTGATTGAATATGAAACCTACATAAACATATTAGCTCCAAAAATATGCATAGATCCACATAAATTTGATGTAATGCTCAAATCTTTATTGTTGCAACAAATGATGAAGAAATCTACCCTTGAATGCTCTTGAATGCTCTTGAAATAACTCTCGATCATAAACCTTGCTCTAGGATTTGAACACTTGAAAATCTAGGATGAACTTAGTGAAATGACCTCTTATTTATACATATGTTATCATTAATTCTCAGAATTAAAATATCACAAGCCAATATTGAATTAGAGATTTCAAATCATTAAAATACCACCAAAAACATATTTCAAAGAGGGATCCTAGGCCACTTACCTAGGACACACATCAGATAAGGTGAAATTCCATGTAAAAATAGGGTCCTAGGAGGACCCATTCACCATGTGGCGAATGGTTCCTAGGTCACCTAAGTAGGACACACATCTTCTAAATTTAAGTGTCGTGTAATGACATTTATGAATGTCATGTTTTACCTCTCAGAATTTTCAATTAATGAGTCTTGGATTTGAATTAAAGGGGCCAATTAAGGAAAATTAACCTCAATTAATTAATAAATCCCTAGATTAATGTGAAAGTGTAAAGATACAGTTTACAACACCCTAAATAATGCACCATTAAGTCCATTTAGATTAAAAATTCCCCAAACTTAATTTGAATATGAAAAACATAGTACAACACTAAATTGAGGTAACATTAGGCTCATTTTATTATTAATTATTTCACAAATTAAGTGTGAAAAAGGGATACTTTTTTGTTACTATACTTTGTAGCATTTTGACCAAACTCTCTTAATTCATAAGAAATTAAAGTACCAAAAATTTGATCTATAGAATAAATTTCCAACTTCAGAGCTTTCTCAATAGCCAAAAATTTAGAACTATAAGCTTTAGGAAGAGTTCTTAATACCTTTTTCACAACTTAACTTTCTTCCAACTTACCACCAAGACCATTGATGACATTGACAACTTCATCCACTATGATAATGTAGGTTGTAATTTCTTCATCTTTAGACATCCTTAGGGTTTCAAATTTGGCTTTGTATTTCTACATCTTCACTTGCTTGACCTTATTGTCTCCTTCATAAATAGTCACCAAATTTGTCTAGATCTCTTATGTAGTTTTTAGAATTATCAAATTTCCATGTTCAAAATCAAAGAGACTGCTTAGGATAACATTCATTTATTTTCCATTATTCTCATATTCCTTGATCTCATCATCACTTGTCAAAACAACAACTGGCTTAGTATATCATTTTTCAACTAACTGCTAGACTCTAAATAAAAGAGAAATTAGAAATGACACCATTATGGCTTTCTAGTAAGCATAATTTGTTCCATCGAACATAGGATATTTTCCACCCTTCCTATGCACCATCTAGATCTACCTCAAGCGGTTAATCTTTCTTCAAGGAACCAAAACTTTGATACCAATGTTAGATGCACAAGAAAATTGAGACAAGGGGTGAATTAGTTGTAAATTAAAACATTCGATCCCTCATTAACATTCAAACCCTTATCAAACTTTAAAACCTCACTAAGAATTTGCAAAATGTAAACATGTGAAACAACAATGCAAACACAACCATACACAAGAGAACACTAGATTTATGTGGAAAAACCACAATGAGGATTAGCTCATATATATGAATAACACCAAATATAATTAGGCTCATTGCCTAGAAAAGAGAAGAAAGGTTCACTATTGGGTGGCTCACTGCCAAGAAGAAAGAATAGAAGAAACTGTTATAGAGAGATTCACTATCTCAGAGAAATAGGAGAATCCATCACTAAAAATTTGTACCATCCACAACCTTTGGCTCACTACCTCCAGTCACTTCAAGCATAGTGAAAATGTAGACACCTTCTTCTCACTGCATCAGGTGTCATAGGTATTTAATCTCACACTTAGAACACCATAATTGATCACATTCACATCAACACACTTGCCACACCACATCTCCAACAACTCACATGCACTTATACCATCCATGACCTAGAAAATATCACTTAGGTCATCATTAATGAAATGTATGCACCTCAAACATGCAAAACCAAAATAGGTTGGCACCAAAAACTTCCACTATGGATAGAAGTGAAGGAAGACCATACAAAGGCTTACTTAGGACCCAAATATACATCACCACACTACTCAACACATCCATAATCCATGAGGTACCTCCACAAATAGCATTAGCATGATAGGTCAACAAAACTTGAACCAACACTACAAATGACCACATAAATGCCTCTCCAAGTTTGGAAACATCATGTAGACCACATAAAAACACTCCAAAAAATTCACACAACATCCCAAAATATTCTACCATCATTATAATATTTAGCGACACTCCCACAACCACCTGAATCAAAGATTACTTTCATCCTATGCATCAAGATGCACTACCACTGAACTCCAATATAAGAACTAAACTTGAAGAGAAACTCAGAACTATGAATCCAAGGGAAGATAAATACAAGAATATAAGCATGTTACCAAATCCACAAGACAAGAGACCTTACTGTGGAGAAATGTGGAGCAATTTCATTTCTCCCAGACAGCCTTCTATATAGATAAACACTCTATCAAACACAACTTCCACTACCACACAATATAGAATCTAAAACTCTAGATATAAAAACTTTAAACACCTATGATCATCATATCCAAACTAAACAAGCATATCTTCAACCATGAAGAAATGTGAAGCACAACACTGAGCACACCTCTATCATATTACACACTCTTTTATTCAAATTTTCTCAAAAGCACTTGGAAACCAAGTGAACATATTGCAACTGCAACACTTATCCATCACAACCATACAAGACATCAATGAAAAAACTGATGACAACACCATAACAAATTCTTATAAAATCACAACACATGATCCATACTAGCATCAAAAATGACAAAACCTAATGATAACAACACCAACAAATCGAACACTAGAAATCTCCATAATTTTGACATCAATGACCAACTGTTGACATCAATGATAACACCAACAACATGCTTACAAAAAATATAACTAGGTAGTGGTAAGGGAATCAAAGCAATACAAAACTACCTTTACTACAGAATAGGGCACCTAGGTTTATGTTAGGATGCCATTTAGGTTGAATAATGTCAAGGAAAATTTTCAAAGGGATATGGATTGTGTTTTCTGATTTAATTGATATAATAATGATAGTGTATCCAAATGACTTTGTGTGAGGGGGAGAACGTTAGACTGGAAGACGGATAAAACATGTTAAATCTAAGAATCTAAGCTAAGATTAAACACATTAATCTAAGATCTAAACCTACACATACAAAATGAAACTAAGCTATCCTAACATTCATAAATGAATGTACATGAATAACACAGTCTTACCATCTTGTAGTGGAGTGTATTCACCTGATGTTGGGTTGTTCTTATCATCATGAAGCCTCCAAATTTTGTGTGCAAAATCCTGATGAATGACTATTTGGTCAGTTGATCAAAGAAAATGTTGAAGCTCTATCAATGGTGTTCTTGACAACACTTTGTTGCTCAATGTATGTTGATTCTCCAATCCTTATTTTTGAGGAAGGGGTTTTTTGTATAGAAGATGTGCTTTGAAATGGATGATCAAGATTGTTTTGAAGAATATCCAGATCAATGGTCGGAATGTGCTGAGAGGAATTAAACATGAGAAAACTATGCAAAGTTGATTGCACAATTTGGGTGATTGAAAAATAGATTGTCCAATCAGGGATGTGATTGATCGGTTAACAGATTTAAATTGACCAGTCATTATTTTGATGTCTTAGTTACGAATGTGATGGATTATTTAGGAAATTGATGGCTTAGTTAGGAATTGTGATTGATCAATTAACATATTAGATTGTTTCGTTAACAATTTGGATTGATAAGTTAATAAATTAGATTTATCAACTAACAATCATAATTTTCTCAATTAGAAAGTGGGTGAGGATTATGAATTAATTGATTTAATTAATTAATTCCTTTTTGGAGTTGAATGTGCAAATCAAGTTTGACTTTTGCAAACAAAGTTGCATTAGTTTGATTTGAATTTTGATAATTGATTTGAATAGTTTGATTTAATTATTCAAATTTTGGAGGGAAAGTGTCGTAATTAAATTATTATTTAATAATTTAATCCACTTAGAGGAATAAGGTGATTTAGTGGCATAATTAAATAATTGGTGTTATTTAATCAATCAAGACAAAATAAGTTGAGATTAAGAATTTATTAAATAAAGATGGTTTATTTAATTGGTCGAAATGATGAAATGTGAATTAATAAAATAATGTTATTTTATTTAATCAATAGAGGAATTACGGTTTTCAGGAGTTTATTAAATAAATAAAATTTATTTAATTTGTCTAAAATGATGAAAAAGTGAATTAATTAAATAATGTTGTATATTCAATTAATAGAGGAATTAGGGTTTTTGATGTCGTTTTGATGTGGTGCGATGTGGGGATGTCATGAGATAATTCTGAGATGATCTGAGATGATCCAAGATTATTTGAGACATTATGAGATGATTTCGAGCCGTTTCAGGGTAATTTTGAGATGTTTTGAGACATTATTGGATGATTCTGAGTCAGTTTGAGATGTTACGGGATGATTCTGAGTCATTTCGAGATGTTACAAGATAACTCAGAGTCATTCTATGATGTTACGAGATGATTATGAGTCATTCTAAGATGTTACGAGATGATTTTTGAGTCATTCCAAGATGTTACAAGAGGATTTCGAGTCATTTCAAGATGTTATGGGATGATTTTGAGTCATTCTAAGATGTTATGGAATGATTTCTAGTCATTTTGAGATGTGACAAGATGATTTTGAGTCATTTTGAGATGTTACGAGATGATTCCGAGTCATTTTGAGATGTTACGAGATGGTCAGAGATGATGTTCCATATCGTTTGATGTTGTTTAAGGCTATTCAATTTTGTTTGATGTTGTTCGAGGTGTGTGATAGGTTTCAAGTCAATTTTACATGTCTACATTTTTCCCCTCTTTGATACAAAGTACTGGTTGCTTTGTTTCAAAGATTATGTTTTTAAGATCAAGTTTTTGAAACAAAATTATGCCCCACTATGCCCCAACATTTAGTGGAATGAGAGGTTGACCAAAAATTTCAAGCTTTGAGGTCAGAATCTTGACACTATTGTACTATCATTTTGATATTTTCAAATGAAATGTTTTATCTCAATGTGCATCAATTCTTGTTCTAATTTTTTAGAGCTTCTAATTTGAAAGTACGAAGATTCCCTAGGTGTATTTAGGGTTTCCTAGATGAAATTAGGGTTTCCTTGAGGTTTTATATAGGCAGTTTGTCTTCAAATTGTGTCATTTGTGCTTTGTTCCTCTTGCTAATTCTTGTCTTTGGATTCCACATTTTGTCAGTTGTTGAGGAAGAATGTCGAGATTCAAGGTTGCCTCACATCGTTCGAAACTCATTTAGGAGTATAAATGGCCTTCACCCTTGTTTGATGCTTTTGACCTAAAAT
The DNA here is from genome assembly GCA_007115665.2 of Sequoiadendron giganteum. Taxonomy (NCBI): domain Eukaryota; kingdom Viridiplantae; phylum Streptophyta; class Pinopsida; order Cupressales; family Cupressaceae; genus Sequoiadendron; species Sequoiadendron giganteum. Next base: position 643,917,634 of record CM021104.1, on the reverse strand, counting down.
TGTGCTATTGTCCTGAAACTATGCTTTTTTTTTTGGCTTTTGTTGAGCATTTGTCCCGAAACCTAGCAATTGACTCTCTTTCTATCGTTTTCCTTTTATCTTTATTCTAAACCCTATCATGTGTCTATTTATCATCATAAATGTCATTTTTCATCATGCTCATGTCATTTTATGTTGGTTTGCATGTTTAGAGTGAAACCCTAACATCCTGGTTTATAACGATTGCATGTGAGCCTCTGACCACTTATGATGAGCATCCTCCTCACTTGTTCAAGCTGATTACCCATTTTAGTGCATTGGAGCGGGAATTTCTTGACACCATGGGATTACATTATATCTATTACATGCCTCCGATCAAGACACATTAAGTGATGTTGACAGCTCTTGTGGAGATGTAGCACTCTAAGATGCCCTCTTTTCATTTTCCTACAAGGGAGGCAACTATTACTCTCGAGGATGTGTGGAGGATTCTTCATCTTCCTATTGATAGTGAGCTTGTTACATACTAGGTCTGATGAGGTATCTGCACTATGCAGTGTTTGTTAGGTGTGATACACTTGTATGCTTGCAATATAGAGGTTGATTTATCTGATTATTTTGATAGCGTAAATCCTATCATTCTTGTCCTATGTGGCCTCATATCAGGATTGGTTTTTCTTGATAGATGAGGTCGATAGTTTGCAGTGGGTTGGGGTACATGCATTGAGAGTATGCTAGAGCATGGTACAAGATATGTCTAGGGTTCCTGTTTGCTTGCCCAACTTTACTGAGATATGCACGAGGTGGTGTATCGGGGTGGGAGGTCATTGTCTACAGGTGTATCACTTTTGCATGTTTGGGCATGGGAGCATATTGCAGTGACTCATCCAGATGGGATTCAGGATCATTCTCTAAATGATCCATACTTTTATTATTATGGAGACTTTATGCACTACACCTTGCTTGGGGACATACATTATTGGTGTCATATTTTTGATGAGATGCTTGGTTTTGTATGGAGACCTTATATGAGTTGCAAGGTTTGACATGAGGATGTGGATTAGCTTGTGTATTATCAACAGACCCATCGGTTGTTTGGTGATTAGTCATCTGTAATAGAGCATTATCTACCAAATCAAGTCTATCACCAGTTTGGAGAGAGACAGGGGCAGATTATTGATGTGTATGAGGCTTCATTTGGTCAAACTTGTTGGGAGGTCTGTGTATGGGGTATCTAGGTTGATGCAGATATTGTGATTGTCGAGTTTGGATAACTTTCCCTAGTTGGTTGGGGTTGGTCGGTTGGAGTGGCAGATCCAAGTACTACTCATGATTATAAGGAGTGGTGGGCATGACATAGGCCTTTAAGGCTTAATGATCCTATTCTGGGTAGAGAAGGCATTATAGGTCATCGTAGGGAGTGACAACATGCTGAGGTTCTTGTAGACTAGTTGGATTGAGCTTGACGTGATGAGGCTCAAGATATTCATGATGAGTGATTCCTCCTGCACAGGGTCAAAGATAGGTTCTAGATCCTCCTCCACCAGCTAGGGATGTTGATTTATGGCTAGCTCAAATGACTTTGGACACAGATGTAGAGATTGCACGGTGATAGGCTGCAAAGGATTTGGTAGACACTCTGAGGGTTGAGTAGGATAGTGTGATTGGTAGACTGCATGCTATAGAGGCTCAAGTAGTATTACTGACAGCATAGAGAGATACTCATTGGGTATATCGAGAGAGAGATATTGGTAGATGGCATGTTGCAAAGGCTCAATTATTGTTATTGGAAACAAAGAGAGACACTCTCTGTGTAGATTTTGATAGTATGAAAGTTGAGAAAGATCGGTATATACAGGCATCTACCTATTATCAAACTTTATATGATGCTACTATTGCTAGTGCCTCTCGGTGTCCATGGTTTGGGGAGCCAATTTTGTGAGCGACAGCGGTGGTAGTGCTGGTGTCAGTGTAGGTGATCATTCTATGAGACAACTAGATCATTTTGGTTATCAGTAGTGTTTTATCTATTTTGTTGGGGTCTTACTATTTTTGGTACTTGATCTTCATGTTGTTTCATGGTGCAGAGGAATTTTGTAGACATGTGTGTTATATATATTCATTGGTCTAGTCGAGACCTCATATATATGTTATGATTTTTTATTTTCCTATCATTATTATATCACTACGGATGATGTATTTGTGACATATTCCCTTTTTGATGATGATATATACGAGATATACCTTCTTCAATTCAGCCTCCTTTTATTTTTATGTGATGGTCAAATATGATGATGTATGTTTATATGTGTTTTTATGCTTCTCTAATGTATGAATTTGATGTGGATGAATGAATCATACTTTGTCTTGTTTTATGATGTGATGTATGTTGATAAATTAATGCCCCATACATGCTACATGATGTTTTATTTGGTTTATTATCAGGGTATGTGCAGGATCATGATGGGCCAAAAAGTGGCGATATGTAAGTGATATGATGGCCCATGTGGCTGACGAATTTTCTTTTACCCAAAATTGATGAAATGAAAAGGTTTTTTAAAGGATATTCTCAACTTTCCACCAATCTAAATTATTCTTTACTTTGAATTTAATTAATAATTATTATTTATTTTCTATTTGAATTAAGACTAAAGTCCTGGTTGATAGGCTGATTGAAAAAAATCTATAGCTTTCAAACAATATCGCATTTTTTGAATCCAAAAAATGTGTCACATTCTATGCTTCACATACTATAGGATTAAAAAAATAAAATTAATTTCATGAATTTTTGACCAAGTTAAGGTGGTCAGACATACGAGTTTTTATATTTTTTAAAAGTTGTAATAAAAAATTCATAATTAATTATTTACTTGGAAAAAATACCAAAAAATATGTATCACATCGAGACATGAGTCCTCTACTTATATCTAAAATCTTATAAAAAAAATTATCATTTTATTATGGTTAGGGTGGTTAGACAGACACCTACTTCTTTTTTTTTCACCAAATAAATTTTTAAAAAATAAAAATAAACCTAGTAGTTTAGAAACTAAATTGAATTTTCTACAGATTCTATTCTTACATATTTTTAAAATATTGTAGATAACTTATTCAAATTTTTACATCAAGTTGCCTAACTCTGATTTTCTGAATTTTCATTGCCACTTAAGGGTCTATTTTTTCCATGATGATCCTGCAAATACCCATCATCATGATATGTATTGATAATATTTGTGGATGTAGAATGGATATGGTACTGATGATTTTTTATGCAGGATGAATATTAATTAGAAGAAATATGATGACAGAGAGAGATGTGATGTTAATTGGAATAAATATGATGATACTTGTTAGTTAGTAGAAATGTGATAATGGATAGAATTGATGTTAATTAGAAGAAATATGATAATGGATAGTGATTGATGAGTTTCTTTTTCTTCGCTTTAGATAATTCATTGTTTGAAAAACCCTATTTGATGTAGAAAACATATATGATGCACTAGGGTATGAATTACCGGTATTACTTTGTATCTATTGCATGGACTTTGACTCTACAAACAAAGAGTATCTTTGTTCATACCAAACATACATAATTTTTTTTAAAGTATAAGGGGAGTTGCATGAAATTTTTTTTGGACCAATCACACAGAGAGGTATATAACACCTAACATGTAACTGCTTCACAAATTTTGTTAATACAACTTCCATACTCAATAAAGAAAGTATTCACCATGGTAATATTACAAAAATATCTTACAAACAAAATATTGAAATGATGCTCAATTTCCCCGATTCCTTCTTCTTTAAATCCTTATGGACATCCTTGAGAGATCTTGGGAATGAGTCAATAAAATAAATCACAAAAAGTAAGACCACCAAAATATTAAAAAATAAATTGTAGTATCACTTGCCATATCTATTTAGGGTGGGGCTATTATTCATTGTTGATCATGTCTATCATAGGAACGAATCTGTTAAGGCATATCTTAGGATGTAGTTGGGACTTGTTTAAAAAATAGGTTATTGATACTTTGGCATTGTTTTCATCTATTTATAGTCAACTCTTATGTGATTTCTTTTTCTTGTAAGTTCTAGCTGTTGATGTTTTCTTTGTTTGTTTGTTTGTTTGTTTTTCCAAATGGTGATTGGGATGGTTTGTTTATTAAGGTTGAAATGTTTATTATGGATGTTGATGATGGGATGAGCCTTTTATTTTATTTTCTAAGTTTTATGATGTTTTGTTTTGTTTTCAGGGGACTAACCTAGGGTCTCAGGGGCTCATCAAAGATAAGCCTTGCGTACATTGTACATGTAGAGGATTGTAGTTCACTTGGTTTGACCTTCTATTTTGTGGATGTTTCTGGCTTTTGTATATTGTATATGTTTTTGGGATTTTTATTTTTTTTAACTAAGTTAAAATAAAGCATGTTGGAAACCTAAGGGGACTAACCTAGGGTCTTGGGGGCTAAAAATCCTTTCCTACATTGTACACACAAAGACCACGTAGTTTGACCATTTGACTCAAAGCATGAATTATTTTTGGGTAAACAACATCGATAGCTTGGATTGATATCCTGTTTCTATGTCTAAAGGATATGTTGTGGGAAAGTTTAGTTGAATGAGTTGTGAGGTCCAAGAAAATTTTAATATATTAGACTATTTGAGTGAAGGAATAATCAAATGATGTTATATTGTTTTTTATGTTTTTTACATGTTTTTTTTTGGGTTGTTTTCTAGTGTTTTTTGTCTTTTGTTGTTTCTCGTGTTTTTGACTTTTTTGTTTTTTGACCATGATTAAATGCTGCAAGATCTAATCCATGAATAGCTTTGAGAAGTTGTTCCCAATAAAATGACTTATCTTAATTAGTGACAAGCCATGGTTGGACACATGATTCATGAAATGGATGGGTGGATGTTGTGAAAAAGTGTTGATAGATAATAATGCATGTTTACTAGGTTTTCACTATGGTACCTATTCTAGGAGTGCCACAAAGTGGTTTTCACTCAAAGAACATTATTTATTTTTGTTTACTATTTTTCTTAATTTTTGATTTTTTATCTCTTTTTTCCATTTTTTTTGGATTTTTACCCTTTTACCTGAGGTATAAGATGCTGAAAACTTGGATTGATACTTCACCTTGTTTTTCTAGAGGATATGTTGTAGAAAATCTCACTTGAACTAGTTGTAGGTTTTAAGCAACTGTTAATATCTTAGAATTTTTAAGTGAAGGAATAATCCATGTTGTCATCATCTTTGAAGGTTACCTTGGTAGTGCATTGGTGGTACACCTTATTGTTGGGATGAATTGTTTCGAAGGTTACCCTAATAGTGTGTTGGTGAGACACCTTGTTTTTGGGATAAAATGTTTTGAAGTTTACCCTGATAGTGTGTTGGAAGGTATACCTTGTTGTTTTTGTATTTTTACCCTCTTTCTCGAGGTATAAGATGTTGAAAACTTGGATTGATACTTCACCTTGTTTTTCTAGAGGATATGTTGCAGAAAATATTAATTGAACTAGTTGTGGGGTTTAAGCAACTATTAATATCTTAGAAGTGTTAAGTGAAGGAATAATCCATGTTTTTATCATCTTTGAAGGTTATCTTGGTAGTGCGTTGGTGGTACACCTTCTTGTTGGGAGGAATTGTTTCAAAGGTTACCCTGATAGTGTGTTGGCGGGACACCTTGTTGTTGGGATGAACTGTTTTGAAGGTTACCCTGATGGTGTGTTGGTGGGTATACCTTGTTGTTGGTGGACTTTTACCTCTTTCGTGGGGTATAAAATTTTGAAAACTTGGATTGATACTTCACCTTTTTTTTCTAGAGGATATGTTGCGGAAAAGCTTACTTGAACTAGTTGTGGAGTTCAAGCAACTATTGGTATCTTAGAATTTTTGAGCAAAGGAATAATCTGAGTTGTTGGAAACTTTGAAGGTTACCTTGGTAGTGTGTTGGTGGTACACCTTGTTGTTGGGATTAATTGTTTCAAATGTTACCTTGATAGTGCATTGGTTGGATACCTTTTTGTTGGGATAAATTCCAAGATCACAATGTGAGCTAGAAGATATAGATCAAGATTTATTCTGAAGAAAGATGCAAGCATTTGCCCCTTGTGTCTAGCAATGTAGGTGATGGATTATCTTGTGATAGGATAAAATGTTGGGACAAAGTATGCCCCTTTGTAAAATTCCTTATGGCTCAGATAATGTTGGATAAGATAAGATCAATGATAATGACCCATGTCAAGATGTTTTCCATAAGCAAGTGTAAAATGTATATCAAACATTTGTCAAGATCAAGATAAGTTGGATTTTGGAAACAATGGCTTGGGTTTTTCATGGATATGTTGAGATGCTTCCACCTAAAATGTTGCACGTAGATTCTTGATTCTACACATGACATTATTTCTAGGTTTTCATCATGGTACTTGTATAAAGTGCCACCGTAGTGGTTTTCACTAGAGGAAGATTTTTTCTTGACTTTTTCTCTTGATTTTTTTTCATTTTTTTTGTTTTTCTGATGTCACACAAGATTCATGTTTACCAAGCTTTCATCATGGTGACAATATTTTTTCTCATGTTTAAACCACCCGATGGTGCTGATACAGTCATTGTTACTGTCATGAAGTGATAATGATATCCTACTTGGAGGAGTTGTTTTTCTAGGATATGAGTGCTTGAATGTAACTCCTGGAAATTATTATCTTTCTTGTTGATACCGGAATTAACCTTACCTTGATGCACATATCGCAACATAGTGCCCTTAGATTCCTTATGATAAAGAGTTGATTCCAACACATGGTCAATGTGAGAGTTGGATATCATAGATGGAAAAATGTGTTGAGGGATATGGTATTTAGATGGGTTGGTCGACAGTTTGGAACCTTTGACTCTCCAAACTTGGGATGATGAGAAATGATGGGTGGATATGGAGATTCGATTGGGACCAACGTCTTGATATACTTTGTAAGTTTCTCTTGAAGCTTTCTTTTGTATTGTTGGACATCTTTGATGGATGAACTTCTCTTTTTTATTTTTCCCCATAGTTTCTTTGACTAATGGAGTTTGATAGGGATGATTTTATTTCTTTTTCTTTTGTATCCATTTAAACTTGTCTTGTTCACTTTTCTTTGCTAATTATTTTTCTTCAATGACTTGTTCCTTTCTATGATATAGCTTTTTCTTTTATTGTTGGTCCCAATGAGAGGGTGGAAATATGCATGGGTGATGATTCATGATATGGTTAGTTGTAGTGTTGGTAACAATTTCATCATAAGGAAACTTCGTGCTTTCTATGTTGATGCTTGCATTAGATAAAGTTACCCCTAGTATTATGGAGGTGTCACTGATATATTTGGATTCCTTTGAATAACCCAAATCTTGATGCTTAAGATTTCTAATAATTTGTACTAATTCTAGGATACCCTATTCATGTAGGTCTAATCATCTGTCTAAATTTGTTGAGAAGTTTATTTGCAATGGGATATGTCTCACCTTGGAAAAAAGGTGTTAATTTTTATTTCATTTACTATGGATCTTTAGATGTGGTAGCTTCCTCACTGATAAGCCCCTTTAGATGTGGGATACCTTCCTAATTGATATCTTCAGCCTGATTTTGTAAAATATCAGATTTTAATGATTCTTCGAAAGTTGTTTTTGATTTACTATCCACACAAAATTATCCCTTATGATTCATTATTATATACCTTTATAAGATGTTTCTGATTCACAAATTATGTATAATTCATATTGTTGATCCCCTTTTGATATGTCTATATAGGATGTTTCTGATTCATAGCTTATGTATAAGTCTTCTTCATGATCCCTTTCTGATATATCTCTAGCTTCTACTATGTCTTGATCTTGTGTACAAATTTTAAGAGAAGGAGACTCTTGTTCCTTGGTAATGATTTTAAGAGTATGAGACTCTTGTCTTGGATGAAGATCATCTACATGTCCATTAGGATTAAGCATCTCATGGATAGATGTATGTGTGCTCGGTATATCATTTTGTTTTGCTTTTAAAAAACATGGGATGCCTTGGAAGATATCTACCAAGTCATTATAGTATTTTGATGATAGGGATTCTTGATCTTGAATTTGAGTGGTATTATCTTTGACATGCTTTAGATCTCATTCTTGACATGGATCAATTTCAAAGAAGGGTTTGCTTGTAAATGATCCTTGGCTTTCCTCAAAATGTGAACATATTGGTATTAGCTCTTGGCTTATATTTTTTGTATTGAGTATAAGCATTGGATTAAGAGTCTCTTGATCATCAATATGTATTGCCATGAGGCTGGATGATGTCAATATATCTTGGAATGAATCATTGCTAGACTTGGGTGATAGATTTTGATCATGCTTGGGATTAAATTTTTGATGTATGTCCTCTTGCTCATTGGATGATGTAGAGACATTGTCAATGTGATTAGTGATAGATAGATCTTGATTGTTGCTTTCAAATTTTAAGGTTGAAACATTATCATTGTTTTCATTGGTAGATGGCCCTTGAACATCATTTTTAACAGTTATTTATCCCTGGTCAATAAGGTATTGAATGAGGTTTTTGAGTGTAGCACATCTATTCATTCAGTGACCCTTGATTTTGTGGAACTAGCATGATTTGTACTGGTTATACCAAGGGATTTAAAGCTTGATTCACCATAAGTTTGACTATCATTGATTTTGATAAGTTATTGTTGTACTATTCTATGCATGATTACCTCTAAAGTCTCTCCCAAAGGGGTGAATTTCCTTCCTGGTTGGTAATATTTCCTCAATGGATTTTCTTGATTGTTTTGCTCTTGATTTTGTAGAAATCCTTGATTATGTGTTTGAGGTATGTTTTGATATTGTGCTTGAGGTACACCTTGGTTTTGTGGAACTCCTTGATAATATTGATATTGGAAGTGTTGTTGATGTGGATATTGAGGTGTTTGAGGATTGTTAAGATGTTGTGGATGTGTAATGTTTCAACTTTGCACATGGCATCAATGGTACTTCAGATTTTGATTTCATTTAAGTTCCTCAAGATCTCTCTCCATTTTATTTAGGGTGATTTGATGTTCTATAGTTATTCCTTTATGGGGGTTTTGGAACCCTTGATGTTGTGACCCTTGATAAGAGTGATTTTGGTAATAGATCGATATGTTTTGTGGATGTTTTGATACTCAATACCCTATTGTAAGGTCACTTGGTTTATATCCTCATGGTCCACTTTTTTCATTCATGGAATTTGTAGGTGGGATACTAGTGTTGTTATTGCTTTCTTCCATTTTCTTCCTCTGTTGTGATCACATGGTTGTCATAAAAAACTTGGTTCCCTTGCGGGAGAGTGGTGTAACATTTGAACTCTCTAGGTGACTCAAATCCTAAAGACCTTCTATTGTCCTATGGGTTATGTGAGATATTGGAGTTGTTGGAACAACCCAGGATTCTAATAGTAGTAGAAGGAATACAAGTTCAGATTGTTCCTTTAAGCACATTTGTAAAAGTTGTATATCAACCTAGTTTGGTTTCATGGAGTGCCCGAAGGTTTTTCTTGAGATATTTTGGAATAAGATGTCTAAGTCTTAAATGATGACCTATGGACTTTACCTTAGGGATCTTGACCTTTCATGAGATCATGAAGGGGATATTTATTTCCACATGGGTGATGGTAATATCGATTTCTTTGCTGCTATGTCTTCTTTCTATTTCTCTTCGTTTAGGACAATTGATGTAGTGAGGAACTTGTGAGGTGTTTCATTCTTCTAAAAAATGAAGGTTCTCAAGCTACTTATGATGTCAGTTTGTTCACCTTTGATATATGTGAGACTATGTTGAAAGATTGATTCTACAAAATCTGGTTGCTGAACTAGGGTAGTTGGTCGCCAGATGGTCATAAAGTTTGTTGGTGTTATGGGATGGTTGCTATGAAGCTCAAGACCCTAGGGTTTGAGTGTTGTTTTGGAATGATACTACTTCTTAGAAATTAATATTTTGAAGAACTAAGGTCTATATTCCACTTCCTTGTCTAGAGGATATGTTGTGGGAAAGCTTACTTGTACTATCTACGAGTCCTAAGTAACTATTGATATCATGGATGTCTGAGTGGAGGAATGACCTTAATTTTTTATTTTATTTTGATTTCAAATATGTAGGATGGAGATAATGGATGTGGGACTATCTGAACTTCTTTCTTTCTAATTGTTTTGATTTAAACAATGACCTTATAAACAACCCTCTCTCAAATTTTTCTTCTTGTTTGAAGTATGACAAGTGATAAAACAACACTTGGACTAAATCAAAAATCATGGAATTATGTGACCTTCATGTCTATAACTTAGGTTGTGAAATCGAAACACCCAAGCCATAGTTCCCAAATGTTTACTTTGACTAATGTACCTTGAAATCAAAGCTAGAATGTTTAGAAACCTTTAAGGAAAGATCCTTTCAAAGGGGTGAAAACATAAGGCTTCTTTCTCAAGTATGCACTAAATCAAAGGGTTTATGGTTCAACCATCTCGTTCATTTTTTGTTTTGAATATGTTCTTTTTCTTTAAATCAATCACAAAATTTTATGTCAATTTTTTTTTAATTTAATGGGCCAAGTTAAACATAAACCAGTAATTACAACCCTAGGGGATAGACAACATTCTCTTAGGTAGGCTTGCCTCATGATTCAAAGAGACTATTTTACATGCAAATTATGGCACAGGCCTATAGTCGGACATGGCAAGTAACATCTCAGAAGTAAATTCTGATTCACCACTTTTAGAGAATGTTTTTGGATAATAGGGTGGCCTCTAAAAAAAATTGTTTCTAAGTGGTAACTGTGAATGTGGAAATCTAACACTCACCTGCTCCCCACTTAAATCTCTTTAACTATTCCCATTCCAATTAAGGTATGGGATTATGTGTTGTCTATTGTTAGCATGGCATGAAGTTACATTCTTACAATTTCACAACCTTTAATATAGCCTGCCAGTAAATGTGCTTGAAGACCTTGTAATGAAATCTCCAATTTAGGATGTATCTCAAGGAAAGCCCACCCTTTAAGGTATACTTAAAAATAAAGTACAATGCTCAAAAATTTCCTTTCGCTCACCCAAGATCGCCAAAAGGTGCGAGGGGAGAAGATGAAACACTTTAGCTTTGCCAATCAATGAATGCATAGTGAACAATCCATAGCAAATTGATTCATTTTAAACACCTTGAGCGATGTTATCCCAAAAAAAATTGTGAGTAAAGAAAAACAAAGTTATTTTTAACTTGGACCAATACAAAGTGTTCAGGACATCAAGTAGTTAAGATAGAAATGGTGAAAAATCATAAAGAAACATTTGTTCATTTTTATGAGCTCCAATAGAAGTGTTTCTAAGAAAATTAGTCCTGGTCCTATCTTGGTCAACAACTATAAAATGTGTGTGCATCAACAAAATGGAAAACGTTTTTCGCTCTTTTTATGCACCAAAATTTCAAGGTTCCTAATTATGAAAACATGAAGTGTGCTCATTTTCTAGAGCCCAAAATTGAATTTTTTTTGTTCTTTTTATGAGCACCAAATGAAAGTTCCTACCTTAGAAAGCTTAAAATTGGTTCATTTTAATAGCACCATAATCAAATGTGAGTTTCTTGTTGTTCATTTTTAGTGCACCAAATGAAAGTTCCTAACTTAGAAAAGATTAAAATTTTATTCAATTTTTAATAGCACCAAAACTAAATGTGAGTTTTTTGTTGTTCATTTTTAGTGCACCAAAAGAGAATTCCTAAGTTAATAAAAAAATAAATTATGGATCGAAAAATATTGGACCGATCGTCTTCCCTGGAACAAAGATGTTAAAGTTACAGGAATCCTGGATTAGATCTTTCAATTCGTACTTACACATAAAAAAAAAACATAATAGTTAGTGAAAAACCCTATTACAATAGTGCAATATCTATGCACTTGTACGTCAAAACAACTATTCAAAAAAAGAAATACAAAATGTGCAGAAAAAAGACACCTGCTTAGTTCTAGAAACATTTTCTAAAACCCAGACAACAAAAGATAACTCTGAAAAATAAAGTGTGTAGGTTTTAAACAAAAGTTCCATTCCCATGACAATAGCATAGTTCTTTGGAAGATAGCACAATTTTCTTGTTACAAGTGATCAGGTTTTTTGGACAAGCGCTCAATTTTTTTGGATAGGTAAATGAAAACTTTGTCAAACATGTTTCTAGGACTTGCAACTTCAAAATTTACTCAAATGAACATTAGAGGAGGGGAAAAGTGTCCCACCAGGCATTCCAGAATGTGTGAGGGGGAGAATGTTAGACTAGAAGATGGATCAAACATGTTAAATATAAGAATCTAAGCTAAGATTAAACACATTAATCTACGATCTAAACCTACACATACAAAATGAAACTAAGCTATCCTAACATGCATAAACAAATCTATGATTACAGTATTGAATGCACATGAATAAAATAGCCTTACCATCCTATAGTGGAGTTTATTCAACTAATGTTGGGTTGTTCTTATCACTGCGAAGCCTCCAAAGTTCATGTGCAAAATCTTGATGAATGACTATTTTGGTTGGTTGATTGAATAAAATGGTGAAGCTCTATTAATCGTGTTCTTGAAAGCACTTCGTTGCTCAATGTATGTTGATTCTCTAATCCTTATTTGTGAGAAATGGGTTTGTTATATAGAAGATTTGATTTGAAATGTACAATCAATATTGTTTTGAAGAATATCCAGATCAATGGTCAGAGTGTGTTGAGAGGAATTAGACATGAGAAAATTGTGCAAAGTTGATTGCATAATTTGGGTGATTGAGAAATAGATTGGCCAGTCAGGGATGTAATTGATTAGTTACTAGATTTAGATTGATCAGTCAATATTTTGATGGCTTAGTTAGGAATGTGATGGCTCGGTTAGAAAATTGATGGCTTAGTTAGGAATTGTGATTGATCAGTTAACAAATTAGATTGTTTAGTTAAAAATTTGGATTGATTAGTTAATAGATTAGATTTCTTAGTCAACAATCATAATTTTCTCAATCAGAAAGTGGGTGAGGAGTATGAATTAATTGATTTAGTTAATTAATTACTTTTGGAGTTGAATGTGCAAAGCAAGTTTGACATTTGCAAAAAAAGTTGCATTAGTTTGATTTGATTTTTGATAACTAATTTGAATAGTTTGATTTAATAATTCAAATTTTGGAGGGAAAGTATTGTAATTAAATTATTATTTAATAATTTAATCCACTTAGAGGAATAAGGTGATTTAGTGACGTAATTAAATAATTGGCATTATTTAATCAATCAGGACGAAATAAGTTGAGATTAGTATTAAATAAATATAGTTTATTTAATTGGTTGAAATGATGAGATGTGAATTAATCAAATAATGTTGTTTTATTTAATCAATAGAGGAACTAGGGTTTTCAAGAGTTTATTAAATAAATGATTTTTTTTTAATTTATTTGAAAGGATGGAAAAGTGAATTAATTAAATAATGTTGTATTATTCAATTAATAAAGGAATTAGGGTTTTTAGGAATTTATTAAATAAATGAAATTTATTTAATTGCTTTGAAATGATGAAAAAGTGAATTAATTAAATAATGTTGTATTATTCAATTAATAGAGGAATTAGGGTTTTTGATGTCGTTTTGATGTGGTGTGATGTGGGGATGTCATGTGATGATTTTCAAATGATCCGAGATGATTCAAGATGATCTGAGATATTACGAGATAATTCTAAGCCATTTTGGGGTGATTTTGAGATGTTTTGAGACATTATGGGATGAATTTGAGTCATTCTAAGATGTTATGGGATGATTCTGAGTCATTCTCAAATGTTATGGGATGATTTTGAGTCATTCCAAGATGTTATGGGATGATTTCAAGTCATTCTAAGATGTTAAAAGATGATTTTGAGTCATTATGAAATGTTACGGGATGATCTCGAGTCATTTTGAGATGTTATGGGATGATTTTGAGTCATTCTGAGATGTTATAGGATTATTCTGAGTCGTTTATGAGATGTTATGGGATTATTTTGAGTCATTCTAAGATGTTATGGGATGATTATGAGTCACTCTGAGATGTTACGAGATGATTTTGAGTCATTATGAGATGTTACGGGATGATTCTGAGTCATTCCAAAATGTTATGAAATGATCAAAGATGATGTTTAATGTCGTTTGATGTTGTTTGAGGTTGTTCGATGTTGTTCAATGTTGTTAAATTTTGTTCGAGGTGTGTGATAGGTGTCAAGTCAATTTTACATGTCTACAGACTTAATTAATTTTTCAAAGAAAATAAAGGACCATTGTATACATCTTTAGATTTTTTTCAAAAGCTATTGAATATGGTAGATTACTAAACCCTAAGAAATATTTGGGGTTATAAAGGGAAAATTAATAGGCCATACTATGTCAAAATATGGTATCAAAATAGATTTAGATAGGGTCGCAACTATTAATAAGATTCCAATACCCAAAATTGTGAAAGCAATCCAGTCATTCTTTGAAAAAAATATTTTTTTTAGAAGGTTTGTCACAAACTTTGTCGAAATAACTAAGGTAATTTCAAAAATTCTTAAGAATAAAGAATCCATCATTTAGGGAGATGAAGTTATTCAAGCTTTTTATAATATCAAGGAGGATATTAAACAAGCACCAATACTCAAATCCCCTAATTTTTAAAACCTTTCCAAATATTTTATTTTTCTTCCTTCCATACCATAGCTATTGTGTTATTATTTTTTTTTAGGAAGGTTATGAGCAACCAATTTCATTTTATAGAAAGTCACTCCAATTAGCAGAACTAAAATATGATATCATGGAATAAAGCCTATGCTTTAGTTAAGGCTGTAAAAACATTCAAGCCATATTTGGTAGGTGTCAAAGTGGTTGCCTATGTGCCTAGTGCTATAGTCAAAGATATATTCACCCAAAAAGAAGTCACAGGTAGAATATGTTGATGGATCAACAAAATTCATGAGTCCAATATAAATATCCAAGTAATTTAGCGTATCAGAGGACAAGGTTTAGCTAAGCTAATAGCTAAGTCTAACCTTGATGCAATTTAAAGAAATAAAATACAATATGATACACCTCTAAAGGAGTTCAATTTGTAGTCTTGTTCTTGGTACAAAGATATTATGTACTATTTAAAGAATATGTCTTGTCCATAACATATGAATGATAATAAAAAAATCTCTTAAGTTGTAATCTATTAAGTATCTCATATTCCAATAGGATATATATTGAATAAATAAAGATGGTGTGTTACTTAGATGCGTTAATGAAGAAAATTTTGGTAGAATTATTGAAGAGAATCACAATGGAGTTTGTGGAGGATATTTCATGGATACAACAATTGCACATAAGATTTTAAGATCTAGTTATTGGTGGCCCACTTTATTTTCTAATACACACAAAATGGTAAGAAAATGTGATGCATGTCAAAAAAATTCAAGTAAACTGAAATATTTTGGTGCCTTACCATTAAGGACATTGACTAAGGAAACCCCTTTTCAATAGTAGAATATAGATTTTATTGGTGAAACTTAAATTGAAAAATCTAGTGGTGGTCATATGTGGATTTTACATGAGGTTGTTCATCATTTTTAAATTCCTTAAGCTCCCTTAAAATCACATCCTTATAATATATCATTTTCATTTATATAGAATCCCAAAGGTTATAACCCACAAAAAACACATTTTTTAGCTCTAAAATAAAGCTTAGAACATTTTTCTTTAGGAACATGAACATATTCCTCACAACCAAAAACTCTAAAATTATAAATTGATGGTCATTTACATATCCATACCTCATAGGGAGTTTTATCAACAAGAGTAGACGCAAGTGACCTGTTAACTAGATAACAAGCAGTGTGAACTGATTCAACCCAAAAGAGTTGTTCAAGCTTTGCACTACTCAACATACTTTTAGCCCTATTCATTAAAGTCCTATTCATCCTCTTTGCCACTCCATTTTTTTGTGGGGTATATGGAGTTATTTTATTCCTAACAATTCTTGCATGCTTACAGTAATCATAAAAGACCCTAGAGAAAAATTCACCACCATGATCTATTCTTAAAACCTTTAATTTTCCATCTATCTATTTCTCAATTAGTGTTTTAAATTCTTTAAATATAGAAAAAACAATAAATTTCTCCTTTAAAAAGGAAATCCATGAATATCTAGAATAATCATCAATAAAGGAAACATAGTAGTGAGACATTCCAGTAGATGGTATATCCATAGGACCAAAGACATCACCATGAATTACCTCCAAAACTTGTTTAGTCCTAGTACTTCTAGATTTAAGTGAAACTCTATGTTTCTTTCCATACACATAGTGTTCACAAAAATCAAAATCAACAGAGTAACTTGGCCAACCATCAACCATGTTTTTATTTATGAGGACTTTAAGACACTTTTCACCAATATGACCTATTATATGGTGCCACAACTTACATGATACAAAGTTATCAATTCATTAATAGAGTTACAAAAAGTAAAATAATCAAGTCTAAATAAGGCACCACACCTATTACCCTTAGTTAAAACAAAATTCCTTTTTCTTAACTTGCAACCACTCTTTTCAAAAGTAGCATGCATTATTGAATAATTAATTTTAGAAACAAATATTAAATTTATGGCTAAATTAGGGATGTTTAATACATCCTTAAGGGTTTTAACCCTTCCATAATTGAAGACCAATTTTACCTCCCCTCACCCTACAATTTTTTGTGTGCTATTATCCCCGAGGAAAAATTTACCACCATCATAAGATGAATATGTTGTAAAAAATTCCTTGTGAGGATTCATGTCATAGGATGCACCTGAATCTATTATCCAAGATTCATCGTAAGTCATATTATCATAAATAATAAAAGCATAAGTAGCTTCATCATCAAAGGATTTATCTATAGAGGAATCATCATTATTTTTCTTTTTATTCTTATATTCCTTTTGAGATGCCCCCATTTACCATAGTTCCAACACCTCAACCTACTCTTACCAGGTGATTTTGACCTTCAGTTAGACTTATAACAGTCCTTAGACTTATCATTATCACCTTTATTTTTGTCCTTACCTTTCTCCTTAGATCTACCTCGTACATGTAATGCATCTTTAGACCACTTTGAAGTCCTCATCATTTCCTTTAAAGTTAGATTAGAAATGAGGGTATTCAACTTTAGATCGTCTAAAAAAGAACCATTGATTGCAAAAATAATATTATACCAAGATTCAAGTAGTGAACATAATAATAGAATGAATTTATGCTTCTCATCTATCTTTACATTAATTGACTCTAGCTAAATTATGATTAGATTAAATGAATTCACTTTTTTTTGGAATCAAGTCTCCATTATTAATTTTAAGAGAATATAAATTTCTTTTTAGAAATAACTTTTTAATGAAACTCTTAGTTTGGTATATCTATCCTATTCCATTCCATAATTTTATGTAGTAGTCTCATTCAACACATTTAAGAAAACAAAATTAGATAAACACAAATGAATAGTGTCACAAGCCTTTTTATCTAATTTAGTCCAATCTTCATCTGACATATTGATGTGTAGGTCAACAACTTAGAAACCTATAGGTTTGCCAATTGTTGCAGCCTCAGCTACACAATATGAACACTAGAAAGTAATATTTAAATAAATACTCAACACAAGATTTTTCCTTTGCAATTAAATAAATTCTTGAGCAACACAAATCTAAAAATCAAACATGAATTCGGATATTGAGTTCTTAATCATTTGCAAAAAAACTTCTACAAGTAAGAAATTTGAGCTTTCCAGCTCATTTTTGTAGGCAACAATTCTAATCGCACCAAAAATCAGCCTCAAGCGACCAAAAATTGTAAACTACAAGCATCAACAATATCCTTCAATTTCTTAGTAATAGAATTTGGGGCACCCCAGCAAGATTTATCATCTTATGGCACATTTTCCCCTATGTTCTTTCTTTGGTCATCACTTGCAACTTCTCGAAAACTAGGCATTGGAAAAAAAATTCTTCCAATCTTGTCAGTCAAAACCACATTCAACAACCTCTCTTGGGGGTTGGAATCTTGCAATAAATTCCCTTCAAATTGTCTTGGAAAAAGTCAAATTTGGAGCCCGAAGTGGCCTCCATAAACCTCTTCCCAGCATCCCCACTCCCAAGCACCAAGCATTACCTATACTGATTTATTTATCCTCTCTTCTTATTCTCGAGAGTTACAAATAATAAAAAATCAATTTACACAATCCTAGGCATGGGAATTTGGCTTCGAGGTATACTTTTTGATTTGCAACATTTTTAACAATATTAAAATTTAACTTCAAGGCATGCAAATTTATGAAAAGGGGCCCCAAAAGAAAGAGCTAAAGATGAGAGGGAAAAAATTAACATATCTACAAAACCAACAACACACCAAAAATCAAGAAAATCAAATATTTATTTGGGTGAGCAAGATTGCTCTTTACCCCTAATGCTTCTCTAGCAAACACCTAGGGTAAGAAAGAATGTTTCATGAGTGTGGGCTTCTGAATATTCAAATGGATTTGGAATTCAAAGTTTGGGGGCATCCACCCATGGCGCGTCTTCCATCTTCTTCCCTCTCCATTTAATCAAATACTCCTTATATTATTTTCCTCTTGTTCTTCTTACCACTCTTGAATCAACAACTTCATCTATTTCTTCACACTCCCTTGTTGGAAGTTGTTGCTCCTAATTTTTTAAATCTAAAAAATCACTATTATTTTCATGTGCTCCATCACCTTAAAAGTGATAAAGATCAGATACATTAAAAATGGGTGAAATATCTACTCCTGGAGGGAATTCTATTTCATATGCATTAGCTAAAGATTTCTTGAGTACCTTGCATGGTCCAATATATTTAAATTTCAACTTATTGTAGGTGCCTTGAAGAAATATCTCATTTCATAGGTGTGCTAAAACCAGCTCTCCCACTTCAAACTTTTTTTCTCTTCTTTTCAAACTAGCATGAGCTTTGTACTTGATTGTATTGGAATCCAACCACTCCATAATGTCTTTATCCAACTTGTTAGAGTAAAAGGTTTATTACTTAATTATTTTAATTAAGTTACCTTTTATATTTCTCTTAAGATTAACTTAGTTTTCATTTTGTAGGCATTTAATAATTATTATAATTATTAAATTCATCCCTTTTAGGTTACACTTTAGGGTTTCTTGATCTCCTTAATAAGGATTGATCTCATTGTATTATGATATTCTCTCTAATTAATGCATTCTTAGCTTTCAGAGCACCCTTGTTTTTTTGTCTCCATCTCTTCTTTCTGTAATAGGTTATTTGCATGTAGGTGATCTTCGGGTTCTGTGAAGTTTGTTTTCACAGCTTCTACATGGTATCAGAGCTCTAGACCTACTGCTCTCATGTTCGTGTTTTGAAGGATTTTTGGAGCCTCAAGGGTTTGGGGTTTGTTTTTTTTGATCCAGGGAATATCTATTTGATTAGAGCCTTTTGATTCCAAAAAAACCTCACCATTGAGTCTATAGCATCCAAAAACCCCTAAATCGATTGTTCATTCGTCCATTTTGGACACAGTTGAACCAGGAGGCAAAAACAATTTGGCCCCAAGGCCATACAACCCTATGGCATGTTTTGCAAAAAAAACTAAAAAAACAATTTTTGTGCTTTTAGAAAAGTGCTCCCCATAGAAAAGGGGTTCACCACCGCTGTGCACCAAGCGGGCACTAGCAGAGGCGGCGATCGCCAGCATTTACTATTTGGTCGCCACCTCCGTCGGTTGACTGCCCAGCCACCGCTGGCACCCAACCTCCATCGAGTGGCCACCGACCTGCCACTAGAGCACCACTGCCACACCACCGGTGCCCCTCCTCCACTCAAGTGCCACTTGCCTTCAGCCCCTAGTCACTCACTAGACTAGGGGCTTTTTCTTTCAGCCCCTGAGGGCTCTTGGAGACCTATTGGGTCTTTTTAACAAATTTTACAAAATCAAGCGTAAAATGGTCATACGAGCTCAGATTTTCGAAAATGAGATATTGCTGGAAAGCTGATTTGAAGCTGAGTCCAGTGAAGTAGGAATTTTCTTTTTTGATTTTTCCATTTTTTTGCTATTTTTTCCAGTCAAATTCAGAGCTTGTTTTTTGCACTCTGGGGCATGTAACTTTTGTGTCTAAACTCTGTTTTTCAAAAATGAATAGGCATTGGAAAGGTGTTCGAGTGCTCTCTTCAGATTTGTAGCTTATTTCCTCAAAAAATTTACTAGGTACACAAAATATTGTCTAGAGAATTTTTTATTTTTCTAGCTTTTCAACTTTAAAAATTATACTGGGGTTTGGGTTCTTGTGTTGTGGGGGGTGTTTTTTTCTTGCTTTCTATCATTTACAATAGAAAACTAGAAACCTCTTCCATAAAACATTTTAAAACTCATTTATCATGGAAAAATATTCTTCTATTGAGCATCTTTCCCTACACAATTCACACCTGGAAGGCGCAAATGACCAAAATTCTCATGTCAAAAGGGTTATGGTCATGTTTGGATGATGTTCAACCATAGTTGACATGGCCATTTGAGGTTTTTCATCACAGGAACATAATGGATGAGGCCATGGGTTTTCTATCCTTGTATGTTTCAGATAGTCTTCTATTTTATCTAGAGAGTTGTACAACTCCTCGAGCTATGTGGTTAAAGTTTCAAAATTTATTTGGCACCATTAATAAATTTTGTGCACTTCAAATTAAGGCTGAATTGAATTCCTTAGTACCTAATTCATATCCTACCCTTGAGGAATTTTGAATGAAGTTCAAATCACTCTGATCATTGTTAGAGGATTGTGGTAAGAACAAAATAGATGAAGAGTGTATTTACTTGATTCTCTCTAAGCTTCGTGGTCCATTTCAGATTTTTTCCTCTACATTCTATTCTACTATGGATGCCTTGGGTGCATGCTTTACCATGCCTAATTTTGAGGTGTTATGTGATCGGTTGACATGAGAGCAGATGAAGATATCATAGTTGGATGATCTCACCATATCTAAGAACCAAACACTGGTAGGTCAGTCATCCAAGTGGAAGCATAAACACAAACATAATTCAAAGATAGATTTAGTTGGTAGTCAGAATTCCTCCAAGCCCCCTCCAAAGTATGATTGAAAACCACACTCCCATCCCAAACAAGGAAAATCTTCTAAGTCTGGCAAGTCTTCCTCCAAGACTAAGAATAAATTAGGTGATCCTTGCATTTTTTGTGGCAAGGAAGGACATCCAATTTCCAGGTGTTGGAAATTATTAGAGGCTTTAGAGGAAGCCATGCAACAACATCATATAACCTCACCTCAGGCTCCTTCTCTACCACGGGGAAAGGTCATGCTCTTTCTACACAATAATTATCTTCAGGGTCCACTTGGATTCTAGATTTTTTTGCTTCTCATCATATCACACACACACATGATTTGGTCATCACACTTGCCCCTACTGGTACTACACACATTGCAATGGGTGACTCAACCCAAATTTCAATTAAGGGTTTAGGTACTATTTCATTTGATGGTGGTTGTCTTCAGGATGTACTTGTTGTTCCTAAAATTTTGATGAACCTTCTTTCCGTTTATCAGATTTTCATTCTGGCTTTGGTAAGATAGTTGAGTTCTGATAACACGATGTGGTTATTTGAGACCTTCATGATCCTAACTTTGTTGTGGCTATTGGGAATGTTGAAACTGCTTCTCACTTATACATATTTGATGGCTTTGAGAGTTTAGACAGTTCAGGTTCCTCTCTTATAGCACATGCATACTCAGTGACCAGGCTTTGGCATGAGCGTTTGGTCCATGTCAATTATAGATATCTATAGCAGATGAGCACACAGAAACTTGTGATTAGGCTCCCTAATATTTCTTGTACTGATGGTGTTTGTTGTGGTTGTGCGCTTGGAAAAAATTACTGGGATTATTTCCTATGGGTAGAGCCACATGTGGTAAGGCACCCTTGGAGTTGGTCCACAATGACCTTATGTCTTTTCCCACTCCTTCTTTTTCAAGGGCCCGATATGTGCTCACTTTTATTGATGACTTCTTCCAACACACATGGGTGTACTTTGTTAAGTACAAGTCTGATGTCTTTGATTCATTTAGGATCTCTAAGACATTTGTGGAGAAGCAGTCTGAACTTTCTATCAAGTGGATATGCATAGATAATGGGAGGGATTATTTTAATTAAGCTTTCAAGGAATTTTGCACTGAGAATGGTTTGTAGCATCAATTTAAAGTACCTTACACCCCTCAGTAGAATGGTGTTGCTGAGGGAAAGAACAAAACCTTACGAGAGATGGCCAATTGTATGATACCGTTTCAAGCTATGAGTTCTTCATTTTGGGATGAGGCAGTCAATTGTGCCAATTACATTCAGAATTGGATGCCTCATAAGGCATTACAACATATGACTCCTAAGGAGGCTTGGACTCATGTCAAGCCTGATGTTTCTACATTCTGAGTTTTTGATAGTGAGGCTTGGGCATTTATTCTTCATGCTCAGCGAAAATCCATGGAGAGGAAGAGCCAACCACTCATATTTGTTAGCTACTGTGAGGATTTTAAGGTGTACAGGTTGTTTGATCCTGATTCCAAAGAGGTCTTGTTTCAGTGGGATTTCCAATTTGATGAGTGCTTTCCTCTAATGGATTCTCCATCACCAACTTCTCCCTCTCTACCTACTCCTCCCTCTTCATCTCTTGAGGATTACTTATCTCTTAAGGATGATGTAGATGATGACGCACCATATTGACCACCACCAGGAACTCAACATTTTCTGAAGTGGGCCTATGTTACTATTGAGGTAGCTGGATCTTTGGTAGGTGATCCTTTAGATGCTCCTCGCACTCATTCATAGATAGTTGGTACTATCCTTTTGAGTCATGCCATTTCGGATGATCCTCAAAAGTTTTCAGAGGCAATAGGTCACCTTGAGTGGGATAGGGCCATGGATGAGGAGTATTCTTCTTTGGTGAAGAATCAGACTTGGGATCTTTGTCCTCTTCCTAAGGGAAGAAAACTTGTTTGGTGCAAGTGGGTGTACCGTACCAATTATGTTGCAGATGGTTCCATTGATAAGTATAAGGCACACCTTGTTGGGAAGGGGTTTTCTCAAGTGGAGGGTATTCACTACTCTGAGACCTTTTCCCCTATTTCCAAGATGAATTCTATTCACTTTCACTTGCAACTTCATAGATATAGATAGTTTTTCAGATGGATGTGAAGAGTGCCTTCTTGCATAGAGACCTTCATGAGGAGATATATATGGAGCAACCTCAGGGATTTTTGTAGGAAAATTCTTTGGTTTGAAAAATTTGGTGTTCATTGTATGGTCTCAAACAATCCCCTTGGGCTTGGTATGATAAGATGGACTCCTTCTTGCTTTCCTCTCACTTCACACACTACCATTCTGATCATACAATTTACATTCAGCATCAGGAGGGTGATATTTTGATTCTTGTGCTATATGTCAATGATATCATTATTATACATAGCTCATCCTCCATGATTAGAGTATTCAGAGAGCTTTAATGGATCATTTTGAGATGATAGATCTTGATCTTATGCATTTTTTCTGGGCCTACAGGTTATTCAATCTTCAGATGGGATTTCCATATTTTAGCAGAAGTATTCTTTTGATATGCTCCAGCATTTTGGCATACTTGATTGCAAGCATGTTCCCACACCATTTCAATCAGGTGTTGTTTTGTCTTCCACTTTCTCTACTCCTCCAACAGATCCCACTTTATACAGGTTGTTGGTTGGAAGTTTGTTGTACCTGACGCATTCTCATCCTAATATTTCCTTTATGATTGGCCTTGTCTCTCAATTCTCCCATGATCCACATCAGAGTCATTGGAAAGCTTCCAAATTTATCTTGAGGTACATTCAGGGCTCTACTCATTATGACATTCACTACACTTCAGGTTCCCCTCACATTATTGGCTTCACTGACTCAGATTGGGCTAGTGATGTCAATGATCAGAAGTCTATTTTTGGCTTTGTATTTTTCCTTGGTTCTGGTCCTATCACATGGTCTTGCAAGAAGCAGTCTGCTATTGCATTATCATCTACAGAGGCTGAGTGTTGAGCAATAGTGTTAGCTAGTCAGGAGATTTTATGGCTTTGATAGTTGATGATAAAGTTTGGGTTTCCTCCTAATAGTTCTACTATTCTTTGGTGTGACAATCAGAGTGCCATTCACATTTCCCACAATCTAGTGGAGCATCAATGAGCTAAGCACATTGATATCCACATGCACTTCATCAGGAAGTTGATTCATATGGTTCTCTCATCTTGGAGTACATTCCTACAGAGGAGCAGGTTGCTGACATCTTCACTAAACCTTTGGTATCACCGCGCTATATTCAGTTGTGCTCCATGCTTTGGGTGAAGGAAGTTGTCCTTGGGGGGTCTTTATGAGGCCTTCCTTCCTTCATGTTTTTTTCAGCATGTTTCTTCATCTCTTTTTGGATAGAAGTTTTTTCGCACTAGGTTTTCTCCTATACTCCGCTTTATAGATATTTGGTTGTATTCGGGTACCTAATCAGACCTAGCTGTTGGGAACCTTGTTTTATTTCTAGCTTGTAGTTGCATTTATTTCATGCATTTAGTTTGTATCTACTCCCTAATTTCATCTTAAGGGGGGGTGTTAGATTAAAAGGTTTATTACTTAATTATTTTAGTTAACTTAACTTTTATATTTATCTTAAGATTAACTTAGTTTGCATTTTGTAGGCATTTAATAATTATTCTAATTATTAAATGCATCCCTTTTAGGTTACACTTTAGGGTTTCTTGATCTCCTTAATAAGGATTGATCTCATTGTATTATGGTATTCTCTTTGAATAATGCATTCTCAGCTTTTAGAGCACCCTTTCCTTTTTGTCTCCATCTCTTATTTTTGTGATAGGTTATTTGCATGTAGGTGATCTTTGGGTTCTGTGAAGTTGGCTTTCACGACTTCTACACAACTCATGTATATAGTCAACATAATCCTATGTTGCTTCACTTGTTCTTCTAAAATCTACATTATCTCTTAACTAACGAACACCTTTAGGACTATAGCCATAAAGAATCTAGAAAGGAATCTTGTTCTTCTATTCATGGAGTTATTGTAAGAAAATTCAACTTGTGAAAGTATCACATCCCACTGTTTTAGTCTCCCATCTATCAAGCATCTCAACAAATTCCCAAGACTTCTATTGACCATTTCCATTTTTCCATCCATTTGGGGGTGATAGGTTGAGCTATAAGTTAAATGTGATCCCAAAATTTTCCATAATTTCCTCAAAAAATGACTAAGAAACTTAGTATCTCTATCTGAAACAATACTTCTTGGAAAAACATGCAACCTTACAACCTCCTTGAAAAATAAATTAGCAACATGTGATGCATCACTTGATTTCTTGCAAGGAATAAAATGAGCCATCTTTGAAAATCTATCTTGACAAAAAAAAAAAAGAATCATTACCTTTTTGGGTTCTTTGCAACCTAAGAACAAAATCCATACTCACTTCTTCCTACACACTTTATCAAAAATTGGTAAAGGCGGGTATAATTGTGTGTTTTAACTCGCTCCTTTAGAATATTGAAATATTGAGCATCTTTGAACCATATTTTTCACATCCTTACCCATGCTTGACCAATAATAAGTTTCACTCAGCTGCCCCAAAGTTTTATCCACTCCAAATTGTCCACAAAGTCTTCCAACATTTTTTTCCCAAATCAAGTTCTCTCTCATCAATCCCATTGGTATGCACAACTGATTCCCTTTGAAAAACAACCCTTGTTGAATGAAATGATCCATTCAATTGGTTATATTACTCTTTATTGGAGCCTTACAAGCTACCCATTCTTCACTAAAATCAAGATCTTTTTCATACAACTCTTTCATCAAATAAAAAAACATGACATTCACTTGCATTTTATTCAACAACAAAAACCTATTCAAAGCATCTACTATCCGATTTGACTTACCACTTCTATCTTTGGGAATGTTATCACGGAAACTAGTAGCGCTCATTCCACAGATAACCCCCCTATGAAACTTGTCTGTTTCCTAGGTTTGTGATGTTCAAGCACACAAAACAAGGAGATTTTTTATCCAACTTGAAATGTCCAAACTCTCAGATAGTCAATTTGACAATCCCCATGTTTTCTTCTCGCAAATACCTTCTAAATGAGTACTTACACGAACACTCACTAATCATACTTCTTGAAACTATCAAAAGTGCAAAAGCTCTAAAAAAGAGCACTCCAACACTTAGCACAAAATTGACTAAGTATGAAAATTGCATGGGCGCTAAAAATCAGCGCCCTTTCACTTAAGTGTTTTTTGACCAAATTGCAAGGGTGCTGATTTTCAGCGCCCTTACACTTAAAGTGTTTTTTGACTAAGTTAAGATTGCATGGCGTTGTTTTTTCAGCCTTTTACACATTTTTCACTCTTGACCACTTAACATGCCTTAATCAATTGCACGACTTTAGTTCACCATTTCTCACTTGTGAATCACTCAAGGTGATTTTAGGTCGACCATTTCTCATTCTTGTCTTTAGTTTTCCTCCTCTACTTGTTGGGCGACCCTCTTGCATTTGAAAATCCACATTTTTGAGGATCTCTCCAAGCATTTGAGTTAGTTTTGCTCCAGGTAAGTTATCATTCCTTCATCACGTGTTTCATTTTTCTCCTTTCAGTGGCTGACATAAAATGTTTTTGATATTTCATGTTCTTCATCTCGCATTTTTTGGGTCCATTGTGTAAACATATTTACGCTTTGCTTGCATGGAGCTTAGCATTATTCTCGCACACATCTTCTCTTATTTTCTTGTGTGCTCTCTCTCTCTCTCTCTCATTAGGTGATACCTCTCCTTTCGAAGTTAGGCATTTTTATTTTTTCCCTACGTTTTTTTCCTCTTCCTTCTCAATTCATGGTTGAAAGAAAAATTAAAGACTCGAATTCTTAACTCCTACATGATTTTGATTTTCTTCAAATACTATGGCATTGAATTTTCCCCCCTCTACACTTTTTGAAAACCTCAAAATATGAAGCAAAAGTGTGAGGGTACTAATTTTTAGCGCCCTGACATATTTTTTTGAGTCTATTACACTTTGGTGCAATGGCGCTAAAAATCAGCACCATTGCACCAAAGTCCATTTTATTCAAAGTGCAAGGGTATTGATTTTCAACACCCTTACACTTTTCCCAATTTTCTCCTCCAAATTTTTTGAGGTTACTCTTTCTCCATTCTGAACCTTGTTCCTCTACTTCCACCTCATTTTTTGTGCCTTCGTCACTCAAATCATCCTTTCTCGACATCATTGCTTGCTTCACGCATCTTGATGTAGCCTTTTGGACTAATGGTTGTTGATTTTTATCTACAGTTACTTTTCAGATCATGTCTAGGGATCCTTGGAGATTACATATCTTGATCTAGTTGCTCTCAAATGATAGCTAAGAAGCCTCCATCATCTTCAAAATTTGAGGAAAAATGAAATAAAAATACGAATGCATTTATCCACCGATAGTAGTAATTTCAAAAGTGCACGAGATCAAAGACATTGAGGTTGGTCATCAAGACCTCATTGATTTCATGAAGAGAACTGAGCAAAATCCTCTTGAAGATTCTCTAAAAGCTATTGTGCATAGTGAACTACACCTTTTTTCTACATTCCCTACTTTTGCACATCATACAATTTTTTTCCTTGATGCATCTCACTACAGGAGGGAAAGTAGAAGCATCATTAATTCTTCTAGACATGAGATTTTGAGACTAGATCCAGATTTCTTTGATCTTGTCTTTAAAGTCTTGCAGATGGAGAAGTACATTGATATTTCAGTATAATCAACACAAGAAGTCTATGACTCAAATCCGAGCAAAGGTATGTACTTGATAAATAGTCAATGATTGAAATAACCCAGGCATACTTTCTCTAGATGGCCAAAGGGACTTCCGCGAGTTGAATTCAAGGAAGATATCAGAGACATGATAATACTCTTGAGCAGAGTTAAGTGATTTCCTGAAATGTCTCATTTTCAAGATTGGATGTACGAGTACATTCATATCATAAGAAGGCAAAAGTCTCATATTGACTAGGGCAAACAAATCAATGATGCAATTCATTAAGAACTAATCAGTGTGCCAACCACATTGAAGTTTTATATAACTTCTTACTTGGTGTATGCTACTGCCGTGATGAGTCAGTTCTTGGGATTATCTACAAAAGGGAACCATTTATCTACACCTCTTTACAATTATTTCTACCAACTAGAACTTAAAGAAATCCTTCAACATTTCAGGAGGGTTATAGATGCCTTCTTTGCTCCTTTTCTTTTTAGTTTTGACCTGACTCTCAAGAAGAAGAGAGTGTCTGATGAGGCCTACAAAGTGGTAAGTAAAGTAGGATGCATATATCTCCAATTCTTGAATTTTACTTACATAAGGGTGGGATGATACACTGGTTTCCCTTACATGTTTCCCAAATATCCTTCAGACAAGTAGATATTGATGGAGTTATGTATACAACTGATTTCAGTCTACAAGGAATGTCGAAGGATTCACAAACTTGGATTTAAGTTTCTAGTGACAATCAGTAGGTACACCATTAAGAGTGTACAAAAGGCTAAATTATTCTATGCTGGGATTCAGTTCATGACAATCAGGAGTTATAAATACAGGCTTGATTTTGATTATCAAGATGTTAGGAAGAGGCTGAAAAAGGGTCACAAGCATGGATACTACTTTGAAGACATCTGGGTTGATTGCAGAGATGAAGAGGTTGTTTGTAAGATGGATTTTTGTAGGTTGACCATTCAACAGATCAAAGATCTTGGTGTTGCTGACCTACCATAGGAGTTCACAGATCCTGGCGATATCATGAATATCGCTTATGATGAACAACAAATCTCTAAGAAACCTTTGCCTGCAATTTAATGGTCTAAGAAGGAGAACATTTCCATCATAGAAAGGTTGACACCAATTTTGGCTAACATTGTTGAATCATTACATAAGCATGGCTTTGCGATGAAAAATTTTATGATAGAATCTGAAGGAGAAGAATTTGGAGCACAAGTCAATTGACAACAATAATCCCGCATCAAAGATAAATATGCGGCTATTCCAACTTCATCCAGAAAAGGCCCTAGGATTAAATTCACTATTGGAAAAAAGGATGATCAATCCATCCATGAAGAAGTAACAACACAATCTAAACCATCCTGCTCGAAAGGAAAGGAGTCTATTTCCAAAGAGATAGATTCTGATGAAGAAGAAAATTCAAGTGATCAATCTGCTGAAGATGAAATTTAGAAGAAACAAAATCTAATGAGGAAGAAATTTTTGAAGATGAACATGAGTCTAAAGGTAACCAAGAAGGTGAAAAATAGTTAGAGGTTCAAGAGAGTGATCAATAGGAACTCAGGCATGATGAAGGACAAGCTATGTCTCCACTTGAGAATGTAGTTGAATATTTTTTGAAGTCATCATCACCTATAATTTAAAACGTTCCTCGTACACTTCCTATTCTGAACACTCCTTCACCACCTTTTCCCACGTCACCTATTCCTACATCTACCATACCCACAGTGGACATTCCACCACTCCCTGCAGCATCGACCACACTATATACTCATTCGATAACAAGTATTGAAACTATTGATGTTTTGTTAGGCTATCCATCATCTATTCCCAGTTTTTCATTCCCATCATATGATCTCAATTTAGAATCTAAGTTTAACAGGTTTATGAGTGACTCTTTGCAGAATCAACTCAATGTGTAGGTTTCTGGAACAATAATGACAAGTACTTTGCCAATTGTTTCTATACTAGCCATTCCTTCAAAAGAGGTGGTAACAAAAGATTTGATGGTAAACTAGGAAGATTTTACCTCCTTTCTTCCCCCTTGGTTGGTATCTCAAGTATCGAAGCTGAAAAAGAAAATTATTTCCCCATAAGAGCTCAATCTTGAAGATATAGCCCCTCCACAAGCCAAGGGGAAGAAAAAGGCAAAATTATATTTATGGCTTCAGGTTGAAAAAATAGGTCAAAAGGATGCAGAGATTGGCATTCCAACTCAAGAGGAAGGAGATGCCAATATGGAGAACTACATAGTTACAAGAGTCTAGCTTGGTAAGGTTACAAATGAAAGTGCCAAGATAGATGAACAAGTAGCTTTGAATATACTAGAAGAAAGACTGGATAAGATGGAGCAAGCTAAAAACTTATGCAAATAGAGGGTAGAGCACTATGTCGCTATTGTAAAGAATCTTGCAAGATCTTCAAGTAGTGCACAACCGTTGGCAATGGTAATCCCCAAGGACCCAACTATCAAGAAGGTTGAGAAATTTTCCTCCAAAGGCAAAGCATTGTATGACTTCATTAATAAGGTCTTAGAACATGGCTATCAAATTATAATTGCTATGGATGAAAAGGATATTGAGATAGCCCAACTCAAATTGGAGCTAGATAAAGAAGAAGATTTTCTTTCCCAAGAGCTCAAAGAGATGGAAAAATGCTTGTTGTTGTGGTCATGAATGAAACAGGCAAAGCTCAACAAATTGGTGGAAGTCAGGGTGATCCTTGACAAGAAAAAATATGTTGAGGTAAGATAATCATTGAAGCATCGTATCTAGATGCTCAAGTATCTTGTAGATGATCTCCACAAAGTATAGGAAAACTTTGAAAAATGTCATTCTATTCTTGAGAAAAGAATCAAGGAGTTTCCATGAAAACTTCTTGAGGAAAACTGCATTTTCCTTCTAGCCACTGAACTTTCTGAGACATTCAAAGAAGCCATCATGAATCAAGCAGAGGGTGTAGAATTTTCAGATGCCTCTATAAATTTTCTTTAGGATACAAGGCTCACTCTTGATAAACTCAAGATGCATCTTTATAGGTGCAAAAAGGTTCACTCATCCGCCAGGAAATCAATCACAAGGATTCAGACCATAGTGGATTACATTGTTGGCCCGGATGATAATTTCATGCAGGATACTAGGAAGAAGTATGAAGACTTTCGTGCCCAAGAAAGGAACCAAGAAGATTCTTGATCTCCCAGTGTTGAACAATTTGATGCTTTCTCATATGCATTTTATAAATAGTTTTTGACATCTTAAATGTCTTTTTGTAAAGTGTAATTACACCGAAAATATGAGATATAATTCTATGGAGGTAAATTACACGTAGACTTAGTCAAAGTTAGGGTTTCCTATTTTTTCTCACCTAACTTCCCTAACTTTATTCAACTGTTCCTAGATTAGCTCTTCTCTCTTTTCTATAAATAAGAGAGACTTCTATTGTTATCTTTACCTTTTAGTATTTTGCAATGAAGTTCTGCCCTTTTCAAACGAATATTGAAACTTTGTGTTCAATTTTGTGAATCTGAATCTAATCAATAAAGAAGGAATTTGCATGCCATACTTTGTGTTGGAATCAATTCTCTTTTGATTTGAGTGAGATTGGTGGTGATTAGTGAATGATATTTGAAGGCCTTCAAGTAATTTATGTAAACTTTGTGTTTCATTTCTTATTTGGATTTATGTTATGTTTGGATACTTTGGTTGAAAGATATACAGGACTTTGTGCTTGCAATTATTCATGCTATTCAAGGAATTGTTGCATCTAAGAATACTATGCTCTTCTAATGTGACAAACGATACATCTTTCGCAAATCCATCATTGAAAAAGCTACAAAATGACTTTGTGCCTTCGTAAGCTTTCCCTTTCCCTTTATTTGTTTATTATCAATCACATATGGTATCTCCATGCTTTTCTTTGACAAGATAGAGATATTGGCATTACTACTTTTGTTAAGTTTAAAGTTATCATATTTTGAACTTCCAAATCATGAAGCATTGTAAAACATCTTCTCTAAAAAAAGAGAGAAGCATGAATGTAACAGACCCCCCCCCCCCCCAATTTTGTAAGTATAGTGTACATTCTATAAATAATTTATTAGTTTTACCATAGCTTCTATTAGTAGTAAGAAGGGTGCCTCCCCTTTCTAAGAGCAGAGATTTTATCTCACATAGATATGGCTAAAGTCTAGGTTGTATAATCTATTGAAAAGTTGATTACATAATTTTCACCCAATAGTTTTTTGGTGCCTTTGTTGGGGAATGAATCAAGAAATCCAAGCCTCATTCTTTCAATTGAAGTGAATAAGCTTTGTAGTTTCTTATTGTATCTTGTATTATTTTATTTGTAAATCTTCATCCTTTTCAGATCTGCATTCTGACGGACCGAAGTTATATGCAAGGATTAAGGGCTCAAGGAGTTACATATCCACTTTTTGAGGAGTTTTTGCAGTGTAATTTTCCATTTACATCTCCACGAGTAAAGCACCATTGCAACCTAGTGCAAGTTATCCTCCACAAAAACTAATATCTCCTCTTCCACCTGTTTTTTCTTTCTACAATAGACGTCCATCTTGGGTACTTGTGCAACCAATCATGGCCGTACCACCTACAGGACTGTGGGGAAATGCTTTTGGCCCACTTCATTTGGTTCTACCTTTGCACGATCTTCTGCGTGTTTCAAGTAAACACCTTTTGAAGTTTATTGGTGAGGAAAAAAAAATCCTGATGAGCACATTGCCACCTTCTACATCATTTTTGGTGTTCTCGCCATAGAACATGGAGATGTTTCTATAATATTGTTCATTGAATCTCTCCAAGGGGTTGTTGAAGAATGGTTTTACACTCTTCCCAACACCTCGATCACTAGTTGGTCCACTCTTCGAACAAATTTTGAAGAAAGATTCAAGCCCACCAAGGACATGCATGCTTTGTTAGCACAACTTAAAACCATGTGGAAGGAAGCCCTTGAACCCATGCAAGAATTTGTGGCTAAATTCAACAATTTGGTGACATAGATCCCACAAGATGGTAAGTTGATAGATCATAATTTGAAGTTCTTTTTCATCAACACACAATTACCCAAAGTAATTTTCTTCTTATGTTGGGAAAATCTTGCCAATGTTGAAGTAGCACAATAATTAGCCACCAGTCTTGAAGATAATATGATCCTAGCTGGAGAGATAAGGACTAACAACAACTCCAAACACAAATAAAAGGATGCAAGCATCAAGATATTCAACATCCAATGCCAACACCCTCGACACCAATTCCAAATTTACATATCCCATGGTGCAATGGCTGGAAAATGTGCTCCTCGCTTTGAAGAAGCAAGTCTCCAATAACAATACCAACTACAAGGATGTCCCAAGAAGGACTTTCCCTAACTATGCCGAAAATAAAAATCAGAACCACCTTCCGGAACCACAAGGTAGGATTGCACTTGAAGCTCCACCTTCCAATGTTGTTGTAGGATACTATGAGGCTGAACAAGAAGACTATGTGTAGCTAGACTATTCTGAAGAAGAAAATGTTGATCTCTTCCAAGATGAAGAAACAAAATCAGCTGGCGACTCCAAGATTGGATATTTGCAAATAGTGAATGAAGATGAGGAAAATGATTTGGTGACAGACACATATGCTATTTTCATGCGGCATCAACAAAACCAGCTTGACAAAGCTCAAGTTGTCGCTCCACCTGAAAAGGAGAAGTCGCCAGTCATGATTGCCAAAAGAGGTTCTCCTCTCCCTTGGCAACCTAAAAAATTAGCAAACCCACAAGTAAGTGCACCTCATCCCTCTTCATAAACTCTTGTTGTTCCCAAATCCAATCCTCTAGTTTCAAAGACCAATATTCCTTTCATTAAACCAATTAGTGAGGTCACTACATCCAATCTACAAAACTCTTTCCAGGCCTTTGAAATCATCTACCATGCTAAGAAAACCAAAGTCTAGGTGTCTGAGGCTGAATACCTCAAAGCTAAGCTTGACCAATTTGATAGGCTTGTCAAGTACATCAAAGACCAAGGAATTGCTCTAACTCAAGATTCACCCCCTAAAGTTCTTGTTTCTCCTAAGCCTAAAGCACCACAAAATAATCTTGTATCCAATTCTCCAAATGCTTCTAGATGTATTGATCCTTTTTTCATTTCTCTATTGGTCATAGTTTCAAATTGAGTAACTGTGTCATAGACTCTAGTGCATCTGATAATGTGATGTCTGCCAAGGTAGCTACTGCCTTAGGTTTAGATATGACCAAAACATTCAGCCGTTGTTTCTCCATGGAGAAAAAACAAGTTCCCTTGATCAGTCAGATCAAAGATGCACAATATGTGTTTTCTCCTTACCTAGATAAAAAGATAAAGATGAAAGCTCTAGTGGCCGATGTACCGACATCTTATAGAATCCTCCTTAGATGAAATTTCTGCAAGGATTTTGGGGGAGAACTAAGTATGGATATGTCTAAAGCTAGAATACCGATGAAAGGCATAATACAAAATCCAATTATTGAAAAGGAAGCAAAGTTATTGGTGACCTAATCGAATGACCCAAGAGCCCAAATCCTGTTCGAGTCTT
The DNA here is from genome assembly GCA_007115665.2 of Sequoiadendron giganteum. Lineage (NCBI taxonomy): Eukaryota > Viridiplantae > Streptophyta > Pinopsida > Cupressales > Cupressaceae > Sequoiadendron > Sequoiadendron giganteum. The sequence continues at coordinate 643,883,205 of CM021104.1, read as the reverse complement.
TAGGTGTGGGAATATACTATTTTCAAATAGAAGAGGTTGGTGAGTCTTTGATGAAACATGAGTTGGAAAGTGTTGAATCTCATTCCATAACAAACGAGTCATCACCTGATGATTCATCAATGTCAGATCCAAAAGTTTCAGAAAGTGAAGAAACTATAGACTTTAACACCATCAACCTTGGTGATCTAGATGGAATTTGGTTACTAGAGTTTGACGGTAGTTGTTCTTAAACTGGCTCTGGAGTGGGAATTGTTTCTATTTCCCCCAATGGAATTTTTTTCCCTTTTTCTTTCAAACTATAATTTGACAACACCAACAACACCGCTGAATATGAAGCCTTGTTGTTGGGAATGTAAGTGGCACACAAGAAGGGTATCAAAAATCTTCATGCACAAGGTGATGATGAGCTAATAGTATGTCAAGTAAGGAACCTATATCAAACTAAGAATGATAGGCTTAGGCATTATCGCAATCTCATTTGGGATTCCATTGAAGAATTTGAGGCTTTCGATATCTCTATGGTACCAAGGGAATACACTGATAGGGGTGATTCCTTAGTAGTCTTAGCTACACTCCTCATACCACATAAATATTCTCAAGGTTCTACATACACCATTGAGTTGGTTTTCTGCCCAAGTTTCCTGGATAATTCAAAGAACTAGAAAATTTTCAACAATAATCATCAGATTGTTACCTTCTTGGAAAAGGCATAAAATTTCAATGAATTGTAATTTGAAGGAATCGATTCTCCTCCTAGGGAATCTATGTCTGATGTAGACCTACTCACAAGTGAAGAATTCTTACAACTCAAAGGGAACAAAATTCCTAAAGGATTTGTGTCACTCGAGAAACTTTTTGACAATAATGATCACTACATCAAGAAGCAACTTGCAGACTTTGATTCATCAAATGAGATCAAACAATACAATTTGGGTACTGAAAGTGATCCTAAGATGGTGAACATTGGGAAATGTTGCATGGTCGAGGAGAGGAAGAAATTCACTAGAAATTTACAAGAATATATGGATGTCCTAGCATATTCATATGAGGCCCTGAAATCCTTTCGGCTGAAAGAAGTGCAACACGATATTCCCTTGAAGGTTGGAGCATTGCCTTTCAATAAAAAATAGAGACAATACAATCCAAATATTTATGGGATAATCCTTGCGGAAGTCCAAAAAATTTTGAATGCATGGATAATATTTCCCATCCATAATTCGATGTGGATTGCAAATAGCATTCCTATTTGTAAGAAGAATGGTGAGATCTGCATTTGTGTGAATTTTAGAAACCTAAACCAGCTGTCACTCGAGGATAATTATCCTCTCTTGGTGATGGACCAAGTTCTACAAAATGTGATGAGATCTAAGATTCTCTCCATGCTGGATGGGTTCTCCAGTTATAATAAAAATGAAGTTACTTCAAATGATCAACACAATATGGCTTTCATGATGCCATGGGTTACCTTTGTGTACCACATAATTCCTTTTGGCTTGATAAATGTCGGTGCTACTTTCCAACATGCTATGGACTTGGCTTTTCATGATGTGATGGGAAAGTTCATTGTGGTATATCTTGACGATCTCATGGTATTCTCCAAAAAGTGTCATGAACACTGCTATCATCTAAGGAAAATCTTGGAGAGATGTCGTCAGCATGGTATTTCCCTAAATCCTAAACATTCAATCTTTGGGGTTATACAAGGAAAACTTCTTGGTCACATAGTTTCTACTAAAGGAATTAAGATTGATTAAGAAAGATTCAATGGTATCAAGTATCTCACCCTGCCATCAAGCAAGACAGTTATCCATTCCTTCTTTGGCAAGGTAAATTTCTTGTGAAGGTTCCTTCCAGACTTTGTAGAAAAGACTTGTCATATTGTCAATATGATGAAAATTAATACCACTTTCCACTGAATAGTGAAAGGTAAGGCCACATTTGAAAACATCAAGGAGGCCATTGCTCATGTGTCGATGTTAGTTTTCCCTGTTTACACCAAAGAATTCATAATGTACAATTATGATTTTGAGCATACACTTTCAACAATTTTGCAGTAGGAGAACAATGAGGGTTTTGAATCACCAATTGCATTCATGAGCTTCCCTATGAAGAATTATGAGTTAAAGTAATCTTAGATGAAAAAAAAAACCTTTTTTGTGGTCAAGGTTGTTAAACACTTTCGGTTCTACATCCTTAATAGTCATGTCAAATTTTTGGTTCAAGATACAACTGTTAAATCAATTTTAACTATTAGAGTAATAAGTTATTACACTTAATTAATTATATCATACTGGTTAATTAATTAAGTCACTTATTCCTTTAGTTACTTAAGCTAAATTTAGGCACATTAATAATTGATTAATTATTAAGTGTGCACACTAGTGTTTCATTTAGGGTTTCCCTTTTAGGGTTTCTTGATCTCCTTCATAAGGATTGATCTCTTTGTAATAATTGATTCTCAATAATGCATTTTTACTTTGAGGTTTACATAACATCTTCTTTGGTTTTGAATGTCTTTTGCATGTGAAAAGTGATTGCATGCAGGTGATCTTGGTTTCTAACATGGTATCAGAGCTCCAGACCTAAGGCTTCCTATTCGTGATTTGAAGATATGGCCTTTCAAGGAGTTTCAAGTGCAAGGGTTTCCACAGGCATATTTTTTGCAAGATTTGGGGGTAGCCAATTTTTCAAGATACTTTGGGCTCAAACGGACATTTCCATCGCATTCGTGGTGCCCCCAAACCCCTAGAAATGCCTATCAAATTGTCAGTTTTGGAGTAGTTGGTTTCTGAGGTAAAAAAAATTTGCCAGGGAGGTCGTACGACCTCCCCAACATGCTCCCTGAAGCACAAAAATCGAAAAAAAAAATCCAAAAACCTACATTTTTGGGGAATCACATTGGTGCCTATAGTTCACAAGGTCTTACCATCGTGCGGCCGCCCACTTGCTGCTGCCACCGGTGGCTCCACCCTCCAATGTCGTCGATTCCTGCCCAGCCCTCGTGGGATCCCACAGGCTCACCTTAGTCATATGGAGGACTGGGGGCCCTTGGCCAGCCTCTCCAAGCTTCTTCTCTACTTCCAAGGTCCTATGGAGGACCAAGGGCTCTACCCTAGCCCCCTGCCCTGCGCCCACGGTCACATGGGAGACCAAGGGCCCAATTTTTTTTTGTAGGGGGCCAAATTTTTGCGGCGATGGCTAGATGGCCATCAAACTTAAGCTCATGAACTACTGATGTCAGCATGACTTCAGCGGCCATTCAACCCTCTTTGCCCCCTCCTAGCCCTAATTTTCCTTCAAGGAGCATTTTTTTGTTTTTGGCATAACTTGGGCATACTGTATCAAAATTGGGCAAACAAGATATTGTTAGAAAGCTAGTTCCAAGAAATTTCCTATGATGTAGTTTATTTTATAGTATTTTTTTGTTTTACTGAATTTATTACTTTTTGAAGTCACATATTTATTTTATGCTTCTGAGCTCATAAATTTTTGCCACAATCTCCAATTTTCGCTATCTTGCGGTGTTGGAAAGGTATTGAGGAGCTCTATGTTGTTGTCCATGCACTTTTTTCTATATCTATCCCAAGTTTATCATTAATCTATATTTGGTGTGATGGGTGTTTTGGAGATTACTTGGATTTTTTTGGCAGTTGGGAGAGTGCACCTTGCATCTTTGCACTTCATTTCAATTTCACATTCATTCAACAATCGACTTTTGCTTCATAGATTCCATGGTTGTTCCTGTTTGGAGTTTTTGAGTGTTCCATGGCATCGGGTCTTTTGTTGCATCATTATGATTCCGATATGGTTTCTTGTAGACAAAAGTATCTTTCCTTGCTTGCTAGATTGTGGTTCCAGTATTACTCTATAGTGCTCTTCTAGTGCTTCTTTGCAGCATGTCATCTCATTGTAGGGAAGTTTTTCCCACTGGGTTTTCCTTCTCTACCTCTTTCTTGCATTTGTAAATGGGTACTTGATCAGGCCTAGTTGTCAGGATCCATCTTTGCTTGCATGCATCTTCTTCTAGTGTTTTAGCTTCTTCCTAAGTTCATCTTAAGGGGGGGTATTAGAGTAATAAGTTATTACACTTAATTAATTATATCATACTGGTTAATTAATTAAGTCACTTATTCCTTTAGTTACTTAAGCTAAACTTAGGCACATTAATAATTGATTAATTATTAAGTGTGCACACTAGGGTTTCATTTAGTGTTTCCCTTTTAGGGTTTCTTGATCTCCTTCATAAGGATTGATCTCTTTGTAATAATTGATTCTCAATAATGCATTTTTACTTTGAGGTTTACAAAACATCTTCTTTGGTTTTGCATGTCTTTTGCATGTGATAGGTGATTGCATGCAGGTGATCTTGGTTTCTATTATTAACACAATAGGAATTTGGGACAAAAGAGGCAACTAGGTTGCCAAGATTCGGGAGTATGACTTGGAAATCAAACCCACCAAGCTAATACGGGGACATGAATTGTGTCAGCTCATTTATGAAAAATAATCCTGATGAAGTAGATTCAAGTGAACTACCCATGGTGTTTTTTTTCAGTACCACTGACGAGTGGTATTCTAACATCGCTCATTTCCTCACTTATGGTGAATTTCACAATAATTTGACTTCCAAAGAAAAGAGAACCATCAAGTTGAAATCCACAAAAAATGTCTTATGGGAGAATGGCTTATACAAGTGTGCAGTGGATGGGAATTTTCTGTGATGTGTGGATAAAGGGCAATAAGAAAAACTGTTGAAGTCATACCATGACTTGGCATGTGGAGGGCATTTTTCTGCACCAATTATTGCTCACAAAATTTTGAGAGAAAAGTACTATTGGCCCACACTCTTTCAAGATGCATACTCTTGGGTGCGTAAGTGTGAGATGTGTCAATAATTCGTTGGTAGGCCTAAGTTGGCTTCTTTGTTGTTAAAACCCATTGTGATTGAAGAACCTTAGCAGCAGTGGGGGGATCAACTTCATTGGTGCGTTCCATCCATTATCAAGTCCATGAAATGTCTACGTCTTGATCGCAACTTATTATTTCACCAAGTGGGTGGAAGTGATTTCTACTAAGCACGCTACTTCTAAGGTTGTGTGCAATTTCTTAAAAGAGAATATCATTTCTAAGTTTGGCGTGCTGAACAAAATCATTGCTAACAATGCTTCTGCCTTCTTGTCAAATGAGATCATTGAGTTCTATTTTGAACACGGCATAAGCTTGTCACATTATTCTAACTATTACCCACAAGGTAATGGCTAGGCTGAATCAAGAAACAAAAATCTAGTGACCATCATTCGTAAGCTAGTAGATGAGAATCAACATTTATGGCACAAGGCTTTGTATGATGCTTTGTGGGTGAACAAGATAACTCTAAAGCGAGCAACCAGTATGTCCCCCTTTCAACTCTTCTACGGGTTGAATGTTGCAATTCCTATAACCTTGGAACTTTCAGCCCTCAAGTTGGCTAAGGCTATTGAGGACAACACTTTTGATAATTCTATTGATAAGCATGTGATGTATCTCTTTGAATTGGAAGAGAAGCGAGTTCGAGTGGCTGATCGCATCGTGGAACACCAGGAACAAGTAAAGAATCTTTTTGACAATAAGGCTAAGTCTCGATATTTTCAAATGGTGATCTTGTTCTCTTATGGGGAAAATGAAGAGAACCAAAAGGTATGCACAGGAAATTTGACTCATTGTGGATAGGACCTTTCCAAGTTCATCAGTTTTATGGTGAGAACAGTTTCCTGCTAGCATATGGAGATGGAATGTCATTCGCTCTTCCTCACAGTGGACAACACCTCAAACACTTTACATAGTAAAGTAATCGGTGTTTCAAATGTAAATATTTTTATTTTTAGTCCTTTGTGTCTTTTTATTTTAAGTTGTGTCATCATTGTCGGCTGACTCCAAGCCCAATGGTTGGATAAAGGCACTTGAATTTTGGAGTTCTTCTCCCATCATTCGTTCGAAAGAATGATTGTAGAAATATCTCTAGTAAGAGCCAGCTATTATCACAGAAACTAGTAGTTCTCGTTCCATGGATAACCCCCCTATGGAACTTGTTTATTTCCTAGGTTCATGATGTTCAAGCATGCAAAATGAGGAGATTATTTATCCAAATTGAAATGTCTTCCAAAGTCTCATATAGTCAATTTGAGCATCCCCATGTGTTCATCTCATGAAGACCTTCAAAACAAGTACTTGCACGAATGCTCACTGATCATACTTCTTGAAATTGTCAAACATGCAAAAGCATTGAAAAAGAGCACTCCAACACTTAGCAAAAAATTGGCTAAGTATGAAAAGTGCAGGGGCGCTAAAAATCAGCACCCTTGCACTTAAGTGATTTTTGACCAAAGTGCAAGGGCATTGATATTCAGCACCCTTACACTTAAGTGTTTTTTGAATAAGTTAATATTGCATGGTGTCATTTTTTCAGCCTTTTACACATTTTTGAGTCTTGACCACTTAATGTGCCTTAATTAATTGCACGACTTCAGTTTTCCATGCCTCACTTGTGAATCACTCAAAAGGGATTTTAGGTCGACCATTTCTCATTCTTGTCTTTAGTTTTCCTCCTCTCCTTGCTGGGCAACCTTCTTGCATCTGCAAACAAACATTTTTGAGGATCTCTCCAAGCATTCAAGTTAGTTTTGCTCTAGGTAAGTCATCATTCCTTCATCATGTGTTTCATTTTTCTCCTTTCAGTGGTTGAGATAAATTTTTTTTATGTTTTGTGTTCTTCACCTCGCATTTTTGGGGTCCATTGTGTAAAGACCTTTATTCTTTTCTTTCATGGAGCTTAGCATTCTTCTAACACATGCCTTCTCTTCTTTTCTTGTGTGCTCTCTCTCTCTCTCTCTCTCTCTCTCTCTCTCTCTCTCTCTATTTCCTTAGGTGAGACCTCTCCTTTCGAAGTTAGGCATTTTTATTTTTGCCCTACATTTTTTTCCTCTTCCTTCTCAATTTGTGGTTGAAAGAAAAATTAAAGACTCAAATTCTTGACTCCTACATGATTTCTATTTTCTTCAAATACTATGGCGTTGAATTTGCTCGCCTCTACACCTTTTCAAAACCTCAAAATATGAAGCAAAAGTGTTAGGGCACTGATTTTCAACGCCCTGACAGATTTTTCTGTCTATTATACTTTGGTGCAAGGGCATTGAAAATCAGCACCATTGCACCAAAGTCTATTTTCTTCAAAGTGCAAGGGCACTAATTTTTAGCACCCTTACACTTTTCCAGGTTTTCTCCTCCAAACTTTCTGAGGCTACTCTTTCTCCACTCCAAAGCTCGTTTCTCTACTTCCACCTCATTTTTCATGCCTTCATCACTCAAATCATACTTTCTTGACATTATTTCTTTCTTCATGCATCCAGATGCAGCCTTTTGGACTAATGGTTGTTGATTCTTATCTATAGTTACTTTTCATATTAGCTCCAGGGATCCTTGGAGATTACATATCTTGAGCCAGTTGCTCTCAGATGATAGCTGAGAATCCTCCATCGTCTTCAAAATTTGAAGGAAAAATGAAATAAAAAATAGCAAGGCATTTATCCAGTGACAGTAGTAATTTCAAAAGTGGACTAGATCAAAGAAACCGAGGTTGGTCATCAAGACCTCATTGATTTCGTGAAGAGAACTGAGCAAAATCCTCTTGAAGATTCTCTAAAAGTTATTATGCACAGTAACCTACACATTATTTATGCATTCCCTAATTCTACACATCATATGGAATTTTTCCTTGAAGTTGAATCTTACTACATCAGGGAAAGAAAAAGTGTCATTAATTCTTCTGGACATGAGATTTTGAGACTAGATCCAAAATTATTTGATATTGTCTTCAAAGTCCCATAGATGGAGAAGTACATTGATATTTCAATACAATCAACACAAGAAGTCTATGACTCAGATCCAAACAAGGCTAAGTGCTTGGTAAATAGTCAATGGTTGAAATAACCTAGGCATACTATCTCTAGATGGTCGCAGGGACTTCTGTGAGCTGACTTCAAGGAAGATATCAGATACATGATAATACTCTTGAGCAAAGTTAATAGATTGCCTGAAACATCTCATTTTTTAGGATTGGATGTACAAGTACATTCGGATCATAAGAAGGTAGAAGGCTCATATTGACTAGGGAAAATAGATCAGTGATGCAATTCATGTACAACTAATCAATGTGCCAACCACTTTGAAGTTTTATATGACTTCTTACCTAGTGTATGTTGCAGCTGTGATGAGGCTGTTCCCAGGGTTATCTACAAAAGGGAGCCGGTTATCTACACCTATGTATACCAACTGGAAATAAAAGAAAGCCTTCACCATTTCATGAGGGTTATAGATGCCTTCTTTGCGCCTTTTTTTTTCAGTTTTGACTTGACTCTCTAGAAGAAGAGAGTGTCTTACAAAGTGGTAAGTAAAGTTGGATACATATATCTCCAATTCCTAACTTTTAATTACATAAGGGTGGGATGCTACACTGGCTATCCTTACATGTTGCCCATATATCCTTTAGACAAGTGGATATTGATGGAGTTATGCAGACAACTGATTTCAATCCACAATGAACATCGAAGGATTCACAAACCTAGATTTAAGTTTCCATTGACAATCAATAGGTACACCATCAAGAGTGTACAAAAGGCTAAATCAGTCTATGCAGAGATGCAAGTTATGACAATGAGGAGTTATAAATACAGGCTTGATTTTGATTACTGGGATGTTAGGAAGAGGCTGAAAAAGGGTCACAAGCATGGATACCACTTTGAAGACATTTGGGTTGATTGCAAAGATGAAGAGGTTGTCCATAAGATGGATTTTTACAAGTTGACCGTTTATCAGATCAGAGATCTTGGTGCTGCTGACCTACCAAAGGATCTCACAAATCCTAGAGATATCATGAATGCTACTTATGATGAACAAAAAATCTCTAAGAAACCTTTTCCTGCAATTCAGTGGTCTAAGAAGGAGAACATTTCCATCAGAGAAAGGTTGGCACCAATTTTGGCTAACACTACTGAATGGTTACATAAGCATGGCTTTGAAATGAAAACTTTCAAGATAGAATCTAAAGGAGAAGAATCTAGAGAACAAGTCAATCGACAACAAGAATCCTGCATCAAAGATAAATATGCGGCTATTCCCACTTCTTCCAGAAAAGGCCCTAGGATTAAATTCAATAATGGAAAAAAGGATTCTCCAACCATTTTTGAAGAAGAAACAATGAAATATGAACCATCCCGCTTGAAAGGAAAGCAATCTATTTCTGAAGAGATAGATTCTGATGAAGAAGAAAATTCAAGTGATCAATCTGTTGAAGATGAAGATTTAGAAGAAAAAAAATCTGATGAGGAAGAAAATTTTGAAGATGAACATGAGTCTGAAGGTCACCAAGAAGGTGAAAAAGAGTTAGAGGACCAAGAGAGTGATCAACATGAACTCAAACATGATGAAGAACAAGCTATGTCTCCACCTAAGAATTTAGTTGGAGATTTTTCCCAGTCATCATCACCTATAATTTCAAACATTCTTTATACACTTCCTATTTTGAACACACCTCTGCCACCTTTTCCCATGCTACCTATTCCTACATGTACCATACCCATAGTGGACATTGCACCACTCCCTACAACATCAACCACACTAAATACTCCTTCAGTAAAAAGTATTCAAACGGTTGACATTTTTTTAGGTTCTCCATCATATGATCTAAATTCATAATCTAATTTTAATAGGTTTATGAGTGACTCTTTGCAGAATCAGCTAAATGTGTAGGTTTTTGGAACAATAATGATAGATACTTCACAAATTTTTTCTATACCAGCCATTCCTTCAAAATTGGCGGTAACAAAAGAGTTGATGGTCAACCAAGAAGCTTTTACCTCCTCTATTCTCCCTTGGTTGGTATCTCAAGTATCGAAGTGGAAAAAGAAAATTATTTCCCCAGAAAAGCTCGATCTTGAAGAGATAGCCCCTCCAAAAGACAAGGGGAAGTAAAAGGAAAAAGTATATTCACAACTTCAGGTTGAAAAAATAGGTCAAAAGTATGTACAGATTGGCATTCCACCTCAAGAGGAAGGAGATGTCAATATGGAGGACTACATAGTTATAAGAGTCTAGCTTGGCAAGGTTACAAATGAAAGTTCCAAGGTAGATGCACAAGTAACTTTGAATATATTGGGAGAAAGACTAGACAAGATGGAGAAAGCTCGAAACTTATACAAACAGAGCACAGAGCACTATGCTGCTATTGTAAATAAGCTTGCAGGATCTTCAATTAGTGCACAACCTTTGGCAATGGTAAGCCCTGAGGACCCAACTATCAAGAAGGCTAAGTTATTTTCCTCCAAAGGCAAAGCGTTGTATGACTTCATTAATAAAGTTGTAGAACATGGCTCTCAAATTATAATTTCTACGGATGAAAAGGCTACTGAGATAGCCCAACTAAAATTGGAGGTGGATAAAGAAGAAGTTTTTCTTTCCCAAGAGCTCAAAGAGATGGAAAAATGCAATCTGTTGTGGTCACAAATGAAACAGGCAAAGCTCAACAAACTAGTGGAAGTCAGGTTCATCCCCGACAAGGAAAAATATGTTGAGGTAAGAGAATCATTAAAGCATCATATCCAGATGCTCAAGTCTCTTGCAAATGATCTCCACCAAGTACAGGAAAATGTTGAAGAACATCGTTCTATTCTTGAGAAAAGAATCAACGAGTTTCCAGGAAAAATTCTTGAGGAAAACCATATTTTCCTTCTAGCCACTGAACTTTTTGAGACCTTCAAAGAAGCTATCATGAATCAAGTAGAGAACACAAAATTTTCAGATGCCTCTATAAATGATCTTTGTCATACAAGGCTCACTCTTTAAACACTCAAGACGCATCTTGACGGGTGCAAAAAGGTTCACTCATCTGCTAGGAAATCAATCACAAGGATTCACACCATAGTGGATTACACCGTTGGCCTAGATGAGAAGTTCATACAAGAGACTACGAAGAAGTATGAAGAATTTTGCACCCAAGCAAGGAACCAAGAAGATTTATGATCTACTACTGTTGAAAGATTTGAAGCTTTCTCATATGCATTTTGTAAATAGTTTCTCACATCTTAAATGTCTTCTTGTAAAGTATAATTACACCAACAATATGAGATATAATTCCACGGAGGTAAATTACACGTAGACTTAGTCAAATTTAGGGTTTCCTATTTTTTCACACCTAACTTCCCTAACTTTACTCAACTCTTCCTAGATTAACTCTTCTCTCTTTTCTATAAATAAGAGACTTCTATTTTAATCTTTACCTTTTAGTATTTTGCAATGAAGTGCTACGCTTTTGAAATGAATATTGAAACTTTGTGTTCAAATTTTTGAATTTGAATATAATCAATAAAGAAGGAAGTTGCATGCTAGAATCTATGTTGGAATCAATTCTCTTTTGATTTGAGTGAGATTGATGGTGATCAGCGAATGATATTTGAATGCCTTCAATTAATTTATGTAAAATTTGTGTTGGATTTCTTATTTGGATTTACTTTATGCTTGTATACTTTGGTTGAAAGATCTACAAGACTTTGTGCTTGTAATCGTTCACGTTGTTCGAGGAATTTTTGCATCCAAGAAGACTTCATGCTTCTAATGCGACAAATGATACGTATTTCACAGATCCATCATTGAAAAAGCCACATAACGACTTTTTTCCTTCGTGATCTTTCCATTTTCCTTTATTTGTTTATTATCAGTCACATCTAGTATCTCTATGCTTTTCTTTGACAAGATACAGATATTGGCATTATTGCTTTTGTTAAGTTTAAAGTTATCAAATTTAGAACTTCCAAATTGTGAAGCATTGTAAAACATCTTCTCTGAAAAAAGAGAGAAGCATGAATGTAACACACCCCTCCCATTTCATAAGTATAGTGTACATTGTCTAAATACTTTATTATTTTTACCATAGATTTCATTAGTAGTAAAAAGGGCGCCTCCCCTTTCTAAGAGGAGAGATTTTATCTCACATAGTTGTGGCTGAAGTCTAGGTTGTGTAATCTGTTGAAAAGTTGATTACATAATTTTCACCCAACAGAGAACAAAGGAGTAACTTTGAAAGAACTCCACCCATTTCATATTCTTTTGATTTATCTTAATTTGGCTATTAATGAATTGTAAGGGATGATGATCAATGTAGAGGACAAACTCCTTTGGTAACAAATAGTGCTTCCACTTCTTGAGGGCCTACACAATAGGGTAAAACTCTTGATCATACACTGAATATTTTCTCTTGGCTTCATTTATCTTCTCTTTGAAGTAAGCGATGGGATTTCCTTCTTGACCAAGGACTCCTTCTATGGCTATTCCACTTGCATCACAATCAACTTGAAACACTTTGTTAAAATCTAATAATCCTAATATGGGTTGTTCTATCACATTTGTCTTTAATATGTTAAAAATTCACTCTGCTATAACTGTCCAATTGAAGTCCCTTTTATCTCACTTCATTGTGTCAGTGATTGGTTTAGAAATACTACTAATTATTTTGATAAAGTTCCTATAGAAGCTTTCCAAACCATGAATTTTTTTATCCTCAAACATGCCTCTAGGTGATGGCTATTCTAGGGTTGCCTTAACCTTTTCTAAATCCATCTGTAAGCCTTCCTTTGAGATTGTAAACCTCAAATATACAAGATCCTCATTCATAAAGAAACATTTCTTAATATTGACTAGGAACTTTTCCTCTCTTAACCTTTGCAAAACAACCCTCACATATTCTAAATATTCATCCTTTGATAAAAACCAAGATGTCATATAAATAGACAATTACAAACTTATTGAGAAATGGTTTGAGAACCTCGTTCATAAAACTCTTGAATGTGATTGAGGCATTTGTGAGTCCAAATGGCATAAAAAACCACTCATATAACCCTTTCATTTTCTTGAATGTTGTCTTCCATTCATCTCCCTCTAATCCTTATTTGATGATAACGGTTCTTCAAAATCAATTTTGGTGAAGTATTTTGCTCCACTCAAGAAATCCATCAATCATCCATACAAGGAAATGAAAATCTATATTTGATTGTAATATTATTAATGGATCTAGAATTTGTGCACATACACCATTCTCCATCTTTTTTGGGTGACAAAACTATTTGTACTACACATTGGATCAAACTCTCTCTTATCAAACCTTTATCCAATAATCCTTGCACTTATTTGTTTATCTCTTCATTTTCCTTGGGACTCATTCTATATGCTGCCTTGTTTGGTAGGATTTCTCTTGGTATCAAATCCATACAATGAATCACACTTCTAATTGGTGGAATTCCATTTGGAAGATCCTTCATCAAAATATAATCATAATCTTGTAATATTTTCTGCATTTATTTGGGCATTTCCAGTTCTTCACTTGCTGCCCCAACTTTTTGTGGTCTAGAAATCAAAGCATAACATAGTTCTTCTCCTTTTAACTCCTTAAAAAGTTGTTTACCAATGATTATGCATACCTTTGTATCGGTGTCCACTTCATTTTTATTCTGTTTTAGTGGGTTCATGGCATACTCTTTCTTGTACTTTATGATGGTATAAGTATTTTCCTCACCATCATTTATTTCATTTTGATAATACTTCTATGGTCTACCCAATAGGATATGGCATGCATCCATTGGAGCGATATCACATAATAGCTCATCCCTATAGTTACCAATCTGAAAATTTACCAAACATTGCTCTCACCAAAAGTTGATGTCCATTTGTAGCCAAGTGACCCGGTATGGGTTCAGGTGTTTCATTATTTCCAACTTAGCTTCCCCACCATCTCTTGGGACACCAAATTATTAGTGCTCTCACTATCCACTATTATAGTGCAATAGTTTCCTTGTGATTTACAAACTGCTTTAAACAAGGTCCTCCTTTGTGTTGGTTCTTGTGGCTCCTTCTTAGGTTTTAAGAGCACTATTTTTAACATAAGGACTTCTCCATCTTCTAGATCCATCGGTTCTATTTTATTTTCAGGTTTAGTAGTGTATTCTCTTCTAGTGTTTGTCTTTCCAATCTCTTGTATTTGAGGGAACTCAAAGACCCAGTGACCCACTTCTATACAATTGTAACATACTCCTAAAAATCCCCTTCCTTTTCCATATTCTCCTCTTCCTCTTGAAGTTTCACTTGTTCATCTTGGAAAATCCCCTCTTCCTCTTGCATTTGTTTCATGATTTGTTTGTGACCATATTTCTTCCTCTTCCTTTATGGGTTTCCCTCTACCTCATGGAGGCATTCCTCTTCCTCTAAAGCTTTCTTGTTGTCTTCTTACTAAATTATACTCTGCTTTCAATGCATATTGATAATATTCTTCCACTATCCTTATCTCACGACCATGCTAAGTTCATCCTATATATTGATCCTCTAACTGTTTACACATCTTGCTACTTGCTCCTCATCATTTTAAGCATGTCCAAAACATATGCTCAATCTGTAGAACTCCTCTATGTACTCTATGACACTCAAATTCTTTTGTTTAAGGTTTTGCAACCTTTTGATCAAGTTGATGTGATAGTCCAAAGGCAAGAATTTTGTTTTCATTTTTGTAACCATCTAATCCTTACCCTTCCTTTGTCATTCAATTTGCACTTGATCCCACCATAGAGATGTGTATCCCTTCAACCTTGTGCAAGAATATTTTACCTCTTTTTTTTTCTTCAATGGCTTCCAAATCAAAATACTTGTCCATTTTAGCAATCCAGTCAATAAGCTCTTCTAGATTCATACTTCCACTATAACTTGATGGGTCCATCCTTGGTTTACTTCCAAGATTAGCCAACACTTGCAATAATATTTCTTCATGTGCATCCTCTCCCTACAATTTTGCAACCTCTGGAACTTGTTCCTCATCTTCACTAACATCTTCAATAGGAACTCTTCTCTAAGAAGTCTCAATGGCTTTCAACCTTGTTGTGATTCCCCTCAACATCTTCACGAGTGTTGGATTTTCTTATCCTCATGGGGCTCTCCCTCTACCCTGTCCCCTATGTGCCCTCTCGTCTTCAAACTCCTACAAGCCTACTCTGATACCAATTGATGTAGGTCAAAAATTGGGAAACCTATGGGTTTGCTAATTGTTGCAGCCTTGGCTACACAAAATCAACACTAAAAAGTAATATTTAAATAAATCTTCAAAACAATATTTTTCCTTTGCAATTAAATAAATTCTTGAGCAAAACAAATCTGAAAATAAAACATGAAATATCATATTGAATGCTTCTCCATCTACAACAAACTTCTATAGGAAATAAATTTAATATTTTCAGCTCGCTTGTATAGGAAATAATTCTAGGCACACCAAAAATCAGCTTCAAGCAACAAAAAATTGCAAACTACAAGCGACAACAACATCCTTCAATTTCCTCGTAATGGAATTTGGGGTACTTAGGCAAGATTTTTCATCTTATGGCGCATTTTCCTCTATGTTCTTTCTATTGGATGTTGTGGTTGTGTTTCTAATATGTGGTTGTCATTGATGTCAACACTATTAGCACTAATGCCTTTAGGACTGTATATGTCAAGGATATTGAGAAAATTGTAATAAAATAAGTTGTAGGTTGTCTATGAAGAAGTGAAGATCACTATAATGGAAATTTTAGTATGTTGACGGTGAGAAGTTGTGGATTAAAGGGTTTGTTTTCAAGCATATCTAGTTTATCCACCAAAAGTTTCAAAGGTGCGCATGAAGATTTGAGCAAGTTATGAGTTTATGTGTTCCAACAGTTATTTTATCACTATAGTTGGTATTCCTGGAAGAAGATAATGTGATTCTGGTAATTCGAGTTGTTGCATGTAACGCCCCACCACGCAACCCTAGAGGAAGTTGCATTTAACTACTTAAACAGAATAATTTTTTAAAAAAAAAGGATAAATAATAAGTAAGTTAATTAATTAATGCCAACAACCTCTAAGGTTACTAGACAAAGGTTATATAGAACCTCAACAAAAGATGAATATAAACAAACACAATTATATAATCAAAACATTAATGCATACATTCCAAGTAAGAAGCAATACCAACAAACATAAGATAAGTCTTTCGATTACATTAATCCATAAGGTTACAATCACTCATTCCCCGAATGAGGCAAGTCCAATAATGTAGGGTTACAATTACAAATTCCACCTCGATAACAAGAGGGATAAAGATAACAAGAGTAACAGTAATTGAAATAACCATGAGCTCTCTAACTGGAAGTCTCGTCCACACGCACAAGGAGAAAACCCAACGGTGTAAGGTGCGCGCCACCCAACCAAGTGGAACCCAAAGGTCCACCCCCCGTGCTAGGAGATAGTAACCAGAATCCCTAGACAAGTTCGACTACCTCAAGACATAGGCTAACATAACCATATTGAAATAAATACAGTAACAACATCAAATCATAGGGTTACAATGCTTCCAGATATACATAATTAATTGCATCACTGATGCGAACATACTGTCGACCTAGGAGAAGTGTCATCACATTGTTACATAGGTTATCCTGGTGAGTCTTCCTAAGTCCCGGCCCCCGTCTCGGGTTATCTTGGTAACCTCTAACGACTTCCAACCCCTCATGTAAACCAATGCGGAATAAGTTATCTTTCGTGGTGACAAGATAACAATCTTGCCATTCCAGGCCTTCTCATCTCGACCCAAGTCTTTACAAGCCCTTGTGGTAAGGAGCGAGGCATAATTATCTTATTAAATGTTTGATGCTACATAATACTCTAATCATTTAATTTAGTTATCACTGGATTAACTAACTTACAATGAGTTATCCTGGCACCACTTTGTGTGCCGACCCCTGTTATAAGTGACTCCTCTAAGACGACATGTGGACAACTCCAAAACCCTAGGGTACTCAAGTGCTAGACAAGGATATCACATCCCTAACCATGACATACAGTCAACAAACACTCCCGTTTGTGATAACCGGAAAACATACTGGTTACGCACTACCCAAGGTCATCTATGGTTGACTACACAATAGGACAACCCACATACGAAAATCAATTGGAAGACTTGTTAAAAATGAAGACCCACACATCCCAACAGTACACACGTAGATCAATGCAAGGACATGAATCAAATCCTAATTTGGGTTCACTAAACCCATGTCCTAACTAATCATTCAATATTCAGTGCATTCAATAAACAGAATATATATCACGTCACTTTAAAGAAAACATTTTATTCCCAACAGCATTTAAATATAATATTATTCTCTACCCAATTAAACTCAAATTAAAAAGACAATATTTCCCCCTCTAAATAATTGAAACAATATAATATTATCCTCATTTTTAAAACATTAATATTATAATAATAATATTAACCTTATTATCTACAATAGCCATAGTTCCTCAATTCCTCAATTTAAAAATCACATTATTAAAATATTCATGTGTTCAACTATATAAAAATATAAATCATATTAAAATAATAAATTTTAACCTAAAAACATTATAATAATTATAATATTAAAATATTACAAAAATTATAATATTTTTAAACTAAAAATATTATTATTTTAATAAACATATTTTAAAAATTTTAAAATGAAAAAGGACGGCCTCGGTTCACACGCCGACCCTAAGGGTTGGTCGCGTGAACCTCGGAGCACGCGCCCAAGTTTGAAATGACAGGGATGGAGTTGGCCCAACCACAGATAGCTTCATGCGGCGGTGGAGGTGGGGTTTGTGGTGGCCACAGGGGTGGCGCCACCACTATACACAGGTGCAGGGGTTTGGCAGAAGCCGCCGCGAGCACCCCACGGGCGACGTCAACAGCGTCCCCATTAGTGTGGCGGCCACTGCCTGCGCAACTCGCGTGGGCCACGACCGGCGGGGAGCTGGCATGGCTTCCCACTCCGCCCCCATGTGGGCAGTGGTGGGTAAGCCCTAGCCCTCCCACGTGATTTTTTTTTTACTTTATTTTTTTTATACTGACTGTCATTTTTCCGAACTTCTTTTCTTTTTTCTTTTTTTTTATAAAAAATTTCGACTGTCATTTTCCAGAATGTCATTTTTTTTGTTTTTTTTTTTTCTTTTGAATTTAATTTTCAATTTCACAAATCAAATAGAATGTCAAAAATTTATTTTATTTTAATTTTTTTTTTTTTTTTTTAATAGGAAAAACCAGAATTGAAAAGGTAGGACATTTAGCAATTTTAAAATTCTGGAAAAAGTTTATATATTTTATTTTTGAAAATTTGGCCAGCATAACTTTGCTATAAGAAATTATGAAAATAATTCCTAAACTTAACTATGTTCATCTATATAAATAAAATATGATTTAACCAATCATTTACCCATTTGAAGGCTACAAGGAGATGGAAAAACATTAAGAACAATGGAGGATTGAATGAAATATACAAACTTAACCTTTCATTACTCAACATATTGAAATCACCAAAAACACAATCAAACAAAGAGTGAACTTGATTTCTTTGGAGTATGATGAAGAGCCTGTTACTGCCTTGAAACCCTCTTGAGCACTTCGAATTCCTCAAGCTTTCCCTTCAAACCCACAAAAACAAGCAATCTTTCCCTTCTCCTTTCCAATTTCCTCAAAAAAAAAACTCTATCTCTCAAATTTGTGAAGAAAATCAAGTAAATGCAAAAGTCCTCCCCCAAAATCCTCAACAACCATCATAAATTCAAAAATGGAAAAATATCTATTTTTGTTGAATTTTGAATTTTTTGAATTTCCAATTTGACTTTTAATCTTTATTTCTAATTTTCCAATTTCAAATTCAAATTGCATGTTTTTCAAAATAAATAACTTAAACCATTTCAACATGAACAACAAAATCAATTTAATAATTAAATGTACCAAAAGATTAAATAACACTAAATTTAATTAAATTATTTAATAATTGAATCAAACTCCTATATTATTTTAACTCCCCAAATATTTTGAAAATAGGCAAAGGAGAAAAATAGAACAACAGGGTTATACAAGACTGACAACACACTATGACTAGGGTGATGACTCTATGCAAAAATCCTAGTTACTATCTCCCAATCGATTGCCGTTGGGCAATGGACACGCTCGAACCTGAGAAACCAAGTGGAGTCGATGTCTTGTACCTATCAACCTACAAACATAGAATATATCCACATGCAATAATATATCATAGATAAGGCACATCGTGAAGAGGAGATCACGAGATCGCAGGGCACTCACAAGCGAGTGATGCGACACCGTCCTCTTCACCAATACAATAGTTCTAACTGATGCATCTAACATAGTAGCATAATTGAAAGCATGAAACATCATAAGTTAAATATCCACATGTGTTAATCCCAAGCATGGCATAATAATCATATCCAAATGTAATATCACCACAACAAAATACGTCACGATAAACAGTGATCCAGTGAAATCAAGTACATAGTCCAAGTACAAAGCCAAACTAAAGCATAGAGAGGAACAACATAGTTCGCACAATAGATCAAAACAGAGGGATATTACATCCTCCCCCCCTAGGGTCAGGCTTACTCCTAGAAGCTTGCGAACAAATAGGGATAAAGTTCCCTCATTCTAACTGCACCCTCCCAAGTGGATGATGTGTCCTCCCTAGGATCCCACTGAATCCTAACTTGATCAATATCTCACCCTCGAAGGGCGAGTGTTCTGTGCTCCATGATAGCCATGGGCTCCAAAGCCAGTTGCCCGTCCTCTACCTACAACACATTCCAAGCAAGGACATGGGAAATGTCTGGATGGTACGGTTGAAGAACTGAAACATGAAACACATGATGAATGCGCAAGAGACTGGGCGGTAAAGCAAGACAGTAAGCAACAGGACCAATCTTCTTGAGTATCTCGAAGGGTCCGACAAAGTGTGGCACCAACTTAGAGCCCTTCCCATAATGGATGGGACTCTTTCACGGATGCACCCACAAGAAGACTCTATCACCTACTACAAACTGACGATCCACTCTATGCGCATCTGCATACTTCTTCTGTCTATCCTGTGTTGCCACTAAATGTTCTCTAATCCTATCCACCCGCTGCTCCATATCCTGCAGCATCTCAGGACCCAACACTATCCTGTCCTCCAGTCGATCCCAACTCAAAGGGGTATGACATGGTCTCCCATATAATGCTTGGAATGGAGGCATACCAATGGAACTCTGAAAACCATTATTATAGACAAACTCTACCAAATAGAGATAATCCTCCCGTCGCGTTTGCTGGTCCATCACATACATACATAATATATCCTCAAGGATCTAATTAACCCTCTCGGTCTGTCCATCTATCTCAGGGTGATAAGCTGAATTGAAGTTCAACTGTGTCCCCATCGCATGCTGCAATGATGTCCAAAGAGCTGAAGTAAACACTGGATCCTTGTCAGAGATAATCCGACGCGGAATACCATGTAACCTCACAATATCCTCCATGAACACTCTAGCTATAGATGATGCAGTGTAGGATGAGTGCATAGGTGAGAAGTGTGCCACCTTCGTCAACCTATCAACTGTCACCATTATCGCATCATGTCGTCTCAAAGAGTTGGATAAACCAACAATGAAATCCAATGAGATGATATCCCACTTCCACTCTAGTACTAAATGCGGTTGCAAGAGCCCTGCTGGATGTTGGTGCTCAGCCTTAACTCGCTGGTACTCTAGACACCGTGACACAAAATCCGCGATATCTCGCTTCATCCCTGGCCAAAAGTACAACTATCGCAAATCTGCATGCATCTTCTTCACCCCAGGATGGGCTGAATAAGGTGCATGATGTGCTTCAGTCATGACCAAGATACGAAGACCATCTGAAGGAGGAACGTATATGCATCCTGTGTGTTTCAATAGCTCATCAAAATCCAGAGTGTAACCTGAATTTCTACCCTCAAGAGGTCTACCTGCCTCTATCACTGCCCTAACCTCCTAGTACCAACTATCTGCTAGAAGGGCAGAAAGAATCCGACTCCGTAGATCCACAACTAGAGTCAACTTGGATATCTCATGTCTCCATCGACTGAGTGCATCTGCTACAACATTCTCTTTCCCCTAGATGTACTTTACCTCAAAGTTGTACTCACAAAGGAACTCCATCCAACGCCTCTGCCTAGCATTAAGGTTGGGCTATGTGAAAATATACTACAGACTTCTGTGATCACTATGTAGCTCAAACCTATGACCAAGAAGGAAATGCCTCCATCTCGTTAATGCATGCACAACTGCTGCTAACTCAAGATCATGGGTGGGATAGTTCAACTCGTGATCCTTGAGTTTCTGTGACTCATATGCAATGACTCGACCATCCTGCATCAACACTGCACCAAGACCCTCCAAGGATGCATTTGTGCAACCCGTAAAGTCCCCCGTCGAATCCAGTATCACAAGTATCGGTGCACTAGTCAACATCTCCTTAAGGCTATAAAATGCTGCCTCACACTTCTCTAACCACTCAAACCTCTTCCCTTTCCTCTGAAGGGTAGTGATAGGGTAACCTATCCTCGAGAAACACTGCACAAAGTGTCTGTAATAACTTGCTAGCCCCATAAAGCTACGTACCTCTGCCACATTCATGGGCGCAGGCCAATCTGAGATCGCTTGGATCTTCGCTGGATCCACTGAAATACCCTTCCCTGAGATGACATGCCCCAGGTACTGTACCTCAGATTTGAAGAACTCACACTTCGACAAGTTGGCAAACAACTGATTATCTCGCAAGCACTACAATACTTGCCGCAAATGTTCCTCATGCTCTACCATAGTCCTGGAATAAATCAGAATGTCATCAAGGAACACAAGGACAAACCTATCAAGGTATGTACGAAATACACTGTTCATCAGACTCATGAACACAGAAGGTGCATTCATCAACCCGAATGGTACTACTATGAACTCGTAGTGACCATACCATGTTCGAAATGTTGTCTTATGAATATCAGAGTCAAAGATTCGAAGCTGATGATATCCAGACTTAAGATCAATCTTTGAAAAGACGGTGGCACCCTTGACCTGATCAAAGAGATCATCGATCCTAGGAAGCGGATATCGGTTCCTGATGGTCACTTTGTTCAACTGTCGGTAATCAATACATAACCGAAGTGAACCATCCTTCTTCTTCACGAAGATGACTGGTGCTCACCAAGGTGAAACACTAGGGTGAATGAAGCCCTTCTCTAACAACTCCTCAAGCTGCAAATGAAGCTCTTTTAGCTCCTGAGTAGTCATACGATAGGGAGCTCGAGAGATGGGTTGTGAACCAGGTATAAGATCAATCTTGAAGTCAATATCCCTCTGAGGCGGCATCCCTGGAATCTCATCTGGAAAGACATCGGAATACTTCTGAAGGATGGGGTGACTATCAAGAGAGACTTTCTCTTCTCCACTACCTAGATCCAAGCCATCCACTGTAACCACAAACAACTGGCAACCCTGACATAACCACCTCCTCAATTGCATAGCTGAGATGACCCTCAAAGAAATCAGCCTCAAGACTCCCATAATCTCTATCTCTCTACCAGATGCATTAATGCATCGAATCGACTTGCGTCCACAATCCAAGACTGCACTATGTGCCTCCAACCAATCCATCCCAATGACGATGTCATAAGAACCCAAAGGAATAACATGAAGGTCCAACATAGTCTGAAGAGGTCCAATCTCCAATCTACATCCTGGCACAAGGGAATGCGATGCGACTTTCACACCAGAAGCTAACTCTACCTACCACCTATTACCTTTCCTTACCGCACCCAGTCTACATTGCTACACAACTGAAGAAGAAATGAAGGAATCTGTCACTCCCGAATCAAATAAAATAGTAACTGGGTTACCCAAAAACATACCATAAGTCTCAATGATCGTGCCTTGATGCTTGGCCTAGCGGTTATCAACCGCCGCAAAAACTTGATGCCCTCTACCAGCATCACCAACTATCAGCTCAAACACTGCTGGTCCCTGTGAAAACCCTGTTGTGCCCCTGTTGGGACAACCTCTAGCCATGTGACCCTACTGGCCACATGCAAAACACTCAATGACTCTATCAAAACCTCTACCTCCAGATGGTGCACTAGACTGCTGTGCACTATCCCTGAAAGTAGACTACGAACTCTATGCTGGCTGCTCAAAGTTGGAGCATTTCATAGGCCTCCAATTCTTGTCTCCCTGTCTCTGTTGGAAACCCTTATGTTTCCCCTGCGATGCCTACTACTACTAATGAGACCTAGGAGGTAAACCTCCCTGAGACTGCCCTCCTTTGACACTAGAACTTGCCACTACACTTCTGCTCGCTAGAACACTCATGTGTCCCCCAAGTGCCATACTCAGGTTCTCCTCAATCAGGCGCACTTTCTCTATAGCCACATCCATGGTCTTGGGTTTGAAAACCCTCAAACCACCGCTGAGACGACCATTTAAGCCCCTGACAAAATGGTGAACTAGCATGCTCTCGTCATCGTCGATCTTGGCATACTGTTTGAGCTCGTAAAAACGATGCTCATACTGCTCAACAGATAGTGCTAACTAACGTAAGGCATGGAACTCATCACCTCCGCGCTGACACCAATGCTCAGATAGAAATCTAGCTTTGAATCTCTCTACAAAGATCTCCCATGATATAGTGTGTATATCAATTTGGAGCTTCTACTCCTCTAATCTCCACCAAGTGGAGGCAAATCCTCTCAACTACATAACTGCATATCGAGCTCTGGTGTTGCTACCATATGGATGCATAGCAAAACACCTGTCCAAGTCAATGAGCCAAGTCTCGGCCTCTAAGCAGGTGCCTGCTCCATCGTATAAAGGAGGGTGCCCCCTAAGCAAGTCCCTCATGTGAGCCTTAGACTGGGGTGGAGTTTCCCTCACCACAGGGTTGACTTGAACCTAAACTTGTCTTGGTCCAAGGAGTGCCAAAGCCTCCTCTAGCGCTCTATGTGCTGCCTCGATCCCTACTAGATCTTGCTGTAAATTACCAACCCTAGGAGCATTTTGTGATCCCTGCTATTCCTCCTGATCAGGAATGAGAGGAACTAAAGGAGTAGAGTCATGCTGACTCTCTCCACGACCGCCAAGATGGCCTCCAACACGCCCTCTACCTCTTCCGCATTTGGGCGGCATAATCCTGCACAACCACGCCAAGGTATTAGGCAAGGTACACAACTCAAATACTTAAACAACTAAAGCTTAATGGTTCCATCATAATCCCAGAGTACCTAGTGTTTAAACCTAGGCTCTGATACCATGTGTAACACCCCACCATGCAACCCTAGAGGAAGTTGCATTTAACTACTTAAACGAAATAATTTTTTTTTTAAAAAGGATAAATAATAAGTAAGTTAATTAATTAATGCCAACAACCTCTAAGGTTACGAGACAAAGGTTATATAGAACCTCAACAAAACATGAATATAAACAAACACAATTATATAATCAAAACATTAATGCATACATTCCAAGTAAGAAGCAATACCAAAAAACATAAGATAAGTCTTTTGATTACACAAATCCATAAGGTTACAATCACTCATTCCCCAAATGAGGCAAGTCTAATAACGTAGGGTTACAATTACAAATTCCACCTTGATAACAAGAGGGGTAAAGATAACAAGAGTAACAGTAACTGAAATAACCACGAGCTCTCCAACTGGAAGTCTCGTCCACACGCACAAGGAGAAAACCCAATGGTGTAACGTGCACGCCACCCAACCAAGTGGAACCCAAAGGTCCACCCCCCGTGCTAGGAGATATTAACCAGAATCCCTAGACAAGTTCGACTACCTCAAGACATAGGCTAACATAACCATACTGAAATAAATACAGTAACAACATCAAATCACAGGGTTACAATGCTTCCAGATATACATAATCAATTGCATCACTGATGTGAACATACTGTCGACCTAGGAGAAGTGTCATCACATTATTACATAGGTTATCCTAGTGAGTCTTCCTAGGTCCCGACCCCCATCTCGGGTTATCCTGGTAACCTCTAACGACTTCCGGCCCCTCATGTAAAACAATGTGCAATCAATTATCTTTCATGGTGACAAGACAACGATCTTGCCATTCCAGGCCTTCTCATCTCGACCCAAGTCTTTACAAGCCCTTGTGGTAAGGAGCGAGGCATAATTATGTTATTAAATGTTTGATGCTACATGATACTCTAATCATTTAATTTAGCTATCACTGGATTAACTAACTTACAGTGAGTTATCCTAGCACCACTTTGTGTGCTGGCCCCCGTTATAAGCCACTCCTCTAAGACGACACGTGGACAACTCCACAACCCAAGGGTATTTAAGTGCTACGCAAGGATATCACATCCCTAACCATGACATACAGTCAACAAACACTCCCGTTCGTGATAACCGGAAAACATACTGGTTACGCACTACCCAAGGTCATCTATAGTTGACTACACAATAGGACAACCCACAGACGAAAATCAACTGGAAGACTTGTTAAACATGAAGACCCACACATCGCAACAATACACACGTAGATCAATGCAAGGACACGAATCAAATTCTAATTTGGGTTCACTAAACCCATGTCCTAACTAATCATTCAATATTCAGTGCATTCAATAAACAGAATATATATCACGTCACTTTAAAGAAAACATTTTATTCCCAACAACATTTAAATATAATATTATTCTCTACCCAATTAAACTCAAATTAAAAAGACAATATTTCCCCCTCTAAAGAATTGAAACAATATAATATTATCCTCATTTTTAAAACATTAATATTATAATAATAATATTAACCTTATTATCTACAATAGCCATAGTTCCTCAATTCCTCAATTTAATAATCACATTATTAAAATATTCATGTGTTCAACTATATAAAAAAATAAATCATATTAAAATAATAAATTTTAACCTAAAAACATTTTAAAAATTTTAAAATGAAAAAGGGTGGCCTTGGTTCGCACGTCAACCCTAAGGTTGGGTCGCGTGAACCTCAGAACACGCGCCCAAGTCCGAAATGATAGGTAAGGAGTCGGCCCAGCCGTGGATAGCTTCACGCGGTAGCGGAGGTGGGGTTTGTGGTGGCCGCAGGGGCGGCGCCACCACTATACAGAGGCGCAGGGGTTTGGCGGAGGCCACCGCGGGCGGCGTCGGCAGCGTTGCCACCAGTGTGGCAGCCGTTGCCTACGCAACTCTCATGGGCTGCGGTCGACAGGGAACTGGCATGGCTTCCCACTCCACCCCCATGTGGGTGGTAGTGGGTAAGCCCCAACCCTCCCACACGATTTTTTTTTTTACTTTTATTTTTTTTATACTGACTTTTATTTTTCCGAACTTCTTTTTTTTTGTAAAAAATTTCGGTCATTTTCCAAAATGTCTTTTTTTTTTTTTTTTGAATTTAATTTTCAATTTCACAATAAAATAGGACTGTCAAATATTTAATTTAATTTAATTTAATTTAATTATTTATTTTTTCAATAGGAAAAACTAGAATTGAAAAGGTAGGACATTTAGCAATTTTAAAATTCTGGAAAAAGTTTATCTATTTTATTTTTGAAAATTTGGCCAGCATAACTTTGCTATAAGAAATTATGAAAATAATTCCTAAACTTAACTATGTTCATCTATATAAATAAAATATGATTTAACCAATCATTTACCCATTTGAAGGCTACAAGGAGATGGAAAAACATCAAGAACAATGGAGGATTGAATGAAACATACAAACTTAACCTTTCACTACTCAACATATTGAAATCACCAAAAACACAATCAAACAAAGAGTGAACCTGATTTCTTTGGAGTATGATGAAGAGCCTATTACTGCCTTGAAACCCTCTTGAGCACTTCGAATTCCTCAAGCTTTCCCTTCAAACCCACAAAAACAAGCAATCTTTCCCTTATCCTTTCCAATTTCCTCAAAAAAAAACTCTCTCTCAAATTTGTGAAGAAAATCAAGTAAATGCAAAAGTCCTCCCCCAAAATCCTCAACAACCATCATAAGTTCAAAAATGGAAAAATATCTATTTTTGTTGAATTTTGAATTTTTTGAATTTTCAATTTGACTTTTAATCTTTATTTCTAATTTTCCAATTTCAAATTCAAATTGCATGTTTTTCAAAATAAATAACTTAAACCATTTCAACATGAACAACAAAATCAATTTAATAATTAAATGTACCAAAAGATTAAATAACACTTAATTAAATTAAATTATTTAATAATTGAATCGAACTCCTATATTATTCTAACTCCCCAAATATTTTGGAAATAGGCAAAGGAGCAAAATAGAACATCAGGGTTATACAAGACTGACAACACACTACGACTAGGGTGACGACTCGACGTGGAAATCCTAGTTACTATCTCCCAATCGATTGCCGTTGGGCAATGGACACGCTCGAACCTAAGAAACCAGGTTGAGTCGATGTCTTGTACTTTTCAACCTGCAAACACAAAATATATCCACATGCAATAATATATCATAGATAAGGCACACCGTGAAGAGGAGATCACGAGATCGCAGGGCACTCACAAGCGAGTGATGCGACACCGTCATCTTCACCAATACAATAGTTCTAACTGACGCATCTAACATAGCAGCATAATTGAAAGCATGAAACATCATAAGTTAAATATCCACATGTGTTAATCCCAAGCATGGCATAATAATCATATCCAAATGTAATATCACCACAACAAAATACGTCATGATAAACAATGATCCACTGAAATCAAGTACATAGTCCAAGTACAAAGCCAAACTAAAGCATAGAGAGGAACAACATAGTTCGCACAATAGATCAAAACGGAGGGGTATTACATTGCGTATGCTCCTCTAGTTTTTTTGGATGTTTCTAGATTGTGATCAATTTGTGTTGAATGTCTGCATTGATCATTGTGCTCGTGGTCAATGATTTTCTCTTGCGTGTTCATGTTTTTCATGTCCATGGACGACATAGTAATTGTAGCATGTTGTGGATCTTCGAGGAAAAATATTTGAAGGTGTTTTTTGTTTGAGGACATTGTTTTGGGTCTCTACTATGTTGTGTCCGACCTTAGTAGATTCACATTAATAATCTTTATTGTTTTAGGCTGACAATTTGTATTCATCTTATTATTTTGTTGAAGTCGACATGAAGTGATGTAATTCCTTGTTGTGGATATATATAAGCGATTATTTTTCCATTTGAAAGTGAAGTTGTGTGATTGATAAAGTGTGTGTGCAAATAATGTTCTAAATATTTCAAAGGTAGTGCAGAGTGTGAAGAAGAGTGAAGATGAGTGAAAAAGTGTTCATGTGCTTAACCAGAACTATAATCAAGCATTAGCAGATGCTACTTTCTCAGTTCAAGATCTTAAGATGGATTTAATCTAAATATTTATGTAAGATAGTTAGTCTTCCCTTGGGTAGTAATCCTTTTGTAATTGAGTAATGAGCTCTAGGAAGTGTGCCTGAATGCATGTATATTCCCAATTTATTCTTCTTATTCTTTTAACAGAGTATAATCTTGTGGATTAGCCTTCATCATGGTTTTTCCCCTAACAGGGTTTACATGCAAAAATATTAGTGTCATGTGTATTTCTAATGTGTTGTTGATTTATTCTTTCATGGTTATTAATCAAATATGATAATAGGGGTTAATGAAGTTAATAAGTTTGAAATTCTGTGACAATTGATTCACCCCCCCTCTCAGTTGTCTGCCCTTGTGTTGCCAACACTTTCTCTGTTCATCACTTGCAACCTCTACAAAGCTAGGCATTGGAAAAAATTTCTCCCAAACTTTCCAATCAAAACCATATTCAACAGCCTCTCTTGGGCATTGGAATTGCAATAACTCTCCTTCAAAATTTCCTAGAAAATATCAAATTTGGAGCCTAAAATGGCTTCCACAAACCTCTTCCTAGCATCACCACTCCTATGCACCGGACATTACCTACAATGATTAATTTAACTTCAAGGTATATAATTCATTTATGAAAAGGGGCCCCAAAAGAAAGAGTTGAATATGAGGGAGGGAAAAAATTCACATGCCTGTAAAACTAACAATACACCAAAAATCAAGAATTTTTTTTTTTTTTTTTGGGTGAGTAGGATTGCTCTTCACCCCTAATGCTCTTGCATCACATATAATTTATCTAGTTTCTATTATTTATTAAAAATAATCCACTAATATCTTTCTTCCAAGAGATCCTCCATCTTTAAATTCCAAAGATCATACCTAGTATAGTTGAACTTTTCAATGTCCAACCAAGATGAGCTAGCCACGATCTCTTATCACACTGAATCTGAAACTGCAAGAAAACACAACACTCCCACTATAGAAAAAACTAAATCACACTCCAAAAATAGGCGTCCCCTTCTCTAACAAGCCAACTTGGCTCTAGTACCAAATGTTGAAAAATAGGATAAACTTTACAATGAAAATATGTAGATAATTTTATGCATCGAAATTAAAGATGGTAATAAATCAGAGCTGAAAATAGATTACACTAAAGATGCAAACCATAAGTCAAGAATTACGTGGAGAAACCCTTTTAGGAAAAAACTCCACACCCAAAGAGATCCAAGACTTGTATTAATCCTTCAAATAAGCTACATCAAAACAACTTCTCCCTTTGAATCACTGCAAAACTACATTGCTTCAACAACTTGCAACTTAACTTATTTTCCCTTCAACTCAAGCACTAAATATATAGGCATGGGAGAAAACACAAATCAAGAATGGTTTCTATAACTATTTAGGCATATATCACAAATAAAAGAAACTTCGTCTTCCAACTTGTGATTTTATCCATTTTTTAGTAATGGGCACATGTAACTAAAAAACCTTCTTTATCTTTTTCCAAGCTCACATTTAACTTCCCCTTTTTTCATGCTCTTTCTAATTTGACAATTAAAAACAGTTTGCAAGTTGTTATAGTTGAATTTACCAACTTTCATGACAACTAAAAGATAATTACAAATTCCAATTAATAATTTAAAAACCAAATCAAGGTTGATACATTTTCTCAATAGAGGTGGTTGTCCCGTGGATGACGTCAACATGTATACTAGGGAATATTTCCCTTGCTAGCCAAAATAATAGGTTGCTTGAAAGACTTTTGCGATCGCTAGAATCTATTATTTTTGTTGGAATATTCTTTTCGAGAAAAATGTTTCGTTGTCGGATTTGAGTGTTGGTTTTTGGCCGACGATGGGATTTTCTAGCACTGGTGAAAAGGTTGCTAGCAGTAGAGGAATAAAGGTTGTCATTTCCAAAAGGTGTGGGGCCCATGCCTACTAGGTTATTGCATAGTACCATGCACATTAAATAAAATTGCTCCAATTTTTTAAACCTTTTTTTCTTTTTTTGAAATTGTTTTTTGATTGATGTTTTTTTGATAAAAAAAATTGAAAAACGTTTTTAAAAAAACTAGATTTTTAAAAAAAAACTGAGCATATTTATGAAGTAATGTTGGCTAAGGTTGTACGAGTCGTATAGTCATATGGAATTCTATGTAAATTCTTAGCTTCTATTTTTTTTTTCCTTTTTTTTAACTTAACCAAATTTGATCAAATAGACATTCTTTAGGTTTTTGGTTGTTCTGGACTCGATGGTGATCATTTTTCCCTAGGATGAGTTGTCTTTTCCCTCAAGGCTGGATCTCTCAAAATTCAGACAGGAAGTCATAGATCTGGTGCTCTAATACCATCTTGGAGTTGATAGTGAACCCCACAACTCCTAGAGATTCTTTGCAACCACAACGCCTATCATGCACAAGAGAACAAAGCAATGATTATGCTATGCGACCTTGAAAAGAAAGAGATTGAATCAATAAAAGCATTTGATACATGGATTTTGTATTGAATAAATAAATGTGAATTAATGATTACAATGAAGAGCATGCTTATAAAAGCATAAAAAACAAACCCTAGATGAGGATTGCAATAGATTGTAACAAGTGTCTTAATCTCATGTAGTGAGGCAACTAGACCTATAATTAGCCCAATATAATAATAATAAAAACTCCTAAGTTTCGCTTAAGTGAATAAAGTAATAAGAGACTTAATAATTAATTAATGAGTAATTGATTATCCTAATTACTCCAACATACTTGTGCACTAAGTCATGTTTTATTGGTGCACTGATGTGACATCACATGATTTGTTATTTTTTAGATGTAAGGAATACATCTCATTCAATTATTATTACTTGTGATCAACACTAACAACTTTCAAGTCACAACTACCAACATTATACTATTAAAACTATTGAACATTAAATCAACAAATGCTTTCATGACTATTGGAACATACTCAACTATTAAGTCCTCTCCCTACTTGCATTGCTCACCATTTTGATATATATATATATATTTTTTACTCAAACCTATCATTGAATATGATACCACATTAACATGCTTTATGATGAGGTGTCAAAAAAGGCCCTAAAAAGAGTAGACCAATACTAGTGCACTAAGTCATGTTTTATTGGTGCACTAATGTGGCATCACATGATTTCTAACTTTTTAGATCTAAGGAATACATTTCATTCAATTATGAGTACTCATGATCAACACTAAGAACTTTAAAGTCATAACTACCAACATTATACTATTAGAACTATTGAACATTAAATCAACAAATGCTATCATGACTATTGGAATATGCTCAACTATTGACTCATCTCCCTACTTGCATTGCTCACCATTTTGATAATTTTTGTTTTTCCTTTTTACTCAAACCTATAATCGAATATGATGTCACATCAACATGTTTTATGATGAGGTGTTCGAAAGGGCTCTAAAAAAAAAGAGTAGACCAATACTTGTGCACAAAGTCATGTTTTATTGGTGCACTGATGTGACATCATTTGATTTGTTATTTTTTAGATCTAAGGAGTACATTTCATTCAATTATGAGTACTCATGATCAACACTAACAACTTTAAAGCCATAACTACCAACATTATACTATTACAAAGTTATTGAACAATAAATCGGCAAATGCTATCATGGCTAGTGGAACATGCTCAATTATTGAGTCCTCTCCTTACTTGCATTGCTCATCATTTTGATTTTTTTAATTAATTTTTGCTCAAACCTATCATCGAATATGATGCTACATCAACATGCTTTATGGTGAGGTGTCCAAAACGACCCAAAAAAAGAGTAGACCAAAAATCGTGCACTAAGTCATGAGTTATTGGTGCACTAATGTGGCATCACATGATTTGTTGCTTTTTAGATCTAATGAATATATTTCATTCAATTATGAGTCCTCATGATCTACACTAACAACTTTAAAGTCATAACTACTAACATTATACTAATAAAACTATTGAACATTGAGTCAACAAATGCTATCATGACTATTGAAACATACTCAACTATCGAGTCCTCTCCCTACTTAAATTTCTCTGAATTTATTTTACTTTTTTCATATTTATTCAAACGTAAGATGCCAAACAAGAATGTAACATAAAATAAAATAATAATAACTAAAAGGACATTTAAAAAGATATAGGCACACCTATGCATAAGGACTCGTAGTTATGGCATGCATATAACTCTTAACACCATTGATTCATATGGTGAATAGGAGAGGATGGTGCTCTCCATTTTAACCGTCAATTACTTTTGGAAAGAAAAATGGAATATGCTTCCCAAGGTGACTCCATAACAAGACAAAGCCACTCCCCTTGCAATCGTCAAAATAGTTTTATAAAGCAAAAATGGAATATGCCTGTCTAGATTGTCTTCAAAAGAAGACAAAGCCACTCCATGATATATCAGTAGCAGTAGCAGTAGCAGTAGGGTTAATAACTAAAACCCCATTAAGGCAAGCACTAGTGGAGTTTCTCTCATATCAACATTTATTTGAAACCATCGCCTATGGATACAACGTGGGCAGTGGGACTAGGATTGGGTCTTCTACCACTGGTCATATGGTTGCTGAGATCCTTCAATGAATGGAGATACTGTTACCCACATCTAACCCTCAAAAATGGCAGAAAGCTTCCTCCTGGTCATTTGGGTTGGCCTATCATCGGAGAGTTGCTGGACTTTTTATGGTGTTTCAAGTTCGCGAAAAGGCCTGATGATTTCATATGGAAGAGAATGGCTAAGTAATTTGTATTCTCTTTTCTTCTTTATGCTTGAATTTAATAAAGTCTGCTGGGCTAGAACAGAGAGGCCCATAAAGATAGATTTTCATTTAGATTTATTTGCAATGGTATACCAAAAGATACAGGGAGAATTGACATATCTATATAAAATTGCATTTCTTCTTTGTGCTTGAATTTAATAAAGTCTGCTGGGCTAGAACACAGGGGCCCATAAAGATAGGTTTTCATTTAGGATTTTTTGCAATGATATACCAAAAGATACAGGGAGAATTGACATATGTATATAAAATTGCATTCCAGATATGGAGACACTGGGATCTACAGAACCCATTTATTTGGCTCGCCCACTATCATAACATGTTCTCCAGAGGCCAACAAATTTGTGACAGGCGGAGGAACAGAGGGTGACAGTTTAGCTGCTGGCTGGCCTTCTGCTCAGCTGATAGGGACTAGTTCAATTGGCATGGTGGAAGGCGCTCAGCATAAACGTATTAGGCGTTATCTGATGGAAGCCATCAACAGTCCAGAGTCATTAAAGAGGATGTTCATAACCTTACAGCCCTCATTAAGAGAAGCCCTTAAAAATTGGGCTCTCAAGGGTACAATCACTGCTTTTGATGAAGTCAATGAGGTATAAGCATATATCCTTTACATTTTTTAACAATTTTCAAATTTGTTACCTATGTTTATAGAAAAATTGTTTTTACAGACCTATGATAACCATTTCTACACATCTAGGCCTTTAGATCATATTACGTAAACAGGCAAACTGCCTTTTGAAGCCACCAAACTCATGAGATCAGTTAAGACACTTCACTATAAACTTTCTAACCAAAAGATGGAATAATGGTCCTATGTTGTAGGTGCAATTTAGTAATATATGTAGATTGCTATTCAGCTTTCAAAGTGACCCACTGTTAAAAGAGATGCGAAGAATATACGCAGGACTTATGGGTGGACTTAGAGCTCAGCCCATTAACTTGCCAGGCACTGCATTCCACTCTGCTGTCAAGGTACACTTTCTTCTTCTACTTCAGTTTTGACATCAAAATTTCAGTATATTATATTTTTCTTGTTCAAATTTTAAAGTTAATAGTTTTCATTGGTATAATAGAAACCAGAGTTTGAACCTAAATCTTTTAAGGGGAAAAAGCCTAGCTTACAACTGAGTAAAAAGCTACCTGCATGAAGGTGTAACAACTGCCCTGCTGTCTTCAACATGGACCCAGTGAAATTAAATTCTCTGTTCACAAGTTGGACTTTAATTTGAGGGTCATATAATTATATTTCAATAGTGTTGTTGTAAAATAGAATTAAAATTTCAACCACCAAGAATGCTTCATCATTAACAAATATTATTAAGTTTTTCATCTCTACTTGTATGAAAGCATTGATAAAGTCCAGTTTTTTTGTTGTATGAATGTTGGTTATTTATTTTTATCTCCTTCTGAAGTATTGTATATATGCAGTGTAGAAAGAAATTGTCAGCAATTATATTATCTGAAATGCATGATAGAAGGGCAAATAAAAGCAGCATTAAGGAGGACTTCCTTCAAAATTTGATGGACTCAGTGGATTCCAATGGAGAAAAGTTGAGTGATGAGGAGATTATGGATAATATGTTGTCACTTATCTTGGCTGGTTATGCATCTACATCTCTTTCAATCACTTGGGCCCTTTATTACTTGGCAAAATATCCCTCTGTTCTCCATAAATTAAGGGTGAGACAGAGATATTGTTTAATAGTTTTTTCTCACTGAAACTATTCCCCTTATGTAAAATATTTTCTTACAAAATATTTTCATTTTTACCTCAGGAAGAAAATAGACTGATCAGAGAGAAGAAAGAAAAAGATGAGCTCCTGACCTATGAAGATGCTAAAAACATGACTTATACTTCAAAGGTTGTATTGAAAAACACATTTTATAAGAATTTTATGAGGGGAGTAAGAATTTACCTTAAGTATCCTCTCTTGAGTGAAAATGTTCAGTATGTATTAGTGGTTTTGATCAAAATTAGTTGGTTTCTATTAATCTAACCTTCATATTTGTGCAGGTGATTGATGAAGTAATTAGGGTTTCCCATGTATCATCCTTTGTATTTCGGACTGTGGCAAAGGACATAGATTTCAATGGTAATAATTCTATTATTTATTTATTTATACTATATATTTGAGAATGTTTATTTTTATACTTTAATATCAATAAAATAATAAATTGTGTTTATTATTAGGTTATATATTTCCAAAGGGATGGAAGGTCATAATCTGGTTGCGAACTAATCATGTTGATCCTCAATATTTCGAGAACCCTTTAGAGTTCAAACCTGAAAGATGGGATGTAAGTATAATTATTTTATTAAACAATGCGTTTTTTTTTTTTGAAGTGTTTTTAATAATAATTGTTTAAAAGGCTTATTTTGTGGGATAGAAATAAATTCACTTCACTATAAATTATTTAGAATAAATAATTAAATAATAAAGCTTTAATTTAGAGCTGAAATTGGAATAGTCAATGTAAAATTAAAATCATAGAATTTTAATAGATTAGATGTGATATTTAGTTTGGAATTTGGTTAGAAGTATACATTGTTGAAGATGTCCAAAGTTGATTTACCAATATATAGAAAATATGGTCATGTCTAGACAAATGCCTCAAAATATTTTAACTATACTTCTCTTAAATTTAGATCCACACTTGCAAAAGTGAACTTAGTGCATAGTCTTGAACTTGGCCCATAAAAACGAGTTGGCAAATATTAATGATTGTTATAAATATTTTTTATCTTGATGTATATGTGTCTAAAGTGGGTGGTGTTGAAAGACACTATTTGGGAAATTGTTAGGTTGTAATTTATTCCACTTTTGTAAATCCCTTAGATGAATTGATTTAATGATGAACAAAGATAAAAAAATACTAGACAAGCATGTAGGTACTAGGATAATTATGCTAATTTGATAATGTAATTAGTGTGCTATGTGATGATATGACGATGATGTGTAAATAGATTACGACCTACAACATGATTTCTAATGAATAATGCTCTTGATCTACAACAACATATCACACAAATCCACACAAATGTTTGTTAAATTGGCTCATAATAGGAGAGAACTAAAATATAACACTAGGCAATCACTAAATTTACCCAACTAGAATTAATGTGAATATGTTATAAATTTATAAAATAATAGGAGAGAAATAACATATAATACAAGATATACCTTCGAAAATCTCTCTTAGGAAGAAAATCTAACTTTGAAATCACACTCAATGTATTATCTAAACAAAAGATTATAATACACTCAAAGTATCAATACTCTTAATAAGAAAAATGAGATATCTTCAACAATTATCTTTTGAATTCAATTTGGTGGCATAACTATGTTTCAAACACCACCATGTACAAGCTACATTCCAAGAATCCAACACATAGGTAAATGTAATTTAGGAATCTATCAATAGTTTCCAATAACATGAGCTAGACTAATGAACGTAATTTGAGTTCTCATTCTAATGATCCAAATTTTACTCATGAATGCACCTCCTATGATAGAATGTAACTCCTAAATCAAAGAGTCCATTTACCAAAATTGGCAAGTCTATTTTGGACAATTCAAACCTCTTATGATGTTCTCTTACACATGATTCTTTTCATTATAAAATAATTGAAGGTCCTCCATGACTTTCATAGTCCACTTTGTAACTCTCTCTTTACATGCTCTTACATATCTAATATTCTCTTATACATCTTATAATGTCTTCATCATACATGAAATATATTCTCTTACACATCTCATAATACAATACTCAAGTGGTGTAATATGTCATAATGAAGGAATCTTGAGACTCCTCCCAAGTGGAGTATCCTTTTCAATGTGGCCCTATATTTCTTAAGATAAATTATTGGGCTTTTATGTAAGGCTCCCTTCCCAATAAAAACTTACAAAAATCTAACACATACAATAAAATATTACATAAACAACCCTAAACTAGGTGGAGCATACATATACATATCCATGCTTGTAACTTATGCCTTTCCTTTCTCTCTATGTAATTTATAAAAATGGTTGAAAGAATAAATTTATAAAACCTCCTTTATTTGTATATTTATATCCAACCTATTTCCTCCTCCTCTCCATCAAAATCTAATAACACTAGTGACATTGGTAGATATAGTTATATTCAATAAGGAATTTGGAAAATTGAAACCTATAGCCCATTCCTTGCTTGAGATAAATTTGAGGGTTGTGATGCATTGAAAATGATATAGGGGAAAGGTTATGAGGGGTAAGTCATAAATTTTTTGATCCATCAACCTAATTCCCTGAAGCAACCTTCTTTATTTGGGAACTATCCCTTGTCTTGCTTTCCAATCACTTACATTTTTACTGCTAGTCCTACCCTCATTCAAAACATCTTGTATAAGGGATGAGAAAATGATATTTCAGTATTAAGGAGGAGAGAGGTAATTGTAGTTTATTTACTACTAGTATTAACTATAATTTTAGGGATTCTCTAGCCTAGTGAAATAAATATTCACTAGCCAAAGTAGCCTTGAATATTTTGAGGATTCTAGAGTGCACATTTATTATATTAATGTGAAAAAGAACTTTCTTTCTACTAAGATAGTTTTTTATTTTAAATTTTTGGTTTGTCGATATTGCATTCTATAATAATATGTCCTACTTGAAATTATCTACATATAAATTCCATGTTTTCATAATTTGATACCAAATCCCATATTTAATCCTACTTTGAGTCATATCTAATTTAGTAACATTTTTGGATATCTAAATCCACAGATATCCTTTCTAGATTTGAGTGAATTAGTCTATCTATTTTTATATTAAGGTCCAAAAACCTTCCTAAAGTATTCCCAATGTCTTGGAAGTATGCATCAACCTAGAACTATAGAGGAAGATATGACAAACTTACCCTTACTAACATCACTAAAAAATACTTTCATTTGATTAAACATAAAGAACTAAGATTTATCCAATAAAATATGTTTATCCTACAACAATGGCCCTTTCCATAAAATTAAATATCTATCTATAAATTGACATAGTAGCACAAAATAGCACAAAAAAATGGGAACTAAATATTTCAATCAAACCTTTAATATTAGCACACCATGATTTTGATATCCAAGCATGTAGCTTTGCAAGAATGGGCCATATTACTAACCTAATAAATTAATCCATTATTGGAGAATTTAAAGTCATCATATAGGACATCCTTTCCTAGGAAAATGATTAGATGCTTACCTATATATGGGAGGATATTCAGATGATGCATTTGAGACACCAAAGCCACCTCCTTTGACTTCTTTACATATTTGTGAATAGGATTTTTGGTTGAAGTAAATAAAATTTGAATAAAATTTACCTTTTGACATATTGTTCCCTTATATTCTTGAATATTCATTGCAACCTGCTTTATCTACAAAGAGTAATTAGGGCTTTAGGCACCATAACCCCAAACATCGAGGTACACAAATTTGACCTTAAATCTACATGTTTTATCACAATCTTCTTTGTTTATTTTCTTGTAAAACCTAAATCTCACTAAACATGTACAATTCTAGAGGTATCTCCAACTAGATATTCCATATTAGGATTTGTAGAAGAAATATTGGAAATAAACAATTTGAAAACTCAATTTGTAGGTTTATGATGTACCATATTTACAATGACATGATATTCAAAAAATAAAGTATTTTGTGTGCCCTTCAATATGTTTATTTTGTAGAGGTTTTTGGATGTAAATATATGTGGTATTTTGAGATCTTGGAAAGGGATGAAAAATCATAATAAAAAACAATCATGTGGTAAAGTAGATTTGGCAATAATTACACCATGACAAGTGAATAATTTCTATTTAAATAATGAATTGATTAAAAAGTTAAAATAATAAATAATGATTAATATTTTTAGATTGAATTTAAATGATCCATTCATTTAGTGGGGGAATATATTATTCTTTCTTCTTCTTTCTTTTAACCTATGTATTTTTTGTAAAATTAAGTATAAATTATTTTGTATATTGTTTTTTCATCTTTTATTCAATATTATTTTAGTTTTTCATGTTACTACATTTCATGTTATTGTAATTTAGAACCCTAAGATTTCATTTTATTTCATTTATGATTTAGTGGCTTAATACAAATATAGGAGTATATCATGTATTTGGCTTTGGTCTTAGATTGTGCATCTTCTCCATGATTACATCATCTTTTTTTAATTATATTTTACTTTTGTCATGCTAATGGATTTGATATTGTTGTAATGTAAAATACTAATTCTTATTCTATTTGTCATTATTTAGGGGCCTAAGCCAAAGACAGGAGCATATTATGTATTTGGTTCTGGTCCTAGATTGTGCCCAGGAAGTAATCTTGCTAAAATGCAACTATTCATGTTTTTACATCTTATATCCATTGACTACAAGTAATTTTCTAATCTCATACTTTTAAATAATGATAAACTCATTTTTGTAAAAATTGTATGACTTGTACCTTCAATTCTCAAACTAGATAATAACTTACTGTATAGTTTTACATCATTCTTTCACTTATCATATCAAGATGGATTATAATATTTTTTAAATGGAACTTATGATTTTTCTTTTATTTGGAGAGTAGGTGGGAGCTTGAAAATCCAAATTCTAAGATAAATCATCTACCACATACAATGGTAGTAGACGGTGCAAAAATGAAATTCAACCATATTTAGAAGGGAAATCAAATGTATACATATTGATATTATGTTTTAAGTTCTAAATAATCAGCATTTATAGTATGTCATAAAACTTTTAAATATTTGAGAAATATTTTTAAAACTTATTTTTAATTTATATTTGTTTGATCTTATAACTTTTAGTTTTTTATACTGGCATATGTTGTAATATTTAAGTAGTACATGAAGAATTTTATTTGTCTATTATTTAATTTTTTTTATTTATTTAAAATATTATTTTATTTATATTGACAATAATAAAAGTATATGAAATGCTTAAACACTTTTAAATATTTGTTAATTAAAAAATTATATGATTTAAATTGATGTATAAATTTAGTAAAAATAATTATATAATATTGACCATTAATATATGTCATTATATTCAAATATACAATATACAATTTATAAGTTTAATTATGAATCTTTTTAATTCCAAGTAGAAGTTGGTGGTCCATACAAGTAAAACGAAAGAATATGCTAATTATTGTAGGGAAATAAATCAACTTACATAAAATATCTAAGGGTAAATTAAAGAAAATGTGTAATAATAATTAAGTGCATTGGGATATTAGCATTGAGATAGTTATGCTAACTAAACATGTTCATAAACACACATGAAGCTTTAATTAAATAAAAAAATGTACTAATCTCTAGGGTTTGATGGAAAATAATTTATTATATGAGGATTGTACTAGTTTGTCATCATATATTGTGTTTGGAACATTACTTGATAACTATTAAAATACCAAATCAATTAACCTTTTTCTAAAGCATTTTATAACTACAAAAATAATTTCCATGTCTATGGAAATGATCTTTTGATTTAGATCAACAACCAAGAATCCTATTGGATTGTTAGTTATTGCAACTCCCTCACTCCACAACTAGAAAAATAAGCCTTTGAAAATAAAATA
The DNA here is from genome assembly GCA_007115665.2 of Sequoiadendron giganteum. Lineage (NCBI taxonomy): Eukaryota > Viridiplantae > Streptophyta > Pinopsida > Cupressales > Cupressaceae > Sequoiadendron > Sequoiadendron giganteum. The sequence continues at coordinate 643,842,474 of CM021104.1, read as the reverse complement.
AAATATTTATGATTTCAAATCAAATTCTCCAACACAAGAATTGACAAGAAATTCTTGAGCAACTTAGTGATTTTATTTATTAAATCATCTAAGAGCTTACAACAATAGTTTCTTGAACCAAACAATGAACAAAAGAACATCTATAAGCATTCTTGTTGCCTTCGACACCAATTTTTTTGCTACAAGAGACCTTACAACTCCACCATCAGCAAAAAAACCCTAAATCTTCCCAACTTCACTTCTGGCGTCCCTTCTTGGTTTCATCAACAAGTTCTCTCTTCAAAACTTATGATTTTATTTTCTTTCCCTCATTGTGTCTCTCTCCAAAGCTAGGTGTGGCCACTTTCCCATCATTCCTTTCCAATTGGCATTAAATTGATTTTTTAAATTTTATTAATCACTATCTCCTACCACTACCCAGATTCCTCCAGTCCATATTCTATGTTAATTTTTTATTGCAATGAAGAGTTACACATGCTAGGAACGAAATCCTCTTGCTAGGGCATAGGGTTTTGTGTAACTCCCATAATTTAATAAATATCACTTTCAAGCATCTTCCTCTCCAACTTGAATTAAGTTCAAATTTAATTTAATTGAATCCAATTTCAAGGAGTTGGGAGAATAATGGTATTAAAAAGATCATGCCTACAAAACATAACCAACAAACCAAAACAATCAAAAGAATAAAAAATAAATATTTTTTGGATGTGTAGGATTGCCCATGCTCTCAGATGCTCCTGCATCACCTTTCATCTAAGGATTTGATGTGTATTTCCCTCAAGAAATTAAACCTATAATGTGGAATGTGATATTCTCTATACATACCATGGGAGTTTTATAAGGCTTTCTCTTGTTAGTGAAACACCTATAGTCAATTTATTGGTTTTGAATAGATAAAAACACTTCAAGAAGACATGCAAATGACTAATATAATCTTAATAATTTTAGTGAATGTTGATGTTGTTGTCATAATATAATTACATGATACTTAATCTTAATTTGTTCTTAGATGATTCAAATAAATTAGGTTTTTCTCTCTTATGCAATACCTAGCACATAAATTTGAAAATTTCAAACTCCTTATCAAATATTGGCCAGTTAAAAAGGGTCAACTTGTGCCAATGACTAATTTTAGTTTTTCAAGACTGGGGATAATGTTGGCAACACAAACGTAGACAACTGAGAGGGGGGATGGGGGTGAATCAGTTATCACAAAACTTTAAACTTATTAACTTTATTAACCCCTATTCTCAGATCTGATTAATAACCATGAAAGCATAAATCAACAATGCATTAGAAACACACATAACACCAATATTTTTGTGTGGAAACCCTGTTAGGGGAAAAAACATGGTGGAGGTTAATCCATAATTTTATACTCCGTTAAAAGTATAAGAAGAATAAATGGGGAATACACATGCATTCAGACACACTACCTAGATCTCACTGCTCAATTACAAAAGGCTTACTGCCCAAAGGAAGACTCACCATCTTACAGTAATATTTAGATTAAATCCATCTAAAGATCTTGAATTGAGAAAGTAGCATAGTGCCAATACCTGATTACAGTTCTGATTAAGCACATGAACACTTCTTTACTCTTCTTCACTCTTCTTCACACTCTGTTCTACCTTCGAAAGATTTAGAACATTATTCACACGCCCAAACTTGCTTGCTCACACACTTTCTGATTCAAATGAAGAAACAATTTCTTATATATATCCACAACAAGGAATTACATCCCTACCTGTAGACTTCAACAAAATAATAAGATGAATACAAACTGTCGACCCAAAATAATAAAGATTATTAATGTGAATATACCAAGGTTGGCCACAACATAGTAGAGACCTGAAACAATGTATTAAAAAAAAAAACACATTCAAATATTTTTCCTCGAAGATCCACAACATGCTACAATCACCCTGTTGGCCATGAACATGCAAGAGAAAACCATCGACCGTGAGCACAACGATCAATGCAAACATGCAACAAAAATATATAACGATCTAGAAACATCCACAAATACCATAGGAGCATATGCAACAACTCAGATTACCAGAATCACATTATCTTCTTCCAAGAATACCAACTTCAATAAAAAAATAACTGTCGAAACACAAAAACTCATAACTTGCTAAAATATTCATGTGCGCCTCTGAAAATTTTAGTGGATAAACTAGATAGACTAGAAAACAAACCCTTTAATCCAAAAATTCTCACCATTAACATACTAAACTTCCTATCATACTGATCTTCACTACTTCACAGACAACCTACAACATATTTTATTACAATTTTCTCAATACCCTTGACATATATAGTTTTAAAGACAGTAATGCTAATAGTGTTGACATCAATAAAAACCACATATCAGCAACACAACCACAACATCCAACAATCTCCCCCTTTGGCATTGATGGCAACACGTGATGTGAAAAACACCATCAACGCAACTAACTTCAACACTTGCTCCCCCTTAGGTTCCGACTCTTTTCTCCTCAGATAATTCCCAATTTTTCACATTGCTCTTCTCCCCCTTTGAAATCAATGAAAAAGGTACACACAAGCTCTAAACCACATATCTAAATCATCTGACTACTCCCCCTGAGTAGCAGCCACCACAACATCAATCTGAATCAAGATATGACTATGAAATACACGAACTGATGCAAGACAATGCATCTTAGTTCTAATTAGGAGGGTTAATCACCTCTAACTTCCCTCTGAGATACTCAAAAGTATCCTTAGGCAATGGATTGGTAAAGATGTCTGCAATTTATTCCTTAGTAGGAACATACTCCAATTTGACTTCCTTTTCACTCACATTCTCTCTCAAAAAGTGAAACTTGATAGATATATGCTTGGTCTTTGAATCCAACACCAGATTCTTAGAAATGTTAATTGCACTTGAATTATCATAGAATATAACAATAGGCTCATCATATATAACTCTGGTATCTTTCAACATCTACTTCATCCACAATACTTGAGAGTACAATTGTTAGCATAAACAATGTATTCTGCCTCTATAGTAGATAAATAAATGGCATTCTACTTGTTACTTCACCATGAAATTAACTTATTTCTCAAGAAAAATGCACCACCACTAGTACTTTTCCTATCATTCACATCTTTTGCCCAATCACCATCAGTAAAAGCACTCAAATTAAAATCATCATCTTTAAGATACCACAGGCCAAAATCAAATGTTCCCTTCAAGTATCTAAACATTCTTTTTATAGTAGTCACATGAGATTCCTTAGGATCAGCTTGAAATATTGCAACAATATATACAAAATTCATGATATCAGGTCTAGTTTGAGTCAAATAAAGCAATCCACCAATCATTGATCTATATCTAGTCTGATTTTCCTTCAGAGAATCATCATCTGTTGTCAACTTACATCCGGTCACCATGGGTGTACCGAATGGATTTGAATCTTCCATACCAAATTTCTTTAGCAATTATTTCACATACTTGGACTGAGATATAAAGATCCCTTTATCTAACTGAGTAATTTGCAATCCCAAAAATAATTTCATCTCTCCAATCATTGACATCTCAAACTCATTTTGTATCTCATCAACAAACCTCATGCACAAACCATCATCTCCTCCAAAAATGATATCATCAACAAAGACTTCCACAATCAAATCTTTATTATCATCAATCTTGAAATACAAATAACTATCAGCAATACCTTTGTTAAATCCAAGCTTCAACAGATACTTGTCCAATCTAGCATACCAAGCTCTGGGGCCTTGCTTGAGTCCATACAATGCTTTCTTCAATTGACACACCATATCTCTTTGATCAGTCAATTGAAAATCATTAGGTTGCTCAACATACACTTCTTCTTCCAATTCACCATTTAGAAAATCTAACTTGACATCCATCTGATAAACCTTGTATTTTTTGTAAGAAACATAAGTAAGAAATAGTCTCACAGCTTAAATTCTAGCAATAGGGGCAAAAGTCTCTTCAAATTCATTTCCTTCCATCTGATAATATCCTTTACATTCCAGTCTTGCTTTGTTTCTAATAACTTCACCTTACTCATTTAGTTTATTTCTAAAGACCCATTTAGTTCCAATTACATTTTTGTCCTTAGGTCAAGGAACAAGAATCCATCTATTCTTCTCAATTTGTTTCATTTCTTCTTTCATTGCTTCAATCCAATGTTCATCTTTGCATGCTTCATTTACATTACTTGGCTCAGTCTTTGATATCAAACATTATTGTTCTGCAATTCTTCTCCTAGTTTGGACACCTTTATTCTTATCACCTATAATATAATTTTTTGAATGATTTAATCTCGCATACCTTGGAGTCTTAGGATGTTCTTGAACTTTAGGCTCTTGTGATCTCTCTTGTGTACTTTCACCATTTTTTCCTTCCTATTGATCTTCTTGATTCACCAGAATGATCTGAACTTGATTTGAAGTCTAACCTTTGTTTGTACTATCATTCTGATCATCAGAATTATATCCACACATTCTGGATGGTCTAACAATTTCTTCATCAACCTTAACATTTTCACTTTCAACCATTTTCTTCAATCTCTTGTTGTAGCACCGGTAGGCCTTGCTCTTAGTAGAATAACCAAGAAAGATTCCTTCATCACTCCTAGCATCAAAATTTCCTATATCTTCATCTCTTTTGATATAGCATTTACTCCCAAATATTTTGAAATATCTAACAGTAGGCTTATGACCAAACCATAGCTCAAAAGGGGTCTTACCAATATCACCTTTGATATGTATTTGGTTGAGGATATAAATAGTAGTATTTATAGCTTCTCTCCAATAGATATGAGGAAAATTTCCTTCCAGCATCATAGTTCTAATAGCATCTTGAACTGTCTTGTTCTTCCTTTCTACAACTCCATTTTGCTGAAGGGTCCATGGTGCAGATAATTATCTCTATCTCCCATGCACCTCATAGAAAGAATTAAAATCACCAGAATTGAATTCACCACCTCTATCTAATCTCAAACATTTAATCTTCAGACTTGTCTCTATCTCAACCATAGCCTTGAAAATATCGAACTTCTCTAGATCTTCAAATTTCTCCCTTAAGAAAGTGACCCACATCATCCTAGAATAATCATCAATAAGCAACATGAAATACCTATAACCTTGCAAACTTCTGATTCTAGCAGGACCACACAAGTCAATATGCACAAGCTCCAACAATTCATTTGAACAATGTTGTTTGCTTCAAAATGAAATTCTAGTTTGCTTTCCTAACTGACATTCCTTGCATATGGCATTAGAGGGTTTTACCAACTTAGGAAGATCTCTCACTGCCTAAGTAGAACTTATCTTGATAATATTGTCAAAGTTTACATGATACATTCTCCTATGTCACAACTAGCTTTCATCAACTTGAGAAATCAAACAACTTTTACTAGCAACATTTAGGTGAAAAATGTTAGCTTTTGTTTTTATACTTGAAGCAATCACATTTCTAGAACTTCCCAATATTCTACACTTTTCATCCTTGAATTGAAGATTCTATCCCTTATCAACCATCTATCCAACACTTAAAAGATTATGCTTCAAACCTTCTACATAAAGAACATCATCAATATTATGCTTACCATCAAAAGAAATACATCCTCTGCCATGGATTATACCACCAATGTTACCACCAAATATTACAACACCACTATCATACTTTTCCGGGCTCACAAATTTTCTTTTATCACCTGTCATGTGATGTGAACATCCACTATCAATTACCCATTCATCCTTCTCTTCAACTCAAGTAGCTAGGGATTTCTCCACATTTGTACAACTAGCAGATTCAATATACACAAGATTATTTTCCTTGATAGCAATAAACACAAATTCATCTTCACTTACATTCCCTTTATCAGATTCATCATATGTCACACCTTGATCAACAACATAATAACACTTCTTTTGAAATCTAGGCTTGTTATATTTTGGCTTAGGGACTCTTTCCAGACACCTTGATGCGAAATGACCTGTCTTATTACAGGAAATACATTTAATAGGAAATTTCCCTTTATACTTACCTTCTCCTCTAGCTTCTCTTTTGACAATAAGTGCTTCAAGCTTGTTCAGTTCTCTTTATTCTTCTTCAATCTGTCTTATTTCTTCCTCATACTTGAATACCTTTCTAGAAGAACTTTCACCTACATCATATCTCTGCTTATATCTTCTAGAGGTAGTAGCTTTGAATGAAGATTCTATCTTAGGAAGGGCATCTCCGAATTCACTCAACTCAAAAGCAGCGAGTTTACCAATCAACATATCTCTGGTTGCATTTTTCATAGTTCAGAGCTCCTCAATAGTTGTAGCTTTGATTTTGTATGCATAAGGAAAGGATCTAAGCACTTCAGCAATAATCTTTGATTCATCCAACTGTCCACCAACACATCTGATACCACACACAAGTTCATTCACTCTTTGCATGAAAGTAGTAATATTCTCATCATTACCCATTTTCAACAGTTCATATTTCCCTTTTAGACTATGAAGCTTAGCTATCTTTACATTAGCATCACCTTCATACAAAGTTTCCAATTTTTTCCAGATCTCATAAGCTGTCTTCAGATCCATAAAATTCATCATCTCAAAATTAGTCAAAGCACTCAACAATGCTTCCTTATCCCTGATATTGTATTCAACATCCCTAATCTCAATAGTAGTAGCAGGACAATTTTGAGGAATAACATACCTATTACTTGTAATATTCTAGTAAGATTCACCAATGCATCTGAGATGACACTCCATTCAAGTCTTCCATAGAGAATAGTTTGTTCCATCAAATCTTGGACTATCCTTCTTATATGCCACCATCCCAGATCACCTCAAGTTGTTAAAATTATTCCAAGGAACCTGCTCTGATACCAATTGTTGGCAACACAAAGGCAGACAACTGAGAGGGGGGGGGGTGAATCAGTTGTCACAAAATTTCAAACTTATTAGCTTTATTAACCCCTATTCTTAGATCTAATTAATAACCATGAAAGCATAAATCAACAACGCATCAAAAACACACATTACACCAAGATTTTGTTGGAGTTGAGAAGATACAACACCACAGAAGCCCAAAAGATCTTTGCAAGCAAATAACCTGTTACAAGGAGAAACAAAGAGAAGCAACAAAGGAAATGCTCAAGAATGTGGAGCCATGAATTCACACAAAATGTAAAATGAATTAATGATACAAAAGATAGTTTTCAACTACATATAGATGAAAACCCTAAAAAAGAAAACCCTAGGCTTGCACAATAATAATTAATAAAGTAATTAATTATTATGTACCTAATGTTAGCTTAAGTGAAAAGAGGTAAAAGGGAACTTTACGTAATTAAACAAATATTGTTTAATTAATAAAGTAAATACCCAATTACTCTAACACCCCCCCTTAAGATAGACATAGGGAGAAGCTAAAACTTAGAAGAAGCTACTGAAAGCAAAAGCAATGGGTCCCGGCAACAAGGCCAGATCAGGTACCCATGTACAAAATCAATGCAAACTAAATGAAATGGGGTAAAGGAGAAAACCCAGTGGGAACAAAACTTCTCCCCAAAATAGAATGCAAGGAAGAAATGCAATGCACTAATGAAAGAAGGATAGGAGGTGGATAACATAATACTCTCCATAGATAGCTTCTATCATATAAGTACATGTACAATGATCTCCATAGGACATATAGAAAGAGAGAAGAAGGCCCCCCCACAATGAAGAAACTCCTGTCACAATGGTAGATGCCTGATGTAGAATCCAAAAAGAGATCCTAAAGTGGCAAATGATATTCCTCCCCTTGGGAAGAAACGGATCCATGGACCTGTGTCGAAGAAACCTTGTGAAGAAGGATGAACCAATCTGTCTCAAGATGTGTGCCATGATAGGATGTTGAAGAGTCTCACTGTCTGAATGGAAACAAATAATGTCAAATCCAAACTGATGTGGAGAATACTGAAATGCAACCTCTGAATGCATAGATAATGGTGGGCGAACAGTGATAACCTCACTGTCAAGGTAGAGGAGATGAATTTCCTCAAAATAATCCTCCAAATCTGCAATATAGGACTCAACAAACAAGAAAGATATGTCTGCAACATAAGAGTCCGAAGTAGCTATGTCTGGAAGATGTATGATTCCCTGCTACACTGAATCAAGAACAACAAGAGATGTTGATGAAGTCTTAGTCTGAAGAGTAGGAACTGTGAGACAAACCTCTGATCCATCGGAATATGTAAGGGTGTCTAAATACTCAAGCTCCTCTAAAGTATCATGATCAAATGGTGTATTTTCTCGCCAAGCAATGGGTATGAGACAATCTGAAGCAGGATCCTCTGGGAATGGAGATAGAATAGGGTCTCCATAGATCTCCCAAAGATGTGTCCAAAGTGGGTGAGGACAATCAATGTCCGATATAACCAACACAGTGTCATGATCAGCACTAGACAATATAACTCCTGCAATGTGATTTCTAATAATATCCCATGCTAATCTGCCCTCTAAAGTTGTTGGTTCAGGTATGAGATCATACAAATAAGGAAAAATATTAAGCCACCTACAATGTGTAAGTATACCCTTTGCCCATGACTCATAATTACCCCGTTCCAGAAGAACAACTGAAGGGTGAGTAGAGAAACCCATGATAACTCTTCAAATGAAAAACAAACTGAGAAATCTAACCTTACAACATGTAGATCAAATTAATATAACCCATCCCACGCAAACAAAACTCATGTAGGAGCCAGAATGACCAAGTAATTGAGCAAAGTGTAAAAACACACAAAGTTGAATAAAAAATACTTGGTAAACGAACTAGTAAAATAGACTATAAATCTGGAAAGAGCACTATAACACCTTTCCAACGCCTATTCATTTGTGCAAAACGGAGTTCAGACTCAAAAAATATGCCCCTTGGAGTGAAAAAACCAAGTTCTGACTTTGACTGGCAAAAAACATAGCAAAACTGCAAAATCAAGAAAAATTACCAGTATCACTAGAACAGCGTCGGAACCAGCTTTCCGACGATATCTCGTTTACAAAAAACCGAGAAAAATTGCCCATTCTACGCCCGATTTAACGCAAGCTACTCCAAAGGGGAAAACAAATCCTCTCACAACGCTCAAGGGCTAAAAAAATCGACCCTAGGGCAAAAAAAATTTTGCCTTCCAAATTGACTGTAACTAAAATCGACGATTTGACAGTCGTTTTAAGGGTTTTTGGGTACTACGAATCCAATGGCACTGTCCATTTAGGCCTAAAGTGAACCAAACAATAGGAGTATACTGAATCCACCCAAAAAAAACTTAGAACCCTAGATTTGCTTCCAATGCAAAATCTCAAAACAAAAACAAGCAACTGCAAATATGAAGCTCTGATACCATGTTGGAGTTGAGAAGATACAACACCACAGAAGCCCAAAAGATCTTTGCAAGCAAATAACCTATTACAAGGAGAAACAAAGAGAAGCAACAAAGGAAATGCTCAAGAATGTGGAGCCATGAATTCACACAAAATGTAAAATGAATTAATGATACAAAAGATAGTTTTCAACTACATATAGATGAAAACCCTAAAAAGGAAAACCCTAGGCTTGCACAATAATAATTAATAAAGTAATTAATTATATGCACCTAATGTTAGCTTAAGTGAAAAGAGGTAAAAGGGAATTTTACGTAATTAAACAAATATTGTTTAATTAATAAAGTAAATACCCAATTACTCTAACAAATTTTTGTGTGGAAACCCTATTATGGGAAAAACCATAGTGGAGGTTAATCCACAAGTTTATACTCTATTAAAAGTATAAGAAGAATAAATGGGGAATGCACATGCATTTAGGCACACTGCTTAGAGCTCACTGCTCAATTACAAAAGGCTTATTGCCCAAAGGAAGACTCACTATCTTATAGTAATATTCAGATTAAATCCATCTGAAGATCTTGAATTGAGAAAGTAGCATCTACTAATGTTTGATTACAGTTCCGATTAAGCACATGAACACTTCTTTACTCTTCTTCACTCTTCTTAACACTCTGCTCTACCTTTGAAATATTTATAACATCATTCACACACACACTTTCTCACCTGCACACCTTCTCATTCAAATAAAGAAACAATCACTTATATATATCTACAACAAGGAGTTACATTGCTACATGTCGGCTTCAACAAAATATTAATATGAATACAAACTGTTGGCCCAAAACAATAAAGATTATTAATGTGAATCTACCAAGGTCAGCCACAACATACTAGAGACCCAAAACAATGTCGAACACAAAACACCTTCAAACATTTTTCCTTGAAGATCTACAACACGCTACAATCACCCTATCGGCCATGAACATGAAATACATGAACACACAAGAGAAAATCATTGATCACGAGCACAACGATCAATGCAGATGTGTAACATAGATAAATCATGATCTAGAAACATCCACAAACACCATAGGAGCATACACAACAACTCATATTACTAGAATCATATTATCTTCTTCCAGGAATACCAGCTTCAGTAACATAATAATTGTCGGAACACAAAAAGTCATAACTTGCTCAAATCTTCATGTGCACCTCTGAAACTTTTGGTGGATAAACTAGATAGACTAGAAAACAAACCCTTTAATCCACAACTTCTCACCATCAACATACTAAACTTTCCATCATACTAATCTTCACTACTTCACATACAACCTGTAACATATTTTATTACAATTTTCTTAATATCCTTGACATATACAGTTTTAAAGACATTAATGCTAATAGTGTTGACATCAATGACAACCACATATCAGAAACACAACCACAACATCCAAGATATAATATTTATCCAAAGTTAAGTAAATGAAAAATACTGGTTGGGTCCAAACTCTAAGCATACATAGAGTCACGATCAATCACATCTCAAATAAATTAAAGTTAATACAAATAAATATGCCACTTGTGTATAGATCATCATGTAAGAGCTGAAGATATTAGCTCAACACCTAGGATCACCTACAAAAACAATGATAAACCTTCCATAAGAGGATATGCAAGAATGAGCTTGCTTGATATTAAGACCTCGAAAATGATGAGGTATGAAATGATAAAGTATGATTACAAATGATACAATAACCTTACTTATATAGGAAAGGGTGAGATGTAGTAAGCTATATGATGTTGCCATGTGTCATGAACTAACAACATGTGACAACATGAGAACCCTAACTAACTACCTAGGGAATGATGAATTGATAGAGATAAGTTCTAGAAAAGACAACTCATCTTCTAGAAGGAATCTTATCTCCTACAAACATGGAAAGGGTAGTTACCCCATTATTTATGATTTATCTAATGATGCAACCTAGGACTTAATTAATTAAATAAATACTAAGTAAACTTATGCTAGTGTAATAAATAATTAATTACACTAACACCCCCCATAAGTGAAACTTAGGGAAGAAATGAAAATGCAATGATTATGCAGAGATGATGGGTCTCGACTACATGATGGCCATTTTAGGTACCCATGTACAAATGAGAATGAAAATGCAACTAATCTCCCACAAACAGAGAAAAAGGGAAAACCCAGTGGGAAGAAAACCCCTCTCCAAAAAGGAGATGAAATGCAGATAAGTGAGGAAGAATGGAGGACTCCCAAATACCCCCCAAGTACACCATTCGTCACATGGATACAATACAATCAATAACCCCCCATAGGGAGGAAATAGATAGACTATATAGCTCCCCTAGAAGATGTGATCACCTGCAAAAATGGTAAGTTCCTATAGACAAAACAAGATCCAATTTCAACAAACAACTTGTCTCCCTTTTGAAAGAAACAAAACCAATTAGAAATGCAAGGATGCTTCCCATTCTGGATAAGAATTGAAGGAAGGAACGATGAATATGGATGTTGATGATGTCTCTAAAATTTGCTCATGTGCCTCCTTGCTTGATGAAGATGCCACAATCAAATTAGGTACATGCCCAATCAATGAAGAAGGTGACAAATCAGGACGATGTGGAAACTGATGTTGAACAATATCCAAAGACCATGATGGTTTCACAACAAGTGTGCAATGGTTTTGATCAAACAAGAGAGATATCCCCTCAAATATGTCCTTCAAATCTGAAATGTAAGACTCCATAAACAAGGATGCAATGTTTGATAGATAAGAATCCCAATTAGGAAGATAATGAGATACTGATTGTAATGAATCACTAGACATTCTCAATGACTCATCACCACGAGAATGTTCCTGTTGAATAGGAATGATAGGAGTCTCAATCAATGACTTTGCACATGGAATCATTGAAGATGAAGGTATATCAACTATCTCTAATGGAGAAGGAGTATTTGAAGAACCCTCGTCATCCTCATATGAAGATTCAAAGTATTCCAAATATGAAAACTCCCGCATAGTATCTGCATCATAGGGTATCCTATCTGGAAGAGCAAGACGCACAAGATAATCTGAAACAAGATCATCTGGGAATGGTTGAGTATCATGATCTCCATGTATCTCCCAAATTTTAGTCCAAAGAGTGTGAGGTAAATCACAATGATCAACACTTTTCAAAGTGGAAACGTCAACATGCATTGCAATGACTCCTAAGACATGATCCCTTTTGCAATTCCAAGAAAATTTCTTACTATTAGTACTAGGAGGGGGGACAAGATTATACAAATGTGGCAACAAGTGAAGCCATTGGAGATGTGTGATGATACCATTTATCCATTGTGTATAGTTTCCCCATTTCAACATGATCAAAGCAGGATGAAATGAAAACCCCATAATGAATTATGAATGATCTCCAAAATTACAAAGACAATATCCTTCAAAACCAAATAGAAACTCCAAAATATGATATATATTGCAAATGAAGTCTTCCCAAATTGATAGAACCTCTCTAGGACTCAGGATGTCCAAGTAATCAGTCAAAATGTCAAATGTGAAAAATACTGAGTAGATAATAATTGGTGTTGAATCTAGAAAATATGCATGGACACAATGATAGAGCTCCTAAATAGCTTCCAAATGCAATTTGAATCACCAAAATCGGAGAAACTAGCTGAAAGTTATGAGCTTGAAGGTCAAAATGGGAGATCTGACCTCAAATGGATGTTATTTGTACATACAACAAAATATGGAAAAATGGCTTGCACCATTACGAAGTATGCAAAATCATCTTTCCGATGATATCTCGTTTGCAAATTTTTGACAATGTGGCAGAAAGTTATGGAAAAATGAGAACAATAGTTGTATTAGGCACTTTGAGGGTACCCCAAGCTAAATAGGCACAATAAACATCAATAAAGCGGCAAAAAATTTCAGCTCCCAGTTCCTCGATATGACTGCGGGCTTAAAAAAAGAAAAAAAGAACCCACCACCAGGTGGGTGGCGGGCGGGCTAGGCGGAGGAGATGCCACTCCTAGCGCCACCGATAGCGATATGACCAAGGATTTAAAGCTTTGGCACTCAGGAGAGAAGGGGACTGAAGGAGGAAATGTTGGCAGGCGAGTGAAGTGGCTGGAGAAGACTTGATCGACGCTTTGCAAAAAAGAACAGCGGAAGGAGTCAAACGACCGATAAGAGATATGAACGGCAACCAACCCAACTATAGGTATAATAGATGTGACAGGGAAGGAGGTCGACCGGATGGGGCCTACAGGGGTACGGCCCCTGCAAAAAATAAATGCCTCCAAACAATTTGCAGAGTTTAAAATTAAAACCACACAATATAAAATGCCACCGTATATAATATAAAGTGCCCTAATAAATTTTTTGCAACAATCCCAATTGAAATTTAAAGCCAACGAATATTGCAGATCATGAAAAAAGTTAAAATAATTTTTTAATTCTACACAATCATACTCGGCCCTCGGTGGGTCGTACGACCTGCCCAAGACAATTTTTTTTGCCTCTCGAATAGCTGATGCCGAATATAGGTGTGTTATATGTCGATTTTAATCTCTTAGGCTCTTTGGATCTAATGGAAAGGTTGATTTGAGGTGAAAATGCACCTGAAGGTCTGCATTCTCCAAATCTTGTAAAACTTCAACCCCTCATAACTTTGGCATAAAATGTCAAATTTTGGAGAAACAAAAGTTGATCCTGACTTTTTCGATAGCCTTGGACTCAAATATGAGCTCAGATTTCCTCCAACATGCACTGAAAGTGACCTTCCAATAAAAGCCTAATATGGAGACAACCTCAAAGAAGATCTTACAACCATAGCTCAATCCTCAGATGTTGGGAAGGGTCTTGCAGGAAGCGCTCTGATACCATGTAAGAGCTGAAGATATTAGCTTGACACCTAGGATCACTTGCGAAAACAATGATAAACCTTCCACAAGAGGATATGCAAGAATGAGCTTGCTTGATATTAAGACCTCTCAAATGATAAGGTATGAAATGATAAAGTATGATTACAAATGATACAATAACCTTTCTTATATAGGAAAGGGTGAGATGTAGTAAGCTATATGATGTTGCCATGTGTCATGATCTAACATGTGACAATGTGAGAAACCTAACTAACTACCTAGGAAATGATGAACTGATAGAGATAAGTTCTAGAAAAGACAACTCATCTTCTAAAAGGAATCTTATCTCCTACAAACATGGAAAGGGTAGTTACCCCCTTATTTATGATTTATCTAATGATGCAACCTAGGAATTAATTAATTAAATAAAGAACTAAGTAGACATTTGGTAGTGTAATAAATAATTAATTACACTAACACATCACACTTATCATAAACAAGTTAAATCTAGTTCAAAGTGAAGGAGAAACATGCTAGGTTTATAATTTTCTCACCACTATAATTTCCCCCATTTTGAATTACTTGTGAGCTATTATGAATATTAATGTCAAAAGAAACATGAATTCAACACGAAAGTAAATAAAATGCATTGGTATAAATCATATGAATACTAATGATGATTCTATACATGTTTCTTATAATGAACACTCCATCTTTGTACTAGAAAAACCAAAGTTTCATGAATAGTATACGATAATAATTTTAAAAGTAAATGTTATAAATTTAGTGAATAAAAAAATAAAAATTAAAGTCAAATGGAGAAATAAGATATGTAGGAGCTTGCAAGTAATATAGCTATTTGGGAGCTTACAAAATTTGACGCAAGTAAGCACTCCCTCTTTTCTAAACACATCCACTTCCACACACAAATCACATAGGCAACTCTCTGCCCACAAAATTAAACATCACCCAAACAAAGATTGCAACATTCTTATTTTATTCAACTAAATTCATTACATCAACAAGTTGAAACAAAATTATACCATTACAATTCAAGTTGCATATAAAACCTTCCTCTATTCTATCACCAACTACAAATTATTATTTATTTCAAAGAGACCAAAAAAATCTTTATTTTGAAATATCAGCAAACAAATAAAATTCAAGCACAAAGATTGAGTTGCTAAAATTTCAATAAAACTAGTCTTCAAATTTCATTACAAAATCTTCCAGCTATTGGAAAATTAAAAAGAAGTTTAGAACTACAAAGTTATAAAGCCTTATGCCTGATGCAAACTACAACAAATCTAATTTATATTAGATTTAAATTAGCAAGCTATAGCAAGTAAAACCTTAGCAAACCAATCACCATATCAGTGGTATTCTTCACAACAATCTTGTCTACAAAACTCCACTTTGTCGAAGACCCCTCTCCAATGCTTCATTCAAGATACATAAACACTTCTAGTTGCAGAAATACCTATGGAATTCACCAACCATGGATGGGAGACCACTCTCAAAATCCCACACCCCCACCTCCTAGCTTCCAAATTCAAAAATAGTTACTAGTGGCTTCTCAATTCCCAATGCCTAGGCTTGGAAAAAAATAATTTGACAAAACGATGAAAACTTTAATCTTTTTTGTTCTCTCTCTCCAACCTCTAATTCCAACACCCAAGAAGGCTTCTACTAGAATGTGCTTTGAAAAGGCCAAAAATCAAATATTAATTTGTGTAACCAAATTATTTATTAAATGTTGGCTTGCATTTTTAATTTATTCACCAACAACATGAAAAAGAGAAAAAGGACAAAAATTAAATAATTTATTTTTTGATTAATGTTGGATAGCTTATTTTCTCAGGATGATCTTGCATCAGACACGTCAGGTAGGCAAATTTTGTGAGTCTAGGACCCACTAAATGGAGTTGAGTAGTGGGACTACTCTTTTAGGTTGAATACAACCTACAACAAAATTCATTACTATCTAAAGTGCACTAAGAATTTTTTTCTTCTTCCTCTTTTTTAGCATCTTACCAGAACACATGCCTCCTTCCTGCAACAATAATACATTCTCTTCCTTCTCCCCCTCATGGAATCATGTCCACCAAATCCAGACCTCCTCCGTTAAATACCCTCTATTTTATTTTTCTCATTCATGGAATCCATTCCACCACTAACCATCCACCTCTACAAAAACCCACCTACAACATCCTCCACAACTTTTATATGCAAATATGCATTATCCATGTACCAATATACAATTACATTTTCTACTTTCATATTTGTAAATGAACCAAACTTTATATTTACCTCATCCTTCTCCATGGCTGCAACTTCATCCTTCACTGTGACATTTTCAACATCATCATCATCTGCAACTTTTCTTTCTTCTCCTGTTGCTACAACTACGAGCTTTTCCATCCACTCCTCCTCTATCGCCAATATCTTCAATAACAAATATTCTTCATCTTTTCCATATTTAGCCACTATTGTTGCACTTGCTTCCTCTTTCTCATTCTTTTCTTCTCCTTTCTCCATGTCTTTCTAATGGCATTCCTTCACTGTGAACTCATCTCTCACAACCTCTCCACACTGCATAGCTTCCAATCTATCCAATCTCATATTTATATCCATCACCATCTTCCAACTTTTCCCCCTTTCACATTACTTCCATCCATATCATATCAAGAAATTCTTCCTCAATAATATTCCCATCCTATCTAGTGCAATATTTCCCAATTCACATCACTTTGTGACTTCCAACTCTTGATTTATTAGGGCTTATCTACCTACAAAAATCCTATCGATCTAGTGGATCCTCTCCATGCTTAGGATTACATGCTCTGATACCAATTGACACAAATAGGTACTCCCTCTTTTCTAAGCACATCCACTTCCACAAAAAAATCACATAGGAAACTATCTACACACAAAATTAAACATCATCCATACAAATATTACAACAAGATTCTTAGTTTATTCAACTAAATTCATTACATCAACAAGCTGAAATGAAATTAATACATTACAATTCAAGTTGTATCTACAACCTTCCTCTGTTTTGTCACCAACTACATAGTATTATTTATTTCAAAGAGACCAAAAAATTCTTTATTTTGAACTCTCAACAAATAAATTAAATTCAAACAAAAATATTGAGTTGCTAGAAATTCAATAAAGCTAGTCTTCAAATTTCATTACACAATCCTCCAACTATTGGAAAATTACAAAGAAATATGGAACTATGAAGAACTATATAGCCTTACGACCGATACAAACCAAAGCAAATCTAATTTATATCAGATTTAAATAAGAAAGCTACAACAAGTAAAATCTTAGCAAACCAATCACCACTTCAATGGTCTTCTTCAGAACAATCTTTCTTGCAAAGCTCCACTCTATCAAAGACCCCTCACCAATTCTTCATTCAAGATACATAAACACTTCCAGCTGTATCAATACCTCTAGAATTCACCAACCATGGATGAGATACCACTCCCAAAATCCAACACCCCCACCTTCCAGCTTCCACATTAAAAAATAGTTACTATTGACTTCTCAATTTCCAATGCGCAAGCTTGGAAGAAAAGAATTTGACAAGAAAATGAAAAATTTAATCTTTTTTATTCTCTCTCTCCAACCTCCAATTCGAATGCCCAAGAAGGCTTCTTCTGAATGTGCTTTGAAAAGACCAAAAATCAAATATTAATTTGCATAACCAACTTGCCAACAAGTTGTAACCATATTATTTATTAAATATTTTCTTGCATTTTTAATTTATTCACTAACAACATGAAAAATAAAACAAAAGACAAAAATTAAATTAAATCATTTTTCGGTTGATGTTGGATAGCTTGTTTGCCCAAGATTGCATCAAAATTACTTGGTTGTGTAAGAACATATAACAAAAACTAATACATGAGGATATTAAGGAGAATGTAACATAATCATTAGTGTATGGTTATGCAAGACCCTACATTTTAACAATGTCTAATTGCATATAAGTAATCTTAACTACAATATAATCACTATAACTATAGTCATCCAAGATTAGGAGTAATAGAATATGACCCTTTCAATTGGTTTAATATATATCATGCAAGGAATTTGATGGGAGGAGAAAAATATGCAATCATCTAAAGTTCCATAAGCATGCAAAATATTTAAAAACTATTTGTGAAAATTATGAAATGTAATAAGACAAATATAATCATGCAAGTGCACATGTCAAAGGGTGATGATGTACCCTAGTTTTCACCCTAATGGGAAGGATAATAAAGAAATAAAAAAGTTATAAAATGATCACATAAGCATAGGTAAATTCCATATGATACAAACATGTACTCATATACATAGAAACATATCTCATTAGATGTAAAAATAAAATCACAATAAAAATTCTTAATGTAATGCCTCGCCAAGGAACCCTAGAGGACAACACTAACTATGACATAATAATGGAACAATTTTTTATTTTAAATGAATGACAATAAGATGCATAACATATTAATATCATAACATATTAATCTAAACCTAGGTCCTCTAAGGTTTCTCAACCGTGCTACTCACAACTAAAAGTTAAGATAACTAGAATCAAGGTTTCTTTACAGAATCACATTATTTGATTTTACATTACTTATTTTAATAACATGCCAAATGATAATAAACATTAAATAAAAAATTTATAGTCAACTAACACATGCAAGATACATCACTTTACAATATTCATCAGAAGGAGAATTCTTCAATAGCCATTACATCATTACAACGATTACATCAATGCCTCCCTTAATACATGTGGGAAGAGTACATAATGTACATAAGAGATACAATAGATATACGCTCCAATATATAATATATGAAAGGTCACCTTCCTAAATTGGAATAGAAAACTAGAACAAGAATCCACAACACGATGATAAATCTCCACACACATGAACATGCAACAAGAACATCCAATGGAGGAAAAATTACCAACCTCTCGACCATGTGGAACCCTGAGGTCCACCCCCCATGCTAGGAGATAAAAATAGCTCCCACATCATACCAACAGTCAAGAAAGCAACTAAAAAACACAATCAAGGGGTACACATGGACTCCAACACAACACTATCATCACACCAACATCACTTACAACACTGACTTCACTTCCAAAGGCACTCACATAATGGAAAGAGAAAGTACAACTAGGGAATGCTAGACTGCAATAGGGAGGAGTGTCAATGCATGGCCCTGGCATGGGTTGCCCTGGAGGTCTCTCACTAGACCTCGAACCCCATATATGGTTGTCCTAGTAAACCTCTCACTAGTTCCCAGCCCCATGGGGTGACACATTCGGAACCAAAATTCCTTTCATGAGGACAAGGAAGTTGATCTTGCCAACTAGGCCTTCTCAACCCATCCTTAGCCTAAACGAGCACTACAGGCATGGGTGAGTCATCCATTATCTTGTTTAATGTGAATTATACCCATCCCCATATTCATTATTAAGATTATCACTGGATGAAGAAACCCTCTAATGGGTTCTAGCCCCCATTGAGAGCCACTCCCCATACTTGAAACTAGTAAAACCTACACATCAAGCAAGGAATTTACCATCTTGCACACTTAGCATAATCACATGAATCCAAAATATAGAGCAAGGCATTGATCATCTTGCACATTCATCATAACCACATGGACCCAACAAGGATATGGGGAGCAACACCCTTAGGGATTACAATTATAACAAAGAATATAACTTTGAACATTGGTAAACCACTCTCCAAAGTGAAATAATCACAAGAACCATCCACACATTAAATACCCCTTCCTAGGCCTCTGAAGACTGGCCTTAACCAACTTACAAATGACACCCCTTTCAATAATTACACAACACTTATACATTATTAAATATGCATAAAAACTTAATCCAAACATTGATAAATGTAAACAAGTATTCAATACATTATGAACATATAGATAATCTCAATAATATAGCATTAATTCAATACACTCATTTTCACTTAACTACATAATTAAAGATTATCTACCTCAAATGCTCTATATTTGCAAATAACCACAGTAACAATATTTTACTAATTAAATTACACAAAAAATTAATCAAATAACTATAAAGGTAGCTAATATCCCCTTACTAACTAGTTGATAAAAAAAGAGAGATTACAATACATTTTACCATGAATTATATGATCTAAAACATTTAAATTAATTTACCTAGAATTTAATCTAAAACATTTAAATTGAATTACCTTACATAGTAATTTTACAATTTCTATTATAAAAGTTACAAAACAATCAATATTCACTTGTAGATTAATTAATAGAGAATAAGCGTTTTATCGTTAAATCTAAAATAGTTAAATTAATTGAACTATTCTGAATATATATATATATATATATATATATATTGATAAAAGGCTAGTGCCTATATTGTATTATATAACTGGAATAAAGGATTACAAAATCCAAAATTATAGTACTGGTAGCTGACTTTCTGAATAATAAAAACCAAAATATACATGAATATTAACATCACTACAATGTTTAAATCAATGAAAACACCATAGTAACATCATCTTCCATAGATAAAGTAAAATTCAATAGAACTAGTAATAAGGTTGCGATGAGCGGGAGTGGGAGAGCTGTGATTTCAAACTCAGGGGGTTTTGCTGAGGTTGTTGTGGAGGCAAAGGATGAAGGTGATCCATATGATGGAGAGAGCGAGGGTCCTCCTTCCCCTGTGCTTGGTGGGGATTCTTCCTCTATGGTTTGTGAGCTGCAGTTTCTCCTTGTGGATGAAGATTCTACTATCATGGAGTGGTCAACTACGAGGTTGGGTAGGTTGCTTCCTAGAGGTCAAAGTTGGAGTCCTTGGCAAGGGCTTCAAAAAGCGATGTAGAAGGTGACGAAGGTGGGAGGGAGAAATTTTGAATTTTTACATGCTATAGTTGATGGAAGCGAGGACGATGCACACCCAAATGGCGGTTTTAGGAATTATCGATCCAAGAGGAAGGTCGTTGGCGATAAGAGGTGCTACTCTATGGGCTCAAAATCTATTGACGAAGAAGGCATTGGGAGCTCTGTGTCTATTTGGATCTCCCTTTCTTTTTCTTGCGCGAGCCAGAGCTCGCTGCTAGATCTTTGGATGTCTTCTTTGGTGTTGTGTTAAGGAGGGATAGATCTTCTCTTGATATGCATAAGCCCTTTTTATGTTTTATACTTCTTGGTCTATCTGACCATAGAGACTTGTTAGGTGTGGGTGGGTTGAAGCTTGTGCTTGGTGAGTGTTGGGGTCTAGTGCTCCTGCCCCCCTTGGTTTATGATTTTGTTCATTGTGCGATGGTTGAGGATTGGAGTCATGAAGTGTGGTGCTTTCTTGGGAGATTTGGGGTTTCTTGCCTCTGATGGGCTTGCCTTATTTCGGTGGTGCTTGCTAAATGCAGGGTTGGTTTGGCTTCTCTGCCTATTCTGGAAATGCCTTGGATGTTGGAGGTGTGGTACATGTTCATGATGCAAGGCTCTTGGAGTCTATTTTTGTTTCTCGGGATCTCTTGTAGAGCTTTTGTTTTCCCTTTGTGGGGCTTCTCTGATGTTGAGGATAATGTTTCTAATGTTGAAGCTTTAGTGGTGCCTGCTAGAAGTCAGGTCTCTTTGGCATCTTGTGATGCTTTGGTTCTTCTTGGGCTCTCTTTCTGTGCTTTTGGGTACCCTTTGTGGTTGACTTGGATATATTTTTCAAAGGGGGTTATCATTTGTTCTTGGCTATGGGTTCCCTCCTAGAGGAGCTCTCTATTTTTAGGTTTGACTTGGAAGTCAGATGTTTCTTTGAGATGGTGGAGTGGTCTACCTTTTTCTTACAACTCCTTGTCCCAATAGTTTCCTTGGCTAGTTGTGGAGGTCTTGGTTTCTCTCATGAGGGTTAAGCTAAATTGTTCATCTACTTTTGAGACTCTATTGGATAGATGGTTTTCCTTCCTTGTTGCTACTTTAGGGAGAAGCTTGGCTATTGAAGTTGACCCTATAGTTTTTCTTGTTGGTTTAGTTGTAGTTTCTCTCTTGGATCTCCTTCTTTCTCAGCTAAAGGTTGGTGTGTCAACCCATTCTTTTGGTGCTCTAGCTTTCTTCCATTTCCTTTTCTCTGTGTCTTCTTTTGAGGCAAAGATTTCTCTTGATGGTCAAGAGTCATTTCCTATTGAGTTGGAGGTGGGTGTAGTAGAAGTTGTGGAAATTTCTCTTTTCTGGTTTCCTTTGGTGGTGTACCTATTGAGGTGAAATTTTCTTCTATTGAGGTGGATCCTGAGGCTAATGGAGAGGTGTGCTACTATTTTTTTGGGTTTTCACAACATCCTCTCCTATAGAGGGGAGCTCCTTCCTCTTGAGGTGGAATTGGAGTTGGTCTATGGTGAGTTTGGGAGTTTCAAGGGGTGTTTCCCCTTTTTTTTTTATTAAGGGTTTGGGTTTAGTGGTTTCCTTATCCATTAAATTTCCTTTTCTTTTGTTGGGCTATGCATTGCTAATACTAAGCAGATGGTTGGCCGTAACATTGTTGCTTTGTTGCCTAGGTGGCTATGTCCTTTGGCTCTAGGGTGAATTCCATGAGCGGCTGGTGTGTTGATGCATGACAGATGTAGGTAGGTTATTTGTAATTTTATGGGTATCTAGGCTTGAATAATAGGGTTTCTAGTCTCGATTAAAATCAGGTTGTGTAAGGGTCTTAGGCCCTTGCTTGTTTTTTTATTGGCAGTGCGTAGTCACATTATTCTTATTGATGTTGTTGTAGTGCTACTGTTGGTTTATGGTATATCATAAGTGCAACTTGCTTTCCTTTGTACTAGGTTCTGGGCCCCATCAAAACCCATTTTTATCCTTAATCAAAACATGTCATTTTTGTACCACTATTCTGAATATTTTACCCTTCATAGTATTCCATAATTCCCAATGATTTGAATATGAGTTAAATCAATCCTTTTTAATAATTTACCCCAAGTCATTTACCTTTAACAGTTTAAATATTCTTTTGGTACTAACCATCCAATTTAATATTTCAATTTGAATAAAATTTATTTCTGCAATCTTCACATACAAAAACACTCATCCACAATTCACTTATGTATCTTAATATATATACCTATACATATAAATATACATCATAATATGCAGAAGATACAATCCAAAATAATATTATATCTATATGTATTCATATATATATATATATATATATATATATATTTACACATACATACATACATACATATATATATAAAGAAAACCATAATATTGTTAAATCCATTTAGTAAATATATAATACCAATAAGAATGAAACCCCGACACTATCAATTTCCATCCAATAAGAATCTTACTAACCATAGAAAGGAAATCATAAAACAAAACTTTATCAACGCCATTTATAATATAAATAAATCAACTCATAGTATAAAGAATGCAACATATAATTCACATTATCCAAAAAGCATATCCAAAACCTATTAAAATAAAAAACATATCATTCAATTTATAATTTTAATACATACAATCCTGGAAGAATGTTGCACAGGAAATGACAGGAACTCATAGGGAAAGGCATGCAGGTGAGATCTATTGAAACAACCTCAAAAAAATTCAAGTGAATGTAATTACTAGGTGTAAATCACTGCCTCATAGAGGAGGCACCCAACCTAGACATAATGCCTCAAATCGATGTCAATGTGGAATACAATGATTTTAGGATATGCACAAAATGGATTCATCAAAACTTTCAAGAAAATGCATTTAGCAGGTGCAAAGCTGCACGTAGCAAGGGAAGGGCAATGCACTATTTGATAGATGGCCCCAAAGGGACCTCATCGCATGGAAGGAAAATATTATGGGATACACCCAATTTAGAATTGTTGAAAATTCTTAAGAAACTTCAAGCAAACGTAAGTGATGTCTGTGTGCCAAACTTCCAAGGTAGAGGGTTGTGCATAGGTGGGTGATGATAGGAGTCATGGCACCCTCAGACAAAGCACCTCAAAGAAATGTCATTTGATGGAATGCAATGTTTGCAAGATATGCACAAAATAGATTCATTGGAAGTTCAAGAATGAAAACGACAAGGAAAAATGATGCCATGGAATGCAATTCTTGTAGGTTATGCTAACACATTTATTATTTGCTTTAATACATGAATAAATAAAAGTTACACTCGCAGACGGAATAAAACAATTACATCCAGTTTCAAAAACAAAGAGAGAAGAATCAAATGATTCAATTACGCACACAGGCAAGAAAATGTAAATGAAATGTCAAGATCCAACCTAGATCCAACGTCTGGTGGGACTGTATTGATGTCGAACTCCAAACTTCACTATGATATAAAATTCTAATTCCTTTATCCAGAAAATCAAAAGCCCCACTTCCTAGCCAAAATCATGAATAGAATGAAATTTTGTTTACAAATATTTTCTTCCAAAAACCGTTGAATCAATTTTCTCCCCAAGGAAGCCCCCCTAATTTTCCTCTTTAACCTTTTGCACAAAGGAAAATGAAGCAATTCCATTGCATGGGAAAAATCAACCAACTCTTAAATTTAATTAAGGTTAACTCTAATTTATTAATTTACTAGTTCAAAACAACTCGTTATATTATAATTTGAGTAATTATAATTTGGTTTCCAATTTCACACAATGATAAAATCCATTACCGATAATTCTTACATATTATAATTAATTAAATTGCCCAACCTTAATTTATTTACCTTATAATATTTCTTATTAATTTTAACTTTATATTGTAAGGTTATTCTATTATAAATTAAAATCATTTACTCATAAATATGTGTTTATATATATAATTATCACATATACATTATCTTTCATTTAACAGTTAATTTTATTGCAAAATTTAACCAAAGACCTTTATCAAACAATTAAATCAATCAAAACCAAAATCCAATAGTTACCCAATCAACATCTAAGATCACAAAACAAAACCCTAAACACACTGATCGACCAACGAATGAGACTGACAAAACTGACAAGGTATAAACCCAGATACTCATCCCCTCCAAGGATGATGGCTAGGGTAGGGGACTGAGTGCTATCTCTGAACCACTATTCCTTTGGGTTTCAAGGCATGCTCAGACCTGTCAATTCAGGTGGAGTCGATGCCTAGTACTTGCAAGTTCCTATAGCACACAAAATGGTCGTGCATATTTATATACACATAATCAGGCACACCATGAAACAAAATCACAAGATTGTAGGGTACTCACAAGTGAGTGGTGCAACACTGTCCCTTTCACCCAAACACATCAATAAGAAAATCACCAAGTAATCACATAAACTCATGACAATCAGTTACATAACAATCAAGATAGAACAGTCAAAAGGTAATCACATAATAGTCATAATCAAATAATCACATAGTGCTCATGATAGGGTTAGTCCACATAATCAAATAAATCCATATACTAATCACAACATGTGCATAAACTTCAAATATTAGAAATGTCATGAAAATATCATCATAGCAATAGGTCCAACATCAAATAATGTATCAAAGTGTCTCATCAAAAATAGATCATTTATAATTCTATCAGAGAGTAATATGAGAGGCACTACATCCTCCCCCTCTAGAATTAGGCTTACTCCTAGAAGCTTGCAAACAAGAAGGGGTACAACTCCCGCATCTGAGATGCATCCTCCCATGTGGTTGAAGACTCATCATTAGGATCCCACTAGACCCTCACCTGCTCAACATCTTGGACCCTAAGGTCAAGTCTCCTGTGTTGCAGAATGTCCATGGGCTCTAGAGCCAACTGCCTGTCCTCTACTTGTAAGGCATTCTATTCAAGAAGATGTGTTCAATATCTAGATAATATGGCTTGAGAATAGAAACATGAAATACATCGTGGATGCATGATAGATTGGGTATAAAATCAAGACAGTACACAAGAGGGCCTATCCTCTCCAAAACCTCAAATGACCCAAAACAACATGGTGTGACCTTAGATCCGTTTCTATAGAAGATCAAACTCTTTCGTAGATGCACCTCAAAGAGTACCCGGTCACCAACCGAAAACTGATGATCAACCCTATGAGAATTCACATAATTCTTCTACTTGTGTTACGCTGACACCAGATTCTCAAGGTAATACAAACAACTTGCTGCTCCATCTCTTGAAGCATCTCTAGTCCTAGGATAACTCTATTCTCAAGATGATCCCAACTCAGTGGGGTCTAACAAGGATGCCAATACAAATCATGAAAAGGGGACATACCAATAGAACTGTGGTACCTATTGTTATACACAAACTCCACCAAGTGTAAATAATCCTCCTAGTGGGTTTGTTGATCCATGAAATAAATCTTGAGCATATCCTCAAGGACCTAGTTAACCCTCTCGGTTTTCCCATCTATCTTTGGGTGGTACAATGAACTGAAGTTCAACTAAGTCCCCAACACATGCTGCAAGGAAGTTTAGAGTGCTGAAGTGAACACTAGATTTCTATCTGAGATGATCCTAAGAGGAATCCCATGCAATCTGACTATGTCCTCCATGAAAATCCTTACCACTAAATAAGAATTAAAAGAAGACTGAATAGGAGAGAAATGTGCCACCTTAGTCAACCTGTCCATGGTGACCATGATGGTGTCATGACAATGAGAAGATACTAGAAAACTAATTATCAAATCTATTGAAATGATGTACCATTTCCATTATGGGACAAGATGCGGTTGAAGAAGAACTATGGGGTCTTGAAGCTCTATCTTAACCATCTAGAACTTCAAACACCTTGAGACAAAATCAACAATATCTATCTTCATTTTGGCCCAAAAATAAAACTGACGGAGGTCTACGTGCATCTTCTTAACACCTAGATGAGTTGAGTAGGGTTCCCAATGCACCTCTGACATAATTAGGGTATGAAGACCCTCTGAAGAAGGAACATAGATGTGACCTAAATGCTGCAAGAGACCATCTAACTCAAGATAATAACCTGCAAATCTACCCTCCAAGGCTCTGCCTGACTCAACCTCAGACCTCACCTCTTGATACCAATAGTCTGTAGGAAGCACTACAAGGATCTGCCCCCTCAAATCTAATCCAAGAGTGACTACTAAAATCTCATGCCTCCACTGACTATGAGAATCTTCCAAAACATTCTCCTTACCCTGGATATACTTCACCTCAAATTCATACTTGCATAGCAACTCCATCCACCGCCTTTGCTTAGCATTCAGGTTTGGCTATGTGAAAATGTACTATCAACTATGGTGATCACTATGCAACTCAAAGTGATCCCCCAATAGAAATTGTCTCCATCTCACCAAGGCATGCACAATGGTGGATAACTCCAAGTCATGTGTGGGATAGTTCAACTCATGATCCTTGAGTTTTCGAGACTCATAGGCTATCATGTGAGAATTGTGCATCAAACTTGCTCCTAGACCCTCCAAAGATGCATCAATACACATCATGAAATCTCCTGTAGGATTAAGAACTACCAAAATAGGTGCACTAGTCAACCTCTCCTTGAGAGTATGAAAGGCTTCTTGACATTGCTTTGACCAAATGAACTTTTTCCCTTTCCTCTGTAGGGAAGTGATAGGGTGAGCTATCCTTGAAAAACCTTACGCAAATCACCGATATTAACTTCCTAAGCCCATAAAGTTGCAAAAATCTGAAACATTAGTGGGCTCAGGCCAATCCATGATGGCTTGGATCTTTGAAGGATCCATAACAATACCTTCTCCTGAAATAACATGTCCCAAATATCTCACCTTTGTCTGAAAGAATTAACAAATTTCCAAATTCACATATAGCTGATTCTCCCTCAAACACTGCAATACCTGCCACAAATGCTCCTTGTGCTCCTCCATAGTCCTAGAATAGATCAAAATTTCATACAAGAACACAGGGAAAAACATATCAAGATAGGTGTGAAACACTTGATTCATCAATCTCATAAATACAGATGGTGCATTCGTCAAACCGAATGACACAACAGTGAACGCATAGTGCCCATAGCAAGTGTGAAATGCAGTCTTTTGAATGTGTGCCTCAAATATATGCAATTGATGATACCCTGACTTAAGTTCAATCTTTGAAGACACCTTGGATCCTTTAATATGATCAAAGAGGTCAACAATCCTTGACAAGAGATATCTTTTCTTTACTATTACCTTATTCAGCTACCGATAGTCAATACACAACTGAAGGGATTCATCTTTCTTCTTCACAAAATAACCAGTGCTCCCTAAGGAGAGAAACTAGGATGAATAAATCCCTTAGCCAACAACTCTTCTAACTGAAATCAAAGCTCCTTAAGGTCTTGAGTAGTCATTCGATATGGAGCTCGAGAAATAGGTTCTTCTTTGGGAATAAGATCTATACTAAAATTGATGTCACACTTAGCTAGCATCCTTGGAATCTCACTAGGGAAGATGTCTACAAACTCCCTAAGAATAGGATGATCATTGAGGGACACTTCTCAACTCTCCCCTAACTCTAAATCATTAACCATAACAACAAACAATTGGCAACCTTGATGTATACATCTCCTTAACTAGACATAGAATAAATCATACGTAGTGAGATGGGTCTCTGAATGCCAAATACTTCTACCTCCCTGTCTGAATCATCTAAACGCTGCATTGATTTGTGATGGCAATAAATGAATTCTTGATTGAAAGGAAAAACAAGTGTGTGGAAACACTTTCCTAATGCTAAAACCATAGAGGAGAAGTGAAAAGACTAGTATTAAAACTTAAGATGCACACATACAAGATAAAAAGAGTGACAAAAATAAAGCATACAAATAGAGAAGACAATAAATTTACGTGGGAAAACCCTTTTGGGAAAAAACCCACCACACCAAGAGCAATCACTTTGTATTACAATAAAGCATTTACATACAAAGTTAGTAGACCTCTCTCTGACTTCCTTCCATGTATTACAATGCTATTGCAACATACATGGAATTCAGACTTTTTCCATCACCCCTTAGTGACTTCTTGTAATACACTCAACTATTACAAGTCTTATGTTCATTATTAAATCAACCAACCAATTGGGTGTATTTAATTACACCTCTATCTGACAAGAAAAACCAATCCCTGACCAACCACCCTGCAATCACACATCGGGCCACCCAACATTTACTTTTGTTTTCCATAATCAGGTTCTATCAACCACCAAATCGAACTTTGCAGTTAATGCACATATCACTTTCATATATTTAAACATTTGACCAATGTCAGTTGATATACTACTGCGATGTAAAAACAATAGATGAGATCGCGCCATGTGTCGTCACACTATTTTTCCATCACTTTGAATATCAAAGCGATCAACTGCTCCCCGAGCAACACCTACTGAGCTATCGCGGTATGGCCTAACGACCATCGCAGTATGGCGATAACCATCCGATCGTCTGAATGCTAGAGTCCACCAAGACACACGTATACATCTTGTGCACTTTCGAGGAATCAAAAGGGAATCTACAATATTCCCAACAAGCTTCTCTGAAACAACGACACGTGTTCGAAGCCTGCTTACCTCACATGGCACCAAGTGTCAAACACTAAGATAATTCCACTCGATACTCTCCTCAACTAAGCACAAAATAAAATGAGCACCGTTGGATTAGTCAAATCTCAACCCTAGATCAAGATCCCCATTGTCTGGTACACTTATGCTATGGTCCCCACCAATTCGCTTCCATCTGCCATTGGTCCATGGGCATAGCCCGGTGAAAAGTTCCACCGATGACCCCAAGTTACACCGACATAGCATATCATTCTATCGTTGAGACTACCGATCAGGTTCCACCGATGACCCCAAGTCTCACTGACACAATGCTTATTGCATATCAGCATATCGGTGAGACAACACATTGTCACTCACTGATATGCAATCATTGTGCCGATGAAGCTAAGGACCAATGTGTTGCCACCAAAGATAAAAGAATGACTTTGCAGTAGAGAGAGTAAATTCATCAAGTCCTTAATAGAGGTTCAAGCCAGCAAGTTGAGGCACATTTTCCAACAAGCTCCCACTTGATGAAGAATTAATGGCTTTCTCCAGACTTCATATTTACTAACAACCATAGGCCCTAAGGCCCAGTGAACTTGCACACCATTTTAACTTGTCTGTGCTCACTGACTTTGTCAATGCATCAGCAACATTCTTCAGAGTATCCACCTTTTCTAAACAGACTTTTCCATCCTCCACCATATCTCGAACAAAGTGATACTGCACATCGATATGTTTTGTCCTGGCATGGAAAGTTATATTTTTTGCTAAACAAATGGAACTCTGACTGTCACAACAAATAGTAATCTACCCTGCATCAAAACCAATATTAGAACACAAATGACTCAACCAAACAACTTCTTTGCAGGAATGAGTTGCTACCATGTATTTTGCCTCCCTAGTGGAAAAAGGACTACAACCTGTCACTTGCTCATCCAACTGATTGCACCGGCATTAACATGAAAGTGTATCCACTGGTGGATCTTCTACTGTCAATGTCCCCTGCCCAATCAGAATCCTCAAATCCATGAATGTTGAGTGTTCTCTATGAACCAACCAAATTTCCATGGTAACACAAAGCATATTCTGAAGTTCCCTTTAAATATCTAAACATTCTCTTCACAACATCCCAATGTGTCCTTCCTAGATTTTCCATAAAACGGCTAAGAACTCCCACTACTTGGGAAATGTCTAGCCTTGTACAAACCATTGCATACATAAAACTACTTACAACACTTGAAAAAGGCACCCTGGTCATGTCCTCCATCTCAGTAGCAGATTTTGGACAATATTCAATAGATAGCTTCGTTCTGTGCAAGACTGGAATAACTAGCTGCTTACAATCATTCATACCAAATCTGTCCAGAACAGTGTTAACATACTTACTCTGGCTAACCCAAAGCTTTCTACTTGTTTTGTCCCTAGTTATTTCCATCCCCAGAATATACCCTGCTGCACCGAGATCTTTCATTTCGAACTTTGTAGACAATTGAGATTTAAGATCAGAAATCATAGTCTTACTATTTCCTATGAACAACATATCATCCACATACAGGGTAATAATAAGCACACGATCATTTTCAAATTTATAATACACACAATGATCAGATTTTGATCTCACAAATCCCATAGACAACACAAAAGTGTCAAATTTCTAGTACCACATTCTAGGAGACTGCTTCAAACCATACAGAGATTTCTTTAATTTGCAAACCAAGTTTTCTTTACCTTTTTCAACGAAGTGCTCATGCTGGGACATATAGATTTCTTCTTCCAACTCTCCATGGAGAAACGTTTTCACATCCATCTACTCAATCTCTAATTCATATGCGACTGCCAATAACACAAGAAATCTGATAGACGTCATCTTTTCTACATGGGAAAATATTTCTCCACAATCAATTCCCTCAACTTGGGAATACCCCTTTGCAACCAACCTCACTTTATACTTTTCAACACTGCAATCTAGACCAGTCTTCTTCTTAAATACCCATTTATAGCCAATAGGCTTTTGCCCTTTAGGCAAAGGTACCAAATCCCAGTTTTTATTTTTCTGAAATGATTCCATTTCTTCATTCATGGCTTCCAACCAGGAATTTGAATCAAACATGTTAATTGCCTCTTTTATAGTCCTAGGCTCATCAATGCTAGTAATCAAAGTGTAGGAACAGTTTGAATTTAACATAGAGAAACCATACCTATCATGTTGTCATTTTTCACATGTAGACCTTCTTACTAGTTGAGGTTGTGGTTCTTCATCTTCAGAACTTTTAGAGCTGTTTGAACTCTCCTCAGTCTCAGGTACACCATGTAGTTCCTCTTTTTCTGGAGTCTGAGGAATTTGAACTACATCATTCTTCTTTTCTCTTTTATTTGTCTCCAACTGTGGATCAGCTACTAAAGGTTTTAGCTCATGAAATATTACAATTCTATTGTACATAACCTTCTTAGTATCAGGATTCCAAATCTTGTGTCCCTTCACACCAATTCCATAGCCGATGAAGATACATTTAACAACCTTGTTCTCCATCTTAGATCTTTTCTCATTTGGCACATATGCATATGCCTCACAGCCAAAGACACGGATATGTCTCAGATAGGGCTTCTTACCAGACCACACTTCCAAAGGTGTTTTGTCAACAAGAGAAGAACAAGGTGAATGATTTACCAGGTAACATGTTGTAGGCACAACCTCAGCTCATAAATTTTTCTCCAGACCAGTACTGCTCAACATCTTCTCGCTCTCTCCATTAACATTCTGTTCAACCTCTGAGCAACTCCATTCTGTTGTAGAGTATAAGGTGTAGTTTTATGCCTTTTAATCCCATGGTCTTTGCAACACCTTTTTAAAATCTACAGAATAAAACTCACCTCCATTATCCGTCCTCAAGAATTTAATTTTCTTTCCAGTCTAATTCTCTACCAAAGATTTAAACTGTTTAAACTGACTTAGCACTTCTAGTTTACTTTTAAGGAAGTATACAAATGCCCTTCTCGAATATTCATCAATAAAAGAAACATAATATCTAGAATTCAATAATGAAGGAACATTAACTAGACCAAAAACATCAGAATGAACATAATCCAGTACACCAGAAGATTTATAAGGACTCAAATAAAATGAAACACGATGTTGCTTCCCATAAATATAGTGTTCACAAAAATTGAACTCAAGGTTACAATCATCAAGCCCTTCAACAAGATTTTTATTTTTCAAGGTTTTTAAACCTTTCTCACCTATGTGACTGAGTCTATGATGCCACAACATGGTATTCTTTGTTGGGATTTTCACCTCCAAGGCATTTGCACCTAGAAGAGCTTCACCATCCTTCTCTACAGGAGCAACTTTGCTCGACTTTACAGAGACGTTGTTACATTGAACATGACGTGCATCCAACTTGTACAGAGTGCCAATATGTAATACCCCTCCATTTTGCTTCTACTTTCATGTTGTTTATGCTTTGCTTGGTTTACAGCTACTGTGATACTGGACATATTTTTATTATGATATTTTGATCGCTACTCTTGAGCGACAAACTATTACTATGTGATGTGATTATCTGATTTGATTTTACATGCTTTGATGAATGAATGTTAACAGTAGAATTATCATGTGATTATTTATGAAACTATTGTTATGATGATAGTGTCAGTCTTTGATGAGTGTATTGGTGAAGGAGACGGAATTGCATCACTCGCTTGCGAGCGCCCTGTGATTCCGATATTTCTTCTTCATGGTGTGAATTATATACTGCATATATTATGTTGATTATTGGATTACAGGTTGCAGGTACTGACATCGACTCCACCTGGTTCCACAGGTTTGAGCATGTCGATCCAACGGTTAAGTTGAATGGGAGATAGTAGCTTGGTAACATGTGTCAGGTCTACACCCTAGCCTTTGTATGTCGTCAGTTCTGATGTTTGAGTCATGTTGTATCCTATTGGATGTTATGTTATGTTTTGAAATGTGTTGAACCTTTAAATAGTTCTTTTGAAAATTTCATTGGCTGGAAGAAATGTTTATTTTATAGTATATTAATGTTATGCTTATTGGTTAATTTTAAAATGATTATTGAAATTAAACTTAAATTAATTAATTAATTAAATTTAAATCTCAAGGATTAAATTTAATTATTAAATAATTTTAAGTAAGTTAATTAAAGTTAAATTATTTATTTAATTAAATTTAAATCTCAAGAGATTGGATTTAGTTATTAGATAATTTAATAATAATTAAGGAAGTGTATTTGATTATTATATTAAATTAAATCAAAAAAGGGAATTATGTGAAATTGAAATTTTAATTAAAAGTCAAAGTTAGGGCCTTTCAATAAAAGGGAAATGAAATTAACTTGTAAATTCAATTTTTGCATTTGAAAGTGAATTAGGGTTACATTAGGTTATGTTTGGAATTGTTGTTTTATAAGTTTAGGGCAGAAAAATTTGGGGATTCTTCTTGCTTCATTTTTTTTTGTTGGAGAAATTTTTGATGAAAGTTTAAGAAATTATTTCTGGTTGAGGAATTAAATTGAAAAGGGAGAGAAATTCTATGAAGAAGGTGGAACTGGTAGATTGAAGCTTGCTGGAAATTTCTTGGCATTGTGGGAAAAGAATTGTGAAGAGCTCAAAGGAAAGTCTGCATCAATAATCTTGGTGGCTGCAAATAACCAGGTTTTCTTTTTTTATTTTCTTGTTTTAATATTCCTAGTTTAACCTAGTTTGTTTAAATTTGAAGAAATTTGCAAATGGGGAATTTTCTTGAAACCCTAGGTTAAACTCCATTAATTTGATATTCAGATTTATTTATTTTGGAAATGCAAACCCCCTTTTAGGAAAAAAAAATGGTAGAAAAGAAAACCAGATCTTTGAATCAATATTCTTGTGTTTTAGGAATTTTGAGAACACAAAGGAAAGGGAATGGTTTCATTTGTTTTCTGAATTTAACCTTTGTTTGGAAAGTTTTCAATGGTTGTAAAAGAAAATTATTTTTGATTGTTTATACATTTTTTTCTTCAATTACCCTAGTATTGAAAATTCTAGAAAAATAAATTACATATATAATAAAATACATTGCATATACCATTTTATGGAAATGATATGTGCAACCTATAGTATTATATATATAAATGTTTTTGTATTTTAAAATTTGATTATGCCATTCTGTTGGCCGTGTACGGCCTGGGCATATCGTACCTGTGTACGAATTTTATTTCGCCCGAATTTGTTTCATCCGTCGAAAATTTTTATTTTGAAAAATAAAATAAAAAAAATTTATTGTTTGGTGGGGGGCTCGGCCCCCACCCCTTGGCTTATTGGCGCAGTGGGTACGCGCAGCACCCACTGGGCAATGCGCCACTCATACAGGGGACGCACTGTCCAATGGATCTGTAGCCCCCGCTACCCCGGCCGCTGTACGTTAGTACAGTCGGCACAGGGTACGCCGACTGCGGGTGACCGTAGTCTGTGTACTGCGGACTGTCACATCCGCGTTTGTTTGGATTTCATTTTTTTTTTAATTTTTATTTATAAAATTTTATTTTATATTTGTTTTTTTTAATTTCGTTAACTTTATTTTATTTAATTTTGGTTTTATTTTATTTTATTATATTTTGTTTAATATTTTTTTTTTATATATATATTTGTATAATATTTAATTATTTTTATATATATAATATATGTATTTTTTTATATTATATTATATATGAATATATATATATAATATTTAATATACATATAGTTATGTATAGCATTTAATTAATATTATATATAAGATATATGAATTTTTAATTAAAGATTATTCTTGTATAATCGATTTATTGGATCAAGATGAAATAGTGATTTTAATAGTGCATATTACTATGAGGTGTTTCCTTCTTGTAAATGTGTATATTTTATACCTTGCTAAAACACGAGGGCATTCAGCAACTTAGACATTTAACTATAGTCGAACTCATTATTGCTCAGGATTTGATATAGTTGTAGAGATTACATTTTTAATAAAACATTGTTTGGTTGACATAAAGTCTTGAATGAATTATTTTACTTTGCTGCGAAGAGCATTAGATTAGGAACATGGTTTTAGAATAACCAAATGTAGCATTTCCTTTTCCAATGCATGAGTTCATTGATGTACCCTTTTACTGAATAATTTGTAAATGATTGTTGAGAAGTTGAGTTGTGAAGTCTTCCAGTTAAACGTGGGTCATTCCCTTGTTAAAATAATGTTTTTTGATTTCCTTGGGTAGTGTTACATTTATCTTGTCCTCCTGGGTATTGGAGTGGAATTCTTTGTATTGCCTCCTAGGATTGGAGAGAGTTTTATTGGTTCAATTCTGTAGCACTTGAGTAACCCTTGGAGTTAGTTTCATACTGTGTTATCCAATTAGAAGAGTGGATTTTGTTAGGGGCCGGAGCCCAAAGAGGTAAACCGGGAAACCTTCAGAAGTGATTTTAACAACTGAAAACTAAAGTAAATATACTTAGCAAATTAGGATGTAGTTCACTTTAACCAAGATAAATTAACCTCACTCATAGGCACAAGGGTTTGTTTAGACTTGGGGTGAGTGAGAAGGCCTGGAATGGCAAGATCACTACCTTGTCCTTATGAAAGGTAGTTGATTTCGCTTGAGTTAGTATGAGTGCCGGGATTCGGTTGAGGTCACCAGGATTTCTGGAGCCTATGAAGAATGCCCAGAGGATATCTCATGACAAACCTTGCGATGACACTCTGTCTAGGATAACACCGTGTTTTATGTTGTGCGCATGTTCCTTTAGCACACTTGATTATATCATGTCTGGAAGCAATGTAACCTTGATTAGTGTTTGTTTATTGTACATATGTGTGGTTGAGTCAGTTTGTATCAGTATGAGTCTGCCTTTGGTTTGAGGTGGTAGGTTTCTCGTCCATGTTACTTGGTTACTATCTCCTAGCATGGGGGTTGGTCCTTTGGGTACCACATGGTTGGGTGGAACATGCACCATAACCGTTGGGTCCCCTTGATCTTCAGTACTTGGTGGCGAGTCTTCTTGATGGACATCTCTCTTTGCTTACTTTAGGATTCTTGTACTTTGTATCTCATGATGTAATGATATTGTTTACCCCTCTTATGTATGAGGTGGATCTTGTAATATTTAGACTTATGTATTTGTACTCATTCTGGGAATGAGGATTGTAATAGACCTTGGTAACTGATTTATATAAATGAATGCTTAATCTTCATCTTGTACTTTTCTTTGATGTAAAATGTTATTACTTGTATATTTACTTTCAATTGAATTTTAAATGATGTAATGTAAATGGGGTTTTAAGTAATCTCAGTTATGTAACCCTAGGGGAGGTTGTCAATTTAAGTTGAACATGTGGGTTTAATTCACTTCTTTTTCTTCTTTTAAAAAAAAATTTAGTACGCTTGTTTAGTTAATTGAAACTTCCTCTAGGGTTGCATGGCGGGGCATTACACAATACGTATACCCTTAGCTAGCACCATAGTGCCTCTAGCCATCTTACATCCTTTACTTGAGAAAGAAACTTCCACACCAGCATCATTAAGCTTACTGATAGAAAGTAAGTTATGAGCCAAACTTGGTATGTGTAGTACATCACCAATCCCTTTGATTCTTCCATCAAGGAGTTCTATTTTGACTCTTCCATGACCAACAATCTCCAATGTTGAATCACTTGCCAAGTACACCTTTCCACCATCATAGTTTTTATACTTAGTGAACCACTCTCTATGAGACGTCATGTGGAAAGATGCACCTGAGTCAACCAGATAGACATCATCTGATGCTTGAGTTGTCAAGGTTGCAATGAAGGCATCTACATCACTTTGAGAAGAGTCATTGTCTAAAGAGTTATTATTATTCTTCTTCTTCTCCTTACAATCCTTTTGGATATGACCAGGCTGCCCATAGTTCCAACATTTCACCTTGGAAGTTTTACCAGGAGACTTTGATCTCCCTTTAGAATTGGATTTCGACTTCTTGTCCTTCTTCTTACCTTTCTCCTTCGATCTACCCCGAACAACAAGGGCCTATTTGGCCATCTCTGAAGACTTCCTCCACATC
This sequence comes from Sequoiadendron giganteum, assembly GCA_007115665.2. Classification (NCBI taxonomy): domain Eukaryota; kingdom Viridiplantae; phylum Streptophyta; class Pinopsida; order Cupressales; family Cupressaceae; genus Sequoiadendron; species Sequoiadendron giganteum. Next base: position 643,804,625 of record CM021104.1, on the reverse strand, counting down.
TCTTCTAATAGAAATGAGGCAACAACATCTTCCATTTTGAAAGTAGTGGTCGTACTTCCAATAGCCATTACAAGATGATCCCAAGTGTCAGGTAATGAACATAACATGAGCGTGCAACGATCCTCCTCTATCTTCACACCCATAGACACCAACTGAGAAAAACCCATATTAAATAAGTTCAGATGGTCTACAACAAATGCACCTTCTTCCATCTTCAAGGAGTATAACTTCTTCCTCAAGAATAACTTATTTACTAGAGACTCTCCTTGATAAATATCACTAAGCTTCTTCCATAACGAAGCTACAAACTTCTCCTCATGGACATTCAAGAGTACAAAATCAGCTAGACTAAGTCTTATCAGACCTCTCACTTTTCTATCTATGAGGTCCCAATCTTCTTGCTTCATACCTTGTGGCATAGTTTCAAACACAACAACCCAGAGGTCTCTATCCACAAGCAAGTCTTCCATTTTTTTTCAGTTTCCACAAGTCAATGTTTCTGCCATTGAATTTTTCAATTTCTACTCTACCTGATGTACTCATCATCTCAAATAGAACTAGGTTCTAACTTTGCAAGACTCGCATTGGAACATTATTAGCACAAAAAACCAGCCTTACTAACAAGGATAACACAACTGGATAGGCTCTGATACCACTTGAAAGGAAAATCAAGTGTGCAGAAACACTTTCCTAATGCTAAAACCATAGAGGAGAAGTGCAAAGACCAGTATTCAAACTTAAGATGCACACATATAGGATAAAAAGAGTAACAAAAATAAAGCATACAAAAAGAGAAGACAACAAATTTAAGTGGGAAAACCCTTTTGGGAAAAAAACCACCACACCAAGAGCAATCACTTTGTATTACAGTAAAATGTTTACATACAAAGTTAGCAGACCTCTCTCAGACTTCCTTCCATGTATTACAATGCTATTGCAACATACATGGAATTCAAAATTTTTCCATCACCCCTTAGTGACTTCTTACAATACACTCAATTGTTACAAGTATTACATGCATTATTAAATCAACCAACCAATCGAGTGTATTTAATTACACCTTTGTCTGACAAGAAAAAATGATCCTTGACCAACTGCCCTACAATCGTGCATCTGACCACCTAGTATTTACTTTAGTTTTCCATAATTAGATTCTGTAAACCGCCGAATCGAACTTTGCAGTTAATGCACATATCGCTTTCACAGATTTAAAAATTTGACTAATGACAGTTGATATACTATAGTGATGTAAAAAAAACAAATGAGATATTGCCACATGTCAGCATGCCATTCATCCATCACTTTGACTATCGAAGTGGTCAACTGTGCCCCGAGAAATACCTACTGAGCTACTGTAGTATGGCCTAATGACCACCAAGGTATGGCGATAACTGTTCGATTGTCCAACCACTAGAGTCCACCAAGACATGCGTATACATCTTGTGCACTTTTGGGGAATCAAAAGGGAATCTACAATATTCCCAACAACCTTCTCCGAAAAAATGAAACGTGTTTGAAGCCTACTTACCTTGCATGCCGCCAAGTGTCAAACACTCAAATAATCCCGCTTAGTTCACATGAGTTCATCGGTACTCTCCTCAACTAAGCACAAAATAAAACAAGCACCATTGGATTAGTCAAATCTCAACTGTAGATCAAGATCCCCATTCACTAGTACACTTATGCTATAGTCCCCACCAAGTCGCTTCCATCTGCCATAGATCCATCGGTGTAGCCCAGTGAAAAGTTCCACCGATGACCCAAAGTCACACCGACAGACCATATCATTCTATCATTGAGACTACCGATTGGGTTCCACCAATGACCCCAAGTCTCATCGACACAACTCTTATCTCATATCGACATATCGGTGAGACAACACATTGTCACTCACCAATATGCGATCATTCTTCTGATGAAGCCAAGGATCAATGTGTTGCAACCAAAGATAAAGGAATGACTTTGTGGTAGGGAGAGTAAATTCATAAAGTCCTTAAGAGAGGTTGAAGATAGCAAGTTGAGGCACATTTTCCAGCATCGATGAGCATCCAACCAATCCATGTGCAACACTATGTCATAAGATCTTAGGGCTATGATGCGAAGATCCATTATGGTAAAGAGAGTACCAATCTTCAAACCACATCCATACATGAGGGACTCTACCACTACTTTATATTTGGAGTCCAATTCAACCTATCACCTAACATCCTACTTTGTTGTCGCTAGCCCACAATGCTCCACTAAAGAAGGAAATGAATGAATCAAAAGTACTATAGTAAAAAAGGATAGAAACACCAATACCCTACAACTCACTTGTGGTCTCAAAAATTGTGTCATGATGCTTTGCTTGGTGGTTATCAACCACTACAAACACTTTGTGAGACCTTCCTGCATCACCCACTACCGGCTCTGAGGCTAGTGACCTCTAATTGAATCCTATTGTGCTCTTTTATGGACATTGCCTAGCTATATGGCCCTGATGGCTGTAAGAAAAACATCCTATGCCTCTGCCATACCCCCTTCTGCCTAAGGGTATAGTGGATTGTTGGAAGTTGCCTCTATTTGCTATAGACTATGTGCTTTGAGTTGGATGGTTGGGATGATAATTCTTGGCTCGTTGCCAACTCTGGTGTTTCCCAGACTAAGAACTACTACCTTGCTAAAGCTAGAAGTTCTTAAGTTTTGAATGGGAATGTTACTACTGCTTCTATTGCTAACCACCCTTAATAGGTGCATGATGGCTCCTAGAGGAACCTACTACCTGAGACTGACCACCTCAGGACCCAAAGCCTACTAAAGGTGCACTTCCAATCTATACACCTGGATGACCTCCTAGTGTCATGGCTATATTCTCCTCTACTATTTGAGCCTTCTCTACTACCACCTCCATGGATTTTGGCTCAAACACACATACTCCCCCACTGATACAGGCATTCAAACCCCTAATGAAATACTGAACCAACATGGCCTCATCATCAACAATACATGCATACTACTTAAGATAAAAGAACCTATGCTCATACTGCTCCACAGACATAACCATCTACCTCAACTCATGAAACTCATTAGCGTGACACTACTTCCCATGGTCTAATAAAAACTAAGCTTTGAACCTCTCCAAAAAAATCTCCCAAGAAACTGAACCAATATCCAAATGCAACTTATGTTCCTCCAACCGCCACCATGTAGAAAAAAAACCCTAAGGTGCATGATGGCACATCTCACCTTGGTGTTGTTGTCATACAGATGCATGGAAAAACACCTATCCAAATCTATCAACCAAGTCTCAACCTCCAAGCCATGAGTAGAACCATCAAAGGTAGGAGGGAATTCCCTCAAGAGATCCCTCATATGACCTACTAAAATAGTCTCCTTCTTAGTTGTATCATCTCCCCTCCTAGGGGATCTTTCTCTCTCTCTCTCTCTCTCTCTCTCTCTCTCTCTCTCTCTCTTCCCCTATTGATTAACCTCCTGTCTAGGGCCTAGGTGTGAAAGGAACTCCTCAAGCAAATGATGTAATTGAGCTCCCTCTAACTTTGATTGGCCATGATTTTGACCCCCGCTTCCCTAATCATTCTGAGAGCCCTGCTATTCCCCATGATCACCCTCATGGGAACTCTAAGAAGGGGTGTGTTAGTGGTTAGCCCCATGGCCACCACCTCAACCTCTACCATGACCCTAACCTCAGCCTTTAGGCATCTTCCTACACAAACACCACCAAAGGACAAGTCTAAGGTTGTTAGGTGAGGATGGCAAAAAAGGAAAACATCATCTCCAGGGTTTAAGCAACTAGGACAACATAATGGGATCATATAAAATCAAAGTACCCAGTGTTAGAACTTGGGCTTTGATACCAGGTGTAATGCCCCGCCAAGGAACCCCAAAGGACAACACTAACTATGACATAATAATGAAACAATATTTTTTTTAAAACAAATGACAATAAAATGCATAACATATTAATCTAAAACTAAGGTCCTCTAAGGTTCCTCAACTGTGGTACTCACAACTAAAATTCAAGATAGCTAGAATCAAGGTTCCTTTACAACATCACATTAAATTATTTTACATTACTTATTTTCATAACATGTCAAATGATAATAAACATTAAATAAAACATTTCTAGTCAACTAACACATGCACGATATATCACTTTACAATATTCATCAGAAGGAGAATTCTTCAATAGATGTTATATCATTACAATGATTACATCAATGATTCCCTTAATACATGTGGGAAGAGTACATCAATTTACATAAGAGATATAATGGATATATACTCCAATATACAATACATGAAAGGTCGCCTTCTTGAACTAGAACAAAAAATTGGAACAAGAATCCATAGCATGATGAGAAATATCTAGGCACACGAACATGCAACAAGAACACCCAATGGAGGAAAAATCACCAACCTCCAAACCATGTGGAACCTTGAGGTCCACCCCCTATGCTAGGAGATAACACAAGATCCCACATCATACCAATAGTTAGGAAAGAAATTGTAAAACAATCAAGGGGTACACATAGAATCCAACAGAACACTGTCATTGCACCAACATCACTTACAACAGTGACTTCACTTCCAGAGGCACTCACATAATGAAAAGAGAAATTACAACTAGGGGATTCTAGACTACAATAGGGAGGAGTGCCATCGCATGGCCTTGGCATGGGTTTTCTTGGTAGTCTCTCACTAAAACTCGACCTCCATCTATGGTTTTTTTGGTAAACCTCTCACTATGTCCTAACCCCATAGGGTGACACATGCAAAACCAACATTCCTTTAGTGAGGAGAAGGAATTTGATCTTTCCAACCTAGCCTTCTCAACCCATCCTTAGCCTAAATGAGCACTACAGACATGGGTGAGGCATCCATTATCTTATTTAATGTGAATTCTACCCATCCCCCTAATTCATTATTGAGGTTATCACTAGATTAAGAAACCCTCTAATGGGTTGTCTTGGACACCACTTTGGGTTCCAACCCTCATTGAGAGCCACTTTCTCTACTTGCAACTAGTAAACCCTACACATCAAGCAATGAATTTACCATCTTGTACATTTAGCATAATCACACGAATCCAAAATACAAAGCAAGGCATTGATCATCTTGTGCATTCATCATAACCACATGGACCCAACAAGGATATGGGGAGCAACACCCTTAGGGCTTACAATTCTCACACTTTATATAACTCTGAACATTGGCAAACCACTCTCCAAAGTGAAAAAATCACAAGAACCATCAACACATTAAATACCCCTTCCTAGGCCTCTAGAGACTGAGCTTAACCAACTTAAAAATGACACCTACTTTCAATAATTACACAACACTTATACATTATTAAATATGCACAAACACTTAATCCAAACATTGATAAATATAAAAAAGTATTCAATACATTATGGCCATATAGCTAATCTCAATAATACAACATTAATTCCATACACTCATTTTCACTTAACTAGATAATTCAAGATTACCTACCTCAAATAATCTATATTTACAAATAACCACAGTAACAATATTTCACTAATTAAAAAGTACACAACAATTTAATCAAATAACTATAAAGGTAGGTAATATCCCCTTACCAACTAATTGGTAGTTACACAGAGATTCGAAAACATTTTACGCTAAATCATATGATCTAAAAAATTTAAATTAATTTACCTAGCATTTAATCTAAAAAATTTAAATTGAATTACCTTACATAGTAATTTTATAATTTATACTATAAAAGTTATAAAACAATCAAGATTCAGCAGATTAATTAATGAAAAATAAACATTTCCCTAATTCTCAATGATTCGAATATGAATTAAATCAATCCTCTTTAATAATTTAACCCAACTTATTTACCTTTAACAATTTAAATATTATTTTGGTTCTAACCATCCAATTTAATATTTTAATTTAAATAACATTTATTTCCACAATCTTGACATACAAAAACACTAATCCACAATTCATTTATGTATCTTAATATATATACATATACATATATATCATAATATGCATAAGATACAATCCAAAATAATATTATACCTAAATATAATCATATATATAAATATAAAAATATATACACATACATATATATATCTATATAAAATAAACCGTAATATTGTTAAATCCATTCGGTAAGTATATAATATCAATAAGAATGAAACCCAAACACTGTCAATTTCCATCCGATAAGAATCTTACTAACCATAGAAAGGAAATCATAAAAGAAAACGTTATCAACACCATTTATAATATAAATTCATCAACTCATAGTATAAAGAATGCAACATATAATTCACATTATCCAAAAAGCATATCCGAAACCTATTAAAATAAAAACATATCATTAAATTTATCATTTTAATACATACAATCTTGGAGGAATGCTGCACAGGTAGCAACGAGAACTCATAGGGGAAGGCACAAAGGTGAGATCTATTGAAACAACCTTAGAAAATTTCAAGCGAATGCAATTAGCAGGTGTAAATCACTGCCTCATAGAGGAGGCACCAACCTAGATAGAATACCTCAAATTGATGTCAACGTGGAATATAATGGTTTTAGGATATGTACAAAATGGATTCGTCGAAACTTTCAAGAAAATGTATTTGACAGGTGCAAAGCTGCATGCAACAAGTTAAGGGCGATGCACTGTTTGATAGACGACCCCAAAGGGACCTCATCGCATGGAAGGAAAAGATTATGGGTTGCACCCAATTTAGAATTGTTGAAAAGGCTTAAGAAACTTTCAGGAAAATGCAAGTGACTGTTTTGCACCAAATTTTCAAGGTAGATGGTTTGTACGTAGGTGGGTGAGGATAGGAGGCATGCCACCCTTAGACAAAGTGCCTCAAAGAAATGTCATCTGATGGAATGCAATGTTTGCAAGATATGCACAAAATGGATTCATTGGAAGTTCAAGAATGAAAATGGAAAGGAAAAATGATGCCATGGAATAAAATGCTTGTAAGTTATGCTGACATATTTATTATTTTCTTTAATACATGGATAAATAAAAGTTACACTCATAGATGGAATAAAACAATTACATCCAATTTCAAAAATAAAGAGAATAATTAAATGATTGGATTACGCACATAGGCAAGCAAATGTAAATGAGAGGTCAAGATCCAACCTGGATCTAATGTTTGGCGGGATTGTATTGATGCCGAAATCCCAACTTGACTGTGATATCAACTTCTGATTCCTCTATCTAGAAAATCAAAAGCCCCACTTCCTAACCAAAATCATCAATAGAATGAAATTTTGTTTACAAAGATTTTCTTCCCAAAACCCCTGAATCAATTTTCTCTCCTGAGAAGCTCCCCCTAATTTATAGGAAAAATCAACCTCTCTTAAATTTAATTAAGGTTAACTCTAATTTATTAATTTACCGATTCAAAACAACTCGTTAAATTATAATTTGGTTTCCAATTTCACACAACGGTAAAATCCTTTATCGATAATTCTTACATATTATAATTAATTACATTGCCCAACCTTAATTTATTTACTTTATAATATTGTTTATTAATTTTAACTTTATATTGTAAGGTTATTTTATTATTAACTAAAATCATTTATTCATAAATATGTGTTTATATATATAATTATCAAATATACCTTCTCTTTTATTTAACAATTAATTTTATTGCACAATTTAACCAAAGACCTTTATCTAGCAATTAAATCAATCCAAACCAAAATCCAATAGTTACCTAATAAACATCTAGGATCACAAAAAAAACCGTAAACACACTAACCAACCAATGAATGATACTGAAAAAACAGAAAAGGTATAAACCTAAATACTCATCCCCTCCAAGGATGATGGCTAGGGTAGGGGACCAAGTGCTATCTCTGAGCCACTATTCCATTGGGTTTCAAGGCATGCTCAGACCTGTCAATTTAGGTGGAGTTGATGCCTAGTACCTACAACCTGTAGCACACAAAATGGTCATGCATATACATATACACATAATTAGGCACACCGTAAAAGGAAATCGTAGCATCACAGGGCACTCACAAATGAGCGGTGTGACACTGTCCCTTTCACCCAAACACATTATTAAGAAAATCACCAAGTAATCACATCAACTCATGACAATTAGGTACATAACAATCATGATAGAACAGTCACAAGGTAATCACATAATAGTCATAATCAGATAATCACATAGTGCTCATGATAGGGTTAGTCCACATAATCAAATAGATCCATATTCTAATCACAACATGTGCATAAACATCAAATATCATAAATGTCGTCAAAGTATCATCATAGCAATAGGTCTAACATCAAATAATGTATCAAAGTGTCTCATAAAAAACAAACCATCTATCAATCTATCAAAGAATAATATGAGAGGCACTACACTTAAAGTCAAGAATATAATAATGAAGGAGAAAAAGTGAGAAAAAAATATATAATAAGAATAATATTCTATAAGGTATGTCTCTATTGATAAGTTTACTAAATCTATAAACCATATATATTTTTTAGTATACCTCCTATAATGGAACACTCATATAATCTAAAAATCATCAAACTATAAGCCTCTAAAAATATAATAATTTAAATCTAAATATAATCTAAATTTTTATGCTATATAAAATAATAAACCATGTATCACTAGAAGATATCTAAAGTTGTGCCCATTGAAAGTGTATATTGCACTAAAGATTAGCTAGTAATAAAGAACTATCATTTTGAAATTCCTTAGATATATATTATTAATCAAATCCATTATGTAGTATTAATCAAATTTCATTCTAAAATTTTTAGCATTTGGAGTTGGTATTGGATTAATAAATGTAAAATTTGAACTATAAAATTTAAATAAATTAAATGTGATATTTAGTTTGTGTTGATGTTATAGCAACTTAGGGCTGCACTTCCATTGCATGAACTCCAAGAAGAAAGCATAAATTAAATGAGTAGCCATTCGGCTATTTAATTTATGTCAATAATAAATATCAAAGCATAAAGGGCTGACCCTAATGATTTGCATATATCTCTTATTGTTTGGGCCGACCTTATTTATATTTAATATTTTATTATGTTTCTCTAAGAGGGCCAACCTAAGTGAAGAGGCGCCTGATTTTGTATAAGTACAAGGTCTTTCCTTGTCATTTGTAATCAAGTTAAGTTCGCATTTCCTCAAGCAAGTTCGCACTTAGACAACAGATTATCATCTTGTAGCAATAGACCTATTTCAAGGTATTTCATATTTGCACTTAGGAGAAGTGTTATTGTATCAAATTCGCCTATGTGCTAGGCCTGAGTTGTAAGTAGATTTTTGCTCTTGTTCTACTTTATATAAGAGATTCATTTGCTGGGTTTTTCTCCCTCAAGAGGAGGGTTTTCCTAGGGTATCTTGCTGTGTTTATTGTCTTATGTGTTGCAATATTATTAAGTTCTTTCATTGTTTAATCTGATCTAAGAAACATTAAAATGGTATCAGAGCGGGTGTGAAAAAGATCGTGATCAGATTTAGTTTGCTACTCTCACCTTATTCTTTTTCAGTCTTCTAAATTTCTCAAAATTGTGAACGGCCTGAAAATCGAGGATAGACTCAAAGGAATTTCGAACTACACATCATGGAGGTTCAGGATCATGCTCACATTGGAAGAGAATGATTTGGCTGAGTTTGTGAAAAAAAAAGTTCTCGAACTTGAGAAGGAAGAAGAGAAGTTGCAGTGGAGGAAGAAAGATACTAGGGCAAAGAAAGTGTTGGTTGATTCCGTCAAAGATCATATTGTTCCGATTGTCTTCAAGTTGGATACTGCAAGGGAGATGTTCAAAACATTGGAAGAGATGTATGAAATCAACAACACCAGTCGTGTCCTAACCTTGAAGCAACAACTACTTCACATTAAGATGGCGAAAGAAGAGTCTATCATCACCTACTTCATGAAGATTTCCGAATTGAGAGATCAACTCTCTACCATTGGTCATATTGTTGATGACAAGGATTTGACCATGATTTCTCTCAATGGTCTTCCGCTTTCATGGGAGTCATTTATTCAAGGAATCAGTGCAAGATCTAGACTTCCCAAGTTTGATCAATTGAGGATTGACTGCATTCAAGAGGAGTCGAGACTAACGACAAGGGGCATTGGTCAAAGTTCAAAGAATGAAGATTTACATGTTCTCGCCTCTTAGTCAGCGAAGAAAGGAAAAGTTTGGAAGAAAGGATTCTTTAAGAGGAATCGAGATAATGGGTTAGATGGTGCTCCTGTATTCAAGAAGAAGTGGGACCTCTCTCGTGTTCAATGCTTTAAATGTGACAAATTTGGTCACTATGCGAAGGAATGTCCTACCAGGCCTAATCAACATGCTTCATTTGCAGATGTGATTGAGATCGCTCCCCAAAATGATTCTAGTGAATTTCTACTCTAGTCATGGGCCTATGTTCAAGCTGTGAAGGTTGTGAACTAAGCACAAGAGCAACATATCATACAGTGTCCACCCTTCAGAATATTTAAGAGATAAGTATTCTTTGTTTTTTGATTGTATTACTATTCTAGGCTAAAATTCAATTTTTTGAGTTATGCAAATCTGACATTATTTACTTAGGATTATTCTTTAGATTTATTCATTGCAAGTAGGACCATGCTAATTTGTGAAGATTGTCTTTTGTTTTGCTGAGATTAGCTCTTCTGTGAAATTGAAAGAAAGACATGTCATGATTGATGAATTAATTATCTATTACTAAGGAGATTTTGAAATCCATGAGATAAGTATTGCATGGTTGAATAATGTTCATTAATTGTTTTTGTAATTATTAATTCATGCTATAACATTGAGATAACCTGAGCATCAAGCAATCTGCATCTAGAAAGATTGGATATCGAAGTCATACCGAATGAAGAAATGATCAAGCTTGGAGTCATAGCTTGCAATCATTGGACTATATTGATGGATGAAGATATCTCTCAAAGTCAAAGTACCTTTCAGGTCATCATTGTGTTCAAACTATGAAAGGTACGGATTGATCTGAGCTCAAGTTCAACGTATCACACTGTGTCCAACATTTGGACCTATCAGAATAGTTAAAAAGATAAGTATTCTTTGGTTTCCTAGTTATGTCATTTATTTATTCTTTGGATCTTGTAATTAAGAGAGATAGTAGACTCTCTTGAATTCTGTTGTGTTCACTAGCATAAGATCTTATTTTCCCTCATGATATAACTTGTACGATTCTAATCTTGATATTTCTTTGGATAATTATGGACTGTTAGTAATCTCTATCTAAAATGCTTCCTGGACAGGTTTAGGGGGAATAAGATGATAAGAGATTACTTAGTGATGAAAAGCTTGAGGCATCTTATGAAGAGGTCATGTCAACCAAAGAAATGATCAAGAGGGAGTAAACACTAGAGGGACTGAGTTGGTGGCTAAAGGGAGTACATCTCCAGAAGTCTTCTTTGCAATCTCTGAAGCCGGGATCAAGAGGGAGTTCTATGACTCACTGAGAATAAACAAATGTTGTAGGCAATCTTGATCAAGTGGTTGATACAAGTGATTGAAGATTTAGAGGGAGCCTAGTGAATCTAAAGAAGTTGGTTGTGTTTCTCTAGATGTTGTTTCAGTTGAGGCCTGCGATGATATCCTGGTTTAATAGGAAGCAATCTTCTGCGGGACTGAGTACAATAGAGGCTAAGTACATTATAGATTGTGTGGCAACTCATGGCTTCGAAAGTTCCTTGCAGGATTGGTTGAACAAGTATTGAAGCCAACTATCATCCTTTGTGTTAATCAAAGCTTTCTTTTTTATGCGTTTCATGACAAAACTAAGCATACCACTATATCAGAGATATGATATTGAGAAAAGATATTCAGCACTGATGAGCAGATGGCAGTCATTCTCATCAGGCATCTCTTTAGGATAATGTTTTTGTACCTTCGAGACAAGCTTGATGTGGTGGAGAATGAAGTCCTAGCTGAGAGGGAGTCTCAGTATCAGTGATCTTTAGAATTGATAATACATTTCTCTATTAAGAGAGATTTGAGGTGCAAGTCCTTGATAATACATTTCTCTATTGAGAGAGATTTGAGGTGAAAGTCCTTGATAATGCATTTCTCTATTGAGAGAGATTTGAGGTGCAAGCCCTTGGTAATACATTTCTCTATTGAGAGAGATTTGAGGTACAAGTCCTTGATAGTGCATTTCTCTTTTGAGTTTTGAGGTGAAAGCCCTTGTTTCCACCCTCTGGGAGAGCCATGGTGGATGTCATGTGTGTGACTCCATGACAACATCACGTGAGGGAATCCGTGATGATTTATTTGTGCTTGTGTATCACCCTCTAGAGGAGCCATGGTGAAAGTCACATTGAGGTGACAACATCACATTAAGTGATGAGCACTTGTTCATACCATCTATGGAGGTAGCCAAGATGGTTGATATCATGATGAGGTGATATTCTATTTTGTTTTCATATTGATATGATGTGTCTTGTGCAAGTGGAAGTATCATCCCTAGCTGAGAGGGAGTGTTGATGTTATAGCAGCTTAGGGTTGCACTTCCATTGCATGAACTCCAAGAACAAATCATAAATTAAATGAGTAGCCATTCGGCTATTTAATTTATGTCAATAATAAATATCAAAGCATAAAGGGCCGACCCTAATGATTCACATATATCTCTTATTGTCTGGGCCAACCTTATTTATATTTAACATTTTATTATGTTTCTCTAAGAGGGCCGATCTAAGTGAAGAGGTGCCTGATTTTGTATAAGTACAAGGTCTTTCCTTGTCATTTGTAATCAAGTTAAGTTCACATTTCCTCAAGCAAGTTCGTACTTAGGCAACAGATTATCATCTTGTAGCAGCAGACCTATTTCAAGGTATTTCATATTCGCACTTAGGAGAAGTGCTATTGTATCAAATTCACCTATGTGCTAGGCCTGAGTTGTAAGCAGATTTCTGCTCTTGTTCTACTTTATATAAGAGATTCATTTGCTGGGTTTTTCTCCCTCAAGAGGAGGGTTTTCCCAGGGTATCTTGCTGTGTTTATTGTCTTATGTGTTGCAATATTATTAAGTGCTTTCATTGTTTAATCTGATCTAAGAAACACTAACAATTTGAAATTTGGATGGAATACGAAAATCATGACTCTATACGAAACCCTCGAGAATGAACCTTTCGGATCGACCTCGGTGCATTTGTTAGGGTTCTTATTAAATTTAGATTAGGGTCTCTCAAACAGATCCACAACCCTTCAAGTAGCCATTTATAAAGTTTCTAACTTGCTTTCAAATAAATTTCTAAAAAATTAGGGCAATAGAATCCATAAATACATTTTACTTTGATTTTTTAACTAGGGTTTGCATGCACTAGGACTCAATCACTTCAACTGCACTGTGCTTCTCTTTGTCATCTGTCCTTTTCTTTAAAACTTGTTTTAAAATGAAATTTGGTTAAGTGTAATGACTCAATAACCTTGTGTCGTGACCTAATTTCACATTGAATACCCAAATTGAAAAGCTAGTAAAAACCCTAACTATCTGCATAGTCAACTTCAAGTGCTCCACCAACTTTCACATTTCATTATTTTTTACTAAAATTTTCTCCAATAGACAAAACAATTAAATTACACCACATATCCTCATGCTAAAGAATCAACACTATTTCTTTGGCAGGGGATGGAAAATTTCCATTAAAGCTCCCCCTGAGCCAAAGCTCTCAACTCAATTTATGGAGGAAACATCTGCACCAGATGTTGGTACAAATTCATCCTTAGCCTTAGTCTCTTCCTTCTTTCTCTAGATCTTATCCATCCCCTTCTTTTTCTCTACCAAATCAATCTTTTATACTAGATCATTCTTCTTTAACAGATTATCCTTTTTTGTATTTCTACTTCTGTAAAACTTAGAAATGTGTCTACGCCTAGTGTAATTGTAGCATATAACATTATTTTGACCAATCTTGCTTCCATTCATTCTAGATCTGCATTTATTGGCTTTATGCTTAAATCCATTGCATGTATAATAGTATGCGTTGAAGGATTGAACTGTTCTACCATTGTTATAACCATTCATCATTTGAATTTTGCATTCACTAGCTCTATGACCAAATCTCTTGCATGTAAAACATTGACTAGGAAAAGATGAAAATTTTTGATTCATTCTGTTTCTACATTTTATCTAGCCTTATGTTCAAATTTATTGCAAGAATAACAAAAACCATTAAAACATGGGTACCTTTTTGAATTTGGTTGGCTGACCAATAGTCTTCTAACTTCATTCCTTTGATTCTAGATTTTCCTCCTATTTTTCTTCTTTTCTTCAAACTTCTTTTTAGACTAGCTTGTTGTCTTTGACTTTATCCTATCTCAAACCCTAATCATTCTTTATCTTTGGAACCTTTCTGATTTATAATAATTTCATCAAGTTTTGTATCTAACTCATCTTGAATTTGTCTTCATGACTCCTTTATTTTTCAAGATCTGATTTGAGATTCACAACTTCTTGTTCAAGCTTTGTGCATTCTTCAAATTTTCTTTTCACCATTGCATTCAAGCATTCTTCAATTCTTTTTCTTTCTTCAACTTGCACCTCTAGTCTGGTGTTTATTTAATTTGCTTGCTTCAACTATTCACTAACCTCCTTATGCCTTTCTCTAAATTTCTTGATTTGTTCTCTCAATTTTTTGATGAATTCATCTACTTCTTTGACATTTTAATTTAGATTTTTATTTTCACCTTCAATTCTTTCTAGATCTTCAAGAGCAACTTTGAGTTTTGCATTTATGACAAAAATACAATCTTCTTCTATAGATCCAATAATAGGAATCTCTTCCAGAGGAGTAGGTAATCTTCTAACAAGCATGTGTTCAACCTCCAAGATCTTCCCCAAGTAGTTAAGCTCCTTCCAAGGAACCAAGCTCTAATACAAATTATTGAACACCCAAAATACTGAGAGAGGGTTGAATCAATACTTTTTTAAACCATTTAAACATTTAAACATCCAATACTCATAGCATGCTCAATTTTAGTAAAGAATAAAAGCATGAAAACATTCAAAAATACAACATAGCACATGAACACAGATTTTTATGTGGAAAATTCAAAATGGGAAAAAAATGGTGAGGATGAGCTCACAATATATTATAACTAGTTATAGTATATTAAAAAAGTGCTAATTGCAGGTGGACTCACTTCCCACTAAGAAGTGAAAGGGATAGAAGAGATTGGGGATCGCAACCAAATTTGAGCTATTAAATTATATCTAACACATGCATGAAATATAGTTCTAATGAAGATTAGAATACATAATCAAAACTCTTCATACCGATTTAAATAAACACTCTACTCTGCTCTACATTCACTCTATATTTGCATAATTCACTTCCACTAACTCCTATCATATATCATCCTCCTCAAAACAATAAAAAATATCTAACTTATATATTTTCTTCACCTATAATATCAATTAGGTCAACCTAATTAGATGTAATATACAAAATATAGCTTTTCGGCTCAAGATCCTTACACACACGCTTCACACCAAGATTAAAACCTTAAAATTTTTTAAAATAGGTCAACATTGACCTAAAATAACACCCACATAATAGATCATAACATACTCAACCTCCACAATACATCCAACTCATTAGGTCAATACTGGTAATGACCTAATTACAAAATTAGCCAACTATAAACCCATATCTAGATGCACGGTCCTCTTAAATCTATGCCAATTGGAATATGCACTCATCTAACACCTATCAACATATCCAAAACTTTGCAAAGCCAAAATCCAATCTGTAGAGAAGTGTGGACTCATCAACACATATGTACTACACTAGAAACACCCGAGACTACCAAGTTGAACTTATATTACTCATAACTCCAAAACCAAAAACCAAAACAAGGTTAAACTATAGAACTATGATCTTTTACCAACCAAAAAAATTATGTTCGAAGCACAAAACTAAATCTTCATCAGTGGACCAATGCAGACCCAAATACTGAATCCCTTGTACAAAAAATCACATGAATCGACACTTAGTCAATTTATTAAATAATTGTCTTCACCAAATAAAAACTTCTTATAGAATTATCTTTTGTAATCATCTTCAGTTATTCTCATGACACCCAAACTGATCTACACTATAGACTTTGTACCAGGATACAATGTTGACATCAATGAAAGCACTACAATGCATAACTATCTCCCTTGAGCTAATTCACATACTCATGTTGCCAACAAGTTCATCAATGACATCTCCTTATTATTCTAAAATAACACATGTATCTCACTAAGGTCTAGATCTTGCATGAATTGGCTTGATTGATTGATGTTTTATTTGATGCTTGAATTCTTGAAAGCAACATCACAATGTTAGCTCCAAAACATGACATGAACACACATAAAATTTGATATGATGATATGATCTTGATTGTTTTTGTAGATGACTTATAAATATTCTCTTTAATTCTCTTGATAATAATATTTTCTCATATGAAATTTGGGTTTTGTCTCTTTAGTTTGAATTGATAAAATAACCATGTATTTATAGGTGTTTATCTAATTTCTTGAAAATTAGATTCCACAAGCCGACATTTGAAACTTGAATTTGAATCATTAAAAGGATGCCAAAAACATATTAAAGATTGGTTCTTTCCACTTAAGGAGGACCCATTCACCCTTGCTTGAATGGGTCCTAGGACCTAAATCCAAGACACACAATTTTCAAGGATTTTTAATTACTATTGACAATTGTTTAATACAAGTTTCCCTTTCATAAAACAAGAATAACAAGGCTTTGGAATGCATAATTTTATAAATTAGGAACTTAATTAATTCTAATTGTGTGTGTGAATATGTGGACTAAACTAAAGAGTTAAAAAAACACACCAATGCGACATTGTATCAAAGAAATCAAAGTTAGAGATAAGAAAATTCTAAATATAGCAGTTTCTTCAAACACGTCCCATTGTCCTCTATCTCCAAGGATTCGTTGTAAGCTATTAGCTCTCAGATTGTGTAAGCAACAACTTTGGTAGAATGACAACTTAGAGAACGAGATTATACAACATGCATTTATATTGCTAAATGATATGAGATGATTAAGCTAAGATATGAAACTAAAATTCTATGAAAGATAAGATGCTATGCTCAAGAAAATAAGATTGCTAAATGCTGAATAAATGAAACTATAATGCTCACACTATATTCACTTGAATTCTAGATCTAAGATCCTTTTCAAAGCAAAAAGAGGTTGTATTTATAGACTTTTGGAGGCAAAAACCTAGTTGGCAAAGATTGACGGTTGAAATTAAGCATGTCAAGATGAACTGTGAAAGATTGGGAAGTTGAGAGAAAGATGGAAGCTAGAGAGAAAATGGGAAATGTTTCCTCCTACACAACGTCTTCCATTCAAAAATGAAGGAAAGTTGCCATTTGACCATTTTAGTTATGAGGAGTTAGTTGGTAGTTGAGGATAAATCCATAATTAAATAATTAAGTTATTTAATTATATGTGACAATGAATTTAGAGGCTTCCATAGTTAAATAATTAATATTTAATTATGTGTGAGAGATGAAAAAGGTGTTTAATTAAATATTTAGAATATTTAATTATGTGTGAAGTGAAGAAAGAGTTTAATTAAATATTTATAATATTTAATTAAATGTGGAGTGAAGAATAATGAATTTGGAAGAATACTCTTTTATTTGAATTTCAGGTAACATGATAATTATAAATAAATTATTAAATTTATTTAATTAATTAAGAGGAAGATTGAAAATAGTAATAATTAAATAAACCTATTTATTTAATTAAAGTAGAAGCATTAGAAAGTGAATGATATAAATAAATAATTAAATTTATTTATATGTAGATGACTTTAGAACATTAATTAAATAATTCATATTTAATTAATTATCAGGCTTGATTTAATGTGACCATTTTTAGATGTTTACATTTTTCCCCTCTTTGAAGTGATGTGTTTTATGCATTGCTTCAAACAAAAATTCAGATAATGAATTTTTTTGCCCCTGACTTTGAAAAATTGACTGATGATGCTATATGCCCCCTTAGGAGATAAATCATGATTTTGAAGATTTTGATGATGAGTTGAAGATTTTGAATGATTTGATGGAGATTCGTCGATTTATCTCCCAAAATAGTGCTCAGTGTGGTGAAAAATAAAAATAACCCTACCTTATTTACCACATTAAAAGGTGGAAAAAGGTAAAAGTCATTGTCATTTGGACAATTGCATTTGGGGAAAAGAGAGCTTTGCAAGAGGAGAAATTGAGATGCCGATCTACTACGAGTGACACAAATTCGAGTGAGTGTGCTGAAATCAGCGACCAACTTTATATGGACCTTCGGTAAGATCATGAAACCTTTCCTTGTGGATTTTGTTTGAATTTCGCATGATTTTTGGATTTTTGAGAAATTTGAAATTCCTGTTTTAGCGCATAGGATAGGTAGAATAACGCATATAAGTTAGCGTTTATATGCTACATAGTAGCAAATTTAGCTAATAGATTAGCGCATAAATTTGCATTTTAGCGCATAGGATAGGTAGAATAACGCATATAAGTTAGCGTTTATATGCTACATAGTAGCAAATTTAGCTAATAGATTAGCGCATAAATTTGCATTTTAGCGCATAGGATAGGTAGAATAACGCATATAAGTTAGCGTTTATATGCTACATAGTAGCAAATTTAGCTAATAGATTAGCGCATAAGCCAATTTAGCACATAGGTGTGATAGATTAGCGGATAGGTTTAAAGCTCGTGCATAGGATGATCAAGTAGCGCATAGATTTAAGGATTTAGCGTACTTACTATATTAGTGAATAGATTTGATCATTTAGCGCATCCACCTTATAGAGTAGCGCATATGATGAATTAGTGAATTTAGCCTTTGTTTTAGTGCATCCATGGATAAATTAGCGCATTTGATGATTTAGCGCATAGATAGTCTGTTTTAGCATATCCATGAAATTTAGTTGATTTTGAATGTTTGAGGAACAATTGATGATTTCTTGATCTTTATTGCTATATTAGACAACTGATTGGATGAAATTGAGTAGTATCAAGGATAATTGATGTGATTTTGATGATGATCTGATAATTTTTTTCTCATGTTGAAAACAAATAGTAAAATGATTGATGTTGATGTTGATTCTGATAAATTTGCTTTCCCAAAATGAAATTTAACAAATAGTTTAATGATGATGATGTGTTGTTGATTGGCTAATAAATTTGTCTTCATGCTTGATGAAAAACAAATAGTTAAGTGATGATTTGATACTGATGTCAATTTTGATAAATTTTCTTTCATGTTTAATGAAAAAAAATAGTAATGATTGATTTGCTTCTGATAAATTTGCTTTCCGAAATGAAAAAAAAATAGTAATGATTGATTTTCTTCTGATAAATTTTATTTCCAAAATAAAAAACAAATAGTAATGATGATATGATTCACTCACCTCATATGATTTCACATGATTGCTTGATTTTTTGATTGATTGATGTTCTTTTCTGGTGATCTGATTGACTGATATGAATATGATATATAGGAGGATTTTAAAATCCTCCATATCAGAGAGAGATTTCCCCACACTTGGGAGATGATTCTCGGATTGTCCCAGTAGGAGGTTGGGGTTATTGCTAGATTTGGTTTGGGTTCACTTCTAAGGATCCCATAATATAGGGTCAAGAGGGCACTGTTGACAACGTTAGCCGAGCGGTGGCATAGTGAGCATAATACGTTTCACTTTCCCATTGGAGAGATCACAGTCACACCTAAGGATGTGTATAGGATTCTAGGGATCCCAGTTGTAGGTGAGCTTGTGATCTATGATCACAAGGAGATTGGTGGGACCGATGCTCTGCGATGATTGTTTCAAGATCCGGGTATTACTGGTTATGAGATCCCATGGAGAGAGATGGTTCAGGGTTATGCCCCACTCCCTTGAGTGTTAGCTGGTTTCATTGGTGGCTTCTTGTGTCTTGACCATAGGTTGAAGGGACTGTCGGTTGGTTGGGGTTAGATATTGGAGGACATGATCCTTCATCAAACTAGATATGCATGGGTTTCTTGTATGTTAGACCATCTATACCACGATTTACATTAGGTGGTATAGACAGATGGTAAGATTATATCTTTTAGGGTGACACTTCTACAAATTTAGGCATGAAAGAATATTGCAATCACCCACCCCTTTGCAGGGAGAGATCATCCCATTGGGTGACCATATATTTATGCTTACACAAGTCCACTTATCTAGCCTAAGCTAGGCAAGTTGGAATACTAGAGGAGAGTGCTTGATGATATGGACAGTGTTATTTGGAGGTCGTATATTGATTGTGAGGCTTGGGATGAGGATGATATTGAGCTGCTGTATTGCAGCATATCGAGATATATGATTGAATGAACCCCTTTTATTATCGAGACAATTTGGCCAGGTACAGGTGATTCCACAGGGGGTTTCCCATTATGCCAGATGGCATGAGGATGTTGTAGAGTGGGGTCCATTTATCCCATATGAGGCAGCCAAGGTAGAGTACATTTCTTTACAGTCAGAGTTTTGGGATTACAAGATGGATATTTTGGATGCCCATATGACAAAGGAGTATGATGCATACTTCCATACTCATCTATTCCCTAGGTTGACTAGCCCAGATGGGCCTGCCCCACTATTAGATGGACCAGCATTGCAACGGGCATGAAGAGCACCACATCCATAGGCATAGGCATAGGTAGGGGCACAGGAAGAGCAACTCGACAGAGGAGGAGAGGATTTGGGTGGTGGTTAGGATATGGATATTGACCGGGATGAGGGGGAGGAGGACAATGATGATGATGATGATGATGGGGATGATGGGGGTGGTGGAGAGAGATTCTTCTTTGATGTTCTATTTAGGACCAGGCCCAGGACAGTGAGGGTAGTGGAGTAGCCAGTTGTAGGCCCTTCACACATTACCATCAGGGCGCCATCTTGAGAGAAGTATGGACAAATTGACACTTTGCAGACATAGGTTTAAGCTCTCCAAAGCCAACTAGCTCAAGCATAGGCTAGCATCTCACAGTTATAGACACAAATGGCACAACCACCACCCCCAGACACACAAATAACCCAGCTGGTTGCAGAGAGGGATAACTTCAGACAACGATGCCAATAGGAAGAGGGGATAGCAGAGAGGTTGTTGAGATCAATACAAGGTACCTCTATCAAAGAGGTTGTAGCAGAGGGGCTGGAGACTGCCTGAGAGTGTGAGTTTTATAGGATGAGGTACCATGAGGCAGTGCCCCCTGAGCAGAGGATAGCTTATGCTAAGTCATGCACCAGATCTCGCACCCACTCACATAGTCATACCAGGAGTACTACCAAGAGTGTGGGTCAACCAGCCAGATGAGAGATAGGTGGTACCAATGGCAGAGATCCCACCAGGCCTACTACTTCTAGTGATAACAACAACCATGGTCCTCACTCAGATGCTCCTCAGTGATGATTCTATATACATCATTTTTTTGTCACATTTTATGTATCTCTCTTGGACATTTATTTTGATGAGATTTATATGATATGCGGTTGTGGTTTCGATATGCATGTGTCTTTTATTATGCTATGATGGATTTTTATGTATGCATTTTTACATCTATATGCCATGTTGCTTATGATTATGATGATTCATGATTATATCCTACTTATGATGTGATGATGATGTTTATGCACATGATATGAATGATGATGATGCTTATGAATTTTATATGTTTTATTATTGGTGAATATGAAACATATATTATGATGGATGATTCAAACGGAATGATTTTTTTGATGTATGGAAAAATGTATTGATTATGGATGTGATGCAATGTATGCATTTTATTCTTTTCCAATGTATGGTTATGTATAATGATGCAATGAATTTTAAATGAAAAATGACAGTGATAATGAAAATTTCATGGTAATGATAATGAATGAATGATAAAATGATGTGAAAATATGATATTGATGATATGATATGATATGAAAATATGATAATGAACATGAAAATGATGATATAATGTGAAGGTGATAACGTAAATGATAATGCAATGATATGAAATGATGAGATGAATATGATAATGAATGATTGACGTGAATAATGATAATGATAATGAAAATGATATGAAATATAAACATGGATGATATATGATAATGATAAAATGATGTGAGCAATGAAAATGGTAATGATATGTATATGAAAATGGAAGATATATGATAATGATAAAATGATGTGATCATGAAAATGGATGAAAATGATATAAAATATAAATGTAAAATGAATGATACATGTTTATGAAAATTTCATGAAAATGAATATTAAATGATATGAATCTATTTGTAAAAATGATAATGATAATGATCTGATATGAATAGATGTGAAAATGACATGAGACTAATACTGATAATGTTATGATATGACATGGAAAGTGAAAATATGCAAATGATAACACAAAATGATAATGCAAAATGCAAAAATGGAATGAAAATGATATGAAACTAATAATGATAATGATATGAAGATGAAAAATGATAAGAAAATAATATTTGCAAATGTCCAAGTGTACTCAATCGTTGCTTCAACAGAGATATGTATCTTTTTCAACCTCTAAAAGGTGTTATATGACCACAAAATGAATGCAATCTATATGAATCATGAAATCCTAACTATGCAAAAATGAACTACACCATATTGTCATTTTGTGAGCCAATTTTATGCTTGTTTATAATAATTGAGCCTTTTGATATGTTTAAAGTTACTACAAGCATCATAGGGTAGATCTACCCTGATAATGTCCTGAGTACAACTTTCATGAGGTTTGATATAGCAAGTTAATATAAGAATCGAGGTATAATTGAACCAAGATGGCCTGAATATTGCTTGCGTAAATAGACATAAGTTAATCTTTTTCCTATGCAAATCCCAAAATTTCATCAATGATACTTTTGTAAACCATGTCTCATGACAAATTTTCATAGTAATAATAATTAACTTACAAACAACAAACAAAGAAAAATCATACTCCTTCCTTACGACTCCAGTTTAATACATCATTAAGCCACTCTAGAGATATGATGTTATCAAGTTTCAAAAAAATAGTTCAACTTATGCTTTAAGTATTCAATTCATTTTATTCAGATTAAGATCATCCAGATTATTTCAGTTTCATTCTATGACATGTCTCATAGTTGTTTTGACTAGGATTGATTGGATATTTGATTGTTGATATGATATTCTAATACTTGACGCATGTTGTTATTTGTCTGCCAAAAAGTTCAAAAGCCAATTGCCCCTAGCGAGTTTGCAATTTAACTCTCAATTAGACACAACCTACTGTTAGGAATATAAGCAATGATCATCAAGCCATGATAAAATCCTTGTCGTCTTAAGGGAATGTTGTGCACATGATGTAAATGTGATGGCAAGGGATGTATTTGGTGCCGATAAAAATGGCTATGAATGAACGATGCAGGATGTAACCTAATAGATGGAAGAGCCAACTAAATCACAAATAGTGCCTATTTGCTAGGTTTTCACCATTTGTTCTTATTGTCCTTTTTCCTATTTTGTGATTTTTTTGCTAATACCAAGACGCCTGTTTGCCAGGTTTTCATCAAGACAATGATGTTTTTTGATTTTTGATTTTTTTTTTTTGTATTTTTGATCTTTTTTGAGTTTTTTTTGTTGTCACCAAGACGCCTATTTGCCAAGTTTTCATCAAGGCAATGATTTTTTCAGGACATTTTCTAGTTTTTATGATTTTTTCATGAATTTTTATGTTGTTTTTGGATTTTTTAAACATAGAACTTCTTCAGATGGATGCTATTGATTGGATCTTCAAATAGGTCCCCTTCTAGTGTAGATAACTGATAAGCCCCTGGACCATATGTTGCACTGATGATGAATGGACCCAACCAATTGGGCTCAAACTTTCCTTTCTTCTCTTGATCTTATTGGTTGCGGGGATTTTCCTTCAGGACCAAGTCACCCACTTGGAATGTTTGTGGTATGAATCTGTCATTATAGTTCCAAGACATGACTTGTTGATAACCCTTTAAGTGATTGGCTGCACTTTGTCATCTCTCATCAAGTAGCTCTAGTTCTTGTAGTCTTGAAACTCTGTAGTCCTCATCAGTTATGAGTCCCTTCAGTGAGACTCTAAGTGAGGGAATCTCAACTTCTAGTGGAAAGATTGCTTCTTCTCCATAGACTAAGGCATATAGGGTGGCACCTTTTAGCATGTGAATACTAGTTTTGTATACCCACAAAGCTAGATTTAACAAGACATGCCAATCACAGTCGGCATCATTCATCGTCTCCTTCAGGATCTTCAGAATTGTCTTGTTTGAAGCTTTTGCTTGGCCATTTCCTTGTGGATAATAAGGTTTAGAGAGCCTGTGTTGGATATGAAATCTTTCACAAAGTCCATCAACATCTTGATTCTTAAAAGGTCTTCCATTATCCATGATAATGGAGATGGGAATGCCATACTGACATATGATATAATTCAAGATGAAAGATGAAATATGTTTGTTGGTCACTGTTGTTAATGGAACAAATTTAATCCACTTGGTAAAGTACTTGGTGGTCATGATTATGAACTTATGTCCATTTGATGAAGATGGGTGATTTTTTCCAGCCAAATCTAGTCCTCACTGAGTGAAAGCCCATGCAATAGTGAAGGGTTACAGTTCTTGAGTAGGAGTGTGGATGAAATTTTCGTGAATCTAACATTTTAGACATTTCTTCACAAAGATGAAGGATTCCTTTTCCATGGTTGGCCAATAATAACTCATTCTGACAAGTTTCTTAGCCAAGGTTAGTCCACTTGAATGCATCCTACAAATACCACCATGAACCTCTTGGTAAGGACTTTTCGGATTCATTACGTTCAAGAAATCTAAGGAGGGCACCATCAAGACCATGTCGGTATAAGGTATCAGTGATTTGGGTATAGCGAGAAGATTGGTGTATAAAATTTATTTTCTGATTCCGGGAAAAATCTGAGGGTAAGATAGTATCTTTTAGATAGGAATAGATTTTTTTGTACAAGGGAGAATCATAACTAGTGACATGAAAAATGATTTGGGTTTTAGGATTTTCATAGGTAGGGGAAAATAGTTGTTCCACCAGGAATTCATATCGAGCTTGGTTTTTTGACAATTGTAGTAGTGACACAATTGTAGCCATTACATTTGCAACTTTATTGTCGATCCGCGAAATTTGCATGAACTTGATCTCAACAAAATAATTCTTGAAATCATCTACCATGTTTCTATATGACATTAACTTGTCATCTTTAGTCTAAAATTCATCATTTATTTGATTAATAACAAGTTGTGAGTCTCCAAAAACTTGTAGCTCTTTGATCTTCCAGTCCAA
The DNA here is from genome assembly GCA_007115665.2 of Sequoiadendron giganteum. Taxonomy (NCBI): domain Eukaryota; kingdom Viridiplantae; phylum Streptophyta; class Pinopsida; order Cupressales; family Cupressaceae; genus Sequoiadendron; species Sequoiadendron giganteum. The sequence goes on along the minus strand of CM021104.1, from coordinate 643,779,210 downwards.
TGCTATTCTCATTCCAATGAGCAATGCCTCATACTCGGCTATGTTATTTGTGCAAGAAAAAATCAACCAATAAGACTTTGGAATGGTATGTCCCTGAGGTGTAACAAAATTAATTATTTCCCCTGAGCCATGTTGTGTATAGGACCCATGAAAATAAACTGTCCATGATTGCTTGGTCATTGCTATGAAAACATCAGCGTCAGGAAATTCGATGTGCATTGGATGATTTGTTTGCAAAGGTGCCTCTACCAACTGATCTACTATGACCTGCCCTTTGATTGCCTTTCGATCCACATAGTGAATGTATAACTCACTTAGGATCATTACCCATTTAGCTAACCTGCCAGTTAAGGTTACTTTGCTCAAAAGATACTTTAAGGGATCAATTTTAGCCACAAGTTTCACTATATGAGCCAACTTATAATGCCACAACTTTTGGGAAGCAAACACTACTACCAAACAAGACTTTTCAATGAATGTGTAGTTTAGTTCATGGCTTGCCAAAGTCCTACTGATGTAATATACTATGCGCTCTTTTCTTGTTGTGTCCTCTTGTGCCAATAATGCCCCCAAGGATACTTCTATGGAAAAACTGTACAGTATGAGTGGTTATCCTTGTACTAGTGGGATCAATACTGGTGGGCTCATTAGATAATGCTTGATCTGATCGATCCTGCTTCACACTTGTCTTCCCATTTGAACGAGATATTTTTATGCAAGAGATGCGTGAAAGGAAAAATCTTATTTGCCAACTATGCGATGAACCTCCTAATGGATTGTAGTAGTCCTTGCAATGACCATAGTTGACTGATGTTCCTTGGTGGTGACATCTCTAGGATGGATTGTTCTTTCATTGGATCTGCTTCTATTCCTTTTTTCGACACAATATAGCCTAAGAGATTTCTTGATTTTACCCCAAAGACACATTTCTTGGGATTGAGTTTGACTTTAAATTTTTCCATTCTAACAAATATATTAGATAAGATATCTAGATGTCCCTCCCTTGTGTTTGATTTTACTAAGAGATCATCTACATAATCCTCCATGAATGTTTGCATCATGTCATGAAAAATTGTAGTCATTGCCCGTTGATATGTCGCTCCTACAGTTTTGAGTCTAAACGACATTACATTCCAACAATATGTACCCCAGGGACATGGGAAAGCAGTCTTATCTTGATCTTCAGGTGTGATCTTTATCTTATTATAGCTAGAAAGCCCATCTATCAATGAATACATGGCGTGCCTAGTTGTCAAATTCACAATCATGTCAATATTAGGCAGAGGAAAATCATCTTTTGGACACACTTTATTTAGATCATGAAAATCTATACAGATTCTGATTCGTCTGTCTCACTTCAACATTGGTACAATTTTGGAGATCGATTATGCATAGTCAATAGACCGAATGAATCCTACATCCAACAACTTCTTTAATTATTCTTTGACTAGCAATGCAACATGTGCATGAATTTTTCTGAGCTTTTGTTTCACAAGTTTTTCTCCTAGCATTATGGACAAATGGTGCATGATAAGATTTGGATCTAGTCCAGGAATATCTGCATATGACCATGCAAAGCTTATTTGATTATCCTTCAGGAATTCTGTAAATTTTGGGATTTCTTCCTCTGCCAATGATGCAACAAGTTGCAGTATCTTTGGTTGTTCCGCAGTGCCTATATTGATTGCTTATGTTGGTTCTATCAAAATAGAATATCTCTCCTGATAGTCCTTAGGGAGAGTGTCAATTTTCTCATCTTTTAGTGCCTTTGAAAGGTTTTAATAATTAGATACGCTCTTTAATTTTGCTTTTCCATGATATAATACTACCTTTTTTTGGTTTTCACCATTAGATCTATCTTTTATATTGTTAATTTTATAGCTACGAAACTTAACACTCTCCTGCTTGAGATTTTGATCATATGATTCACTGGTGGAACCTATTTCTGGGTTGGAGGAACAAATAAAATTTACAATGGTTTCGTCATCAAGAAAGATTGGGATATCAATTGGTTTAGTTTGTTCCCAATCAATGAGCTCGGGATAAACCAAAGGCAAGGGATAATCTGGTTGGGTGAGGTCACTGGCAGTTAAGGTCATATAATGGTTATCATTCTCGCTATGGGGAAGATCTATGATGGTATCCTCCTGTTGATTATCTGTATTTCTTTGAATCGAATCATCATCACTTGAGTCATGGTCGCTTTGAAGTAAGTACTCAAGTGGAGGCCTTGAACTTTCTCCTTGTGTGAGAATGGGTGTATATTTTTGTATAACATCCACCTATTTGTCTCTCTAGAATTCATCATTATAAATGGTATCCCATTCATACTCATTTGAATCTATATCAGAATTCTCCTGCAATCTAAGAATTGTTTTAGTTAATTCTTCAAGGGATTTGTTTAAAGCTTCTTCTTCCTGGATTTTCTTCAAGGCTATTTATTTTTCATCTTCACCATACCCAAGTCTTGTCTTATCTTTTGGATGCATTACTATAGGTTGAATGGGCTCTACAATTCCTTCTTTTCTTTTTCTTATGGGGCTAGTTCCTTCATAACCCATTCTTTTCATTATTATATAGCCTTTCCCATATTGTTCAGTGGGCAGTTTGATATGCTAAACAGATTCATCCTCATCTTTATATAGCCAATCGAGGATAGCTCTATCTTCAACTTCATTTTATTGAGTGTATTCCTTGATGAAGCTTGTGTTCTTGACGTGGAAGTTGTTGCAACTTGTTGTGTTGATAAAGTAGGCTGACCACGTGACCTTGGAGAGATAGGTAGGTTAGAGAGACATATTGAATATTCTCCTACCCCATTATCTTTTAGTTGCAGCTTTGTGCAAAAGATTTTTATCAATTCCTTTGTTTAATCACTGTGTTTTGAGGCAGAAACAACAAGAGCCTCTCTATTATGTGGGACAAAAGTGTCCTGAGTTGTTCTAAGGTTAGAAAAAATCTGACTATTGTTATGATCCACAAGTATTGTTATTTCCTATCCATCATAAGGAAATTTTAGACATTGATGGTATGTAGATGGTACCACTTGCATCTCATGGTCGACCCAAAAGTATTTTATAAGATAATTATCGATCCAGAATGTAACAAAAAGTGTTCTTTACAATAGGTCCCACTTTGATAGGTAACATGATGAGGCCCTTAGAAGCTCGTTCCTCATCATCATATTATTTGGTTGTGAAATTTTTCTCCTTGGATCAATAGACTCTTCAGAATACCCTAAGGCAAGAACCAATTTTAAAGTACAAATATTTAGACCAGCTCCCCCATCTATTAAGACACGTCTGATTTGGGTTTTATGAACCATGACCTCTAGATAAAGTGATGAATTATGGGGGTGAGTCATCGAGGCATCATCCTTTTCAGAAAAGGATATGCATGTGGGTGAGTACAAGTGTCCCACCATGGATTGAAATCTGTCAATATCCAAATCAAGAGATACGATTGTGCCAACGAGATCCTTCTCCAAAATGTTCTTATGTGTTGACGATATTTTAAGAAGCTCCAAGATAGAAATTTGAGTCGATGTTTTATGTAATTGATTGACTAAATTGTATTGCCTTGGAGGGGGAACCATTGATTTGGATGAACTTTCTTCTACAACAATTTTAGCCTGTCCCCTTGTTGTTGCATTAACTTCCTGATACTCTTGCTTTCCTTTGAGTTTGATGACGTTGACTTGTTGGTCATCAGTGTAGATATGATTGATGCTGGTGTCCTAGACATGATTTACATTTTTGACTTTGTCACATGAAGATTCCCCTTTTTGATAATTGGGGAGAGGGTCTTTGAATTCCTGATGATCTTTGTTGGCATTATGTCCCTCAACAATTATAGTACGGTTGTCGATCAAATCCTGGACCAATTTTTTCAAACCTTGGCAATTATTTGTCCTATGACCTTTACATCTATGGCAATCCCAATAATACGAGTCATTCCACAATGGTGGTTTGATTCACGGCTTATAATCTCTTTGCGGTGGCAATGTGATCACGTTTTGATTCAAAAGCTCTTTGAGAATTGATTCAAGAGACCAGCCCAAGGGGGTAAAACTCCGCCGATTTGAGAAAAAACTATGATCTGGGTGGATTTGAATTTTGATTTCTGCCAAGATTATTACCATGATTACTGGCCATATTTCCTTGGTTGAAATTGTTTCCCTGATTGGAATTGTCATTTCCTTGGTTAGTGGAATTTACAAGATTGTTGTTGTTGCGTTGAATACTCGATACATTGAGAATGGTTGGATTTTATTTCACATTGTTGGCATCTACTACCCCATCATTTACAACATTTGTTTTCTAGTCTAGAATCATGATTTATCATTTTTTGTTGTTGTTGTTGTGATACAAATTTTGACCATCTTTGTCGAGCTTTAATACTCCTCTCTTGACCAAGGTTCCTTTAATGGTGATCTCATTTTCAATCAATTTCTCAAAATGATTGAGAACAATGAAGATTAAGCCTATAACTCATTTCTTGATTTAGACTATCAATAAATATTTCCATCTTTTCCTTTTCAGGAAAATGATGGGAATATCTTGCAAATAACCTTCTCCATCTTTGTAAGAACGTGATGGAGGGTTCCCCAGTATTTTGCTTTGCTTTGCACAAATCAAGCATGGTTATTTGATGTTGTATATTGTAGGAGTATTGAGATATGAATTTATTCATCAACTCATCAAAATTTTTGATGGGGGGACTGATTTTAGAAAGCCACTCCATGGAAACAATCACATCAGGTATGTATCTTCATGAGAAAATTCCAAGATCATATTTCAAAACTCTCTCACATGATCAATATGATCCATTTTCCCATTGTATCTATCAAATTTTGGGATTTCACAATGTTTTGGAAAAAGAATCATGTTGAGATTCCTATCAAAGGGATATGGGCATATTTCTTCCAAAACATATTTCTTGGTTGTGCCCCCTTGTATTTCTTTATTTTATCCTTGTAGTGTTCTTATTTTTTGGGTAAGAGCACTAAAATAATTTAAGGGGTTTCAACTCTTCCAGGATCTTCTCTAATCTTATCTGTATTAGAATCAGAGGGTAGTTTAGCTCCTTGGTTTGCTAACGAAAGAAAATATCTTTCTTTGTTCTGCTCTAGAATTTTGTCCAAGAGAGTATGAAATTATGGACCCTATTCAGCCTCTTGAAGCGCTTCCTTGGTTATTTCATTATCATTTGAATTATTCCTAGTATGAAACCTATGAAAAGGATTTTCTTCCCTATCACCCATGTTGCCAAATGGATTTTCCTTTTTGTCTTCTTCTTGGTGCTTTCGGGACCTTGTGAAAACAAGCATATACTTATACCAAATTTTTACTAAATTTGATCATAACTGGGAGAGTGCAATTGTTGGATGTCTTAGTTAGAATAGAATGATGGATTCTATTGATATGACTAAATAAATTTATAATTTTTAGTTCGTGATTACTCGGTTGGAAGGATGATGATCCTGTTATGGGAATTAAACTAAAAATAAGAAATGGATGTGATGATGCACTTTGTGATGTTTTGATCTTAGTTTGAGAAAATAAGGAATTTGAAAAATCTTAATTCTTTCAAGTTTTTTATTGAAAAACTTGATCAGGATGATTGGAATACTGAATTGCAGGTTGTAGGATGAAAGAGGGATGAATAGGCTGACTATGATTATGCCTCTATGAAATATCTCTTCATTGAAAGAAATCTTGTGAATATAATGGCTCTAAAGAAAAATCATCAGTAAATCCCCTAACAAAGTCGTGATATCGATGAATGAAAGTTCAATGCTCAAGCAAAAATTTTTGACTTTGGTATAAAAAGTGTCTCGTTTTTAAAAGCTTCTTGTAACTAAGAGAACCTTTTGGCTTCCTAATCCTTTTCTCAAGGGATTTATTAACAAAGGTTGTAGATTTGTAGACCTTGAGCATAGAAAAGACTAGACTTGGTGGCAGATTGCATCAGAAAACTCTTTTGACTTAGAAAATAGATGCGCTACTCTGTTCAATGGATGTGCCTAAAGATAAGATCAATGTGTGGGACTGTTGCATAGATGCACTAAAATAGAGCATGGATGTGCTATAACAATGCAAGGATGCACTAAAATAGAGCAGGGATGTGCTAAAAGATCTAGTCAATGCGCTGAAATAGACATATTTTGATAGTTTTCTAAATTGGATGATCTTTATCTGAATTAATGTTTGAAAAATATGGCATGCAATAGAAAAACAATTGTTTTTAAAGTCCTAAAATCTAGCATTAAGTGTATGTTCTCCAAAATTTCCACGGGTATTGAACAAAAAAAACACTTCAAGCAGACTCACTTTTAATTGTCAAAAAGGTCATCATAATCATCACAACCCACATCTTAGAACTGTATCGACTCACACAGCCATGTCACCCCCTAGAGGGCCCTCATGTTTTTATCTTTTCTAGGCGTGTACTCAACGTTATATTTCTCTATCCCTTGAGAAAATGGTCCTTGGTAATTATATGGTGAGTGTCTTGGAGGAAGATTCTTCCCTCCCCTTGCATTGTGAGTATTATAATGTTTGTTTACTGAATCGATTGGCCTCTACACTAAGGTTCGTAGTAAGTATTTTTGTTTAGTACAAAAAATGATATACTCCCTTAGGAGACCTCCCAACCTTTAGAACAAAGGTTGTGGGGATGGTTATCTTGCACACTACTATCGAGTGTATTTTCATCAACAACTTGCTTTTGATTATAGTGGGTTGGAATCCTTCGCTTTAGGGGTTCCCACTTAGGTCATTCCTCTTGGGTGAGTAATATTTCCCACAAGAGTAGGCCTGCTAAAGGTTTTAATAAAGCATAAAATACAAGAAATTAAAAGATGAGTTTGTTATTTTGATCACCCAATTAAGGGGAGAGCATAGGCCTATCACCTAACAATCACAACAAACAATGATTTTCAATTTTAATCCCAAATGACAATTTTCTAAGCTAAGTGAAGATGTTGCTTCACAAAAGACATGGGCTTCATTTTATCCAAGATAAATCAATTGTTTGGTGACTACCCTAGGATTGGTTTATTTTAAATTTGAATGAATACCCTAGGATTGCTTCATTTTAACTTTATGCATAAAGTATTAATATTTGTTTGCAAATGCGTCAAAATCAAGATTAAAATTTATAGTCTCCTATATGCTCTAAAAGAACACATATATGCCCTAGAACATAACATACATGCACTAAAACAAAGCATAAATGATCTAAAAGAATACAAATATACGCTAAAACAGATCGGTAATGCACTAGAACAGGCCTCGTATGCGCTAAACGTTTCCAAGGATGCACTAAAATGGGCCTCGTATGCACTAAACCGAGAGTCCAATTCATAACATGCAATAAAAAAATTAAAAACGAGGCAAGGGTCTCATGGTGGGTGCCAAAAATGTGTGTGAATATGTGGACTAGACTAAAGAGTTAAACAAACACACCAATGTGACATTGTATGAAAGAAATCAAAGTTAGAGATAAGGAAAGTCTAAATATAGCAGTTTCTTCAAACATGTCCCATTGTCGTCTATCTCCAAGGATTCGTTGTAAGTTGTTGGTTCTTAGATTGTGTAAGCAACAACTTTGGTAGAATGACAACTTAGAGAATGAGATTATGCAACATGCATTTCTATTGCTAAATGATATGAGATGATTAAGCTAAGATATGAAACTAAAATGCTATGAACGATAAGATGCTATGCTCAAGAAAATAAGATTGCTAAATGATGGATAAATGAAACTATAATGCTCACGCTATATTCACTTGAATTCTAGATCTAAGATCCTTTTCAAAACACAAAGAGGCTATATTTATAGACTTTTCAAGGCAAAATCCTAGTTGGCAAAGATTGATGGTTGAAAGTAAGCCTGTCAAGATGAATGATGTTAGATTGGGAAGTTGAGAGAAAGATGGAAGCTAGAGAGAAAATGGGAAATGTTTCTTCCTACACAACCTCTTCCATTCAAAAATGAAGGAAAGTTGTCATTTGGCCATTTTAGTTATGAGGAGTTAGTTGGTAGTTGAGGATAAATCCATAATTAAATAATTAATATTTAATTATGTGTGAGAGATGAAAAAGGTGTTTAATTAAATATTTAGAATATTTAATTATGTGTGAAGTGAAGAAAGTGTTTAATTAAATATTTATAATATTTAATTAAATATGGAGTGAAGAATAATGAATTTGGAAGAATATTCTTTTATTTGAATTTAAAGTAACATGATAATTAATTTAAATAAATTATAAAATTTATTTAATTAATTAAGAGGAAGATGGAAAATGGTAATAATTAAATAAACTTATTTATTTAATTAAAGTAGAAGAATTAGAAAGTGAATGATATAAATAAATAATTAAATTTATTTATATGTAGATGACTTTAGAAGATTAATTAAATAATTCATATTTAATTAATTATCAAGCTTGATTTAATGTGACCATTTTTAGATGTATACACTAATTGATTAAGGGACCCAGAAATAGTGTGAAATTGTAAAGGTATACAATTTTCTACACTACAATTTCCAAATAAAAAACATCAAAATCATTTCAAAAATCCAAAAACATTCAAATCATCTCAAAAATACAAAAGACATCCAAATCAAGTCAAAACCCCTAAACAGTTTTAAAACATATAAAAGTCAAAAATGCTTGTCAAACTACATTGTCTCTACGTGTGTACATAGGAAAAGCCATCATCGATGTGCCCTCTAGGCATAGGTTAGTCCTTTAGGGGTCCATCATAATAAACTTACAAATCACCAATGTTCATACCTTATCAGTAAATGGGTACTTGTCAAGAGTAAGTCGAACTAAATTGTCTCTATGCATGTTGATGAGCCCTCAAGGCATTAGGTCAACACCCCTTAGGTCCTTCTCTTGGTCTAAACTTAGAAAAATCAAAACATTTGGAAAACTTGAAAATCAAAACATTTTCAAAACATTCAAAATCCCAAAATAGTATCAAATATCTTCATAAATCCTAAACAACCTCAAATAACTTGAATAAATCAAAAAATTCCAATAATCATAAAAATCTAAAAAACAACCTCAAAATAATTCAAAAAATTAAAAAAAATAGAATATCTCAAAAACTAAACTATCCATCCCATTTCACTTTCACTCGTAATAAAATTTCATCCCTATTTATAATTTGACCATCACACTCAACCTTTGGCAACACAAATGGAAATAGGTACAACAATCAGTGAAGTGAAAAATATTTAAATGTAAAAATAATAAGTCTTGATCATGGTTAAATATGTTGGTTAACATTCATATCAATGACCTATCAATCAAACTATCAATTTATCAACCCATCATCATCCAATGTATGTCTTACAAATAGATCTTTCTTACAATAGACATTCATTTCAGATATCATCATTTAGCAAGAGATATGAATAACATTGATTGTTTGTTCATTTTGATATTTTCTCATGATTTATCTTATTGGTCCATTTTGACAATCTCTTGATGATGACTACCAAAAGGATTTAGAGAGAAAGGAAAGTGGCATTGATCATTGCTTTCATTTTCTATTCTTGTTGGATATTCTTATAATACGACCTTAGTGAATACTTGCTTTACGTGTGCAAGGTTGGTCTCAAGTAAAAAAATGGCTAGGAAATTTCAGGTTCTTCATACATTTTATGTGTTTGTCTCCTTACTTTGATGGATTTATTTTTTCACATGATCAAACAAGATTTTTGTAAGTTGGTTATTAACAAGAATAATCCTATCTATTTGTAGAGTCAAATTCCATCACATTAGATACAATTTCATCCTTGTATTCAATACCTTGGTGCATCGTGTCTACTTTCTATATCAAAAGTAAGGAATGCTATGATGAATTCAACCTAATCCTAGAAGAAACATAGTATCATCTATACGGTCGCATATCAATAAAGTCTTGAATAATCATAGATTGGTTAGACTTCTGAATCAATCTCAATAAAAAAGGCTAATCAATATCCATCTCATTCTTCTACCTTCTATCCATGCTAACATTTCCAACCTGGTATCATGAAATTCAAAAGAAATAATAACACATAAATGCACCCATCCTACATCCAAAAACCATCAACATATATTTCATAACATACATCCTACAAAATCATATCATATGATGAGAAACAATATAAAAAAGAGATCATACATATCACTGCATTACATACATCCTACATACACGAATCCATATCACATCATATCATAAACATAATCATATATATTCCATCATAAGCATAATAATAGAAGTCATCGTCATATAAACATCTCATAAACATCTACATCCATATCATATCAATAATGCATCCATACATACATATCATAAACATAAGCATGAAATGAGACATCATAAGTATAAACGTTGCATCTGATCATCATATATATATATATCAAAAATGAATATCATGATACATACCAAAGAATGTGTGATATATCATAAAAAATATACACGAGGATATCAAAAATGAGCCAATGAATGGATATACATCATATAATCAAGTTGTATAAAACAGGTGTCTATATCTAGGTTTATCCTCTACTCCCTTGGTCCTCTTGTCAAGATGGCATTTTTTTCCCCCTGATGGACCTCCTCTATCTACCTAGCCTATTGAAGGCCCACTTGATGATCCAAATGGTGCTAGCATACTCTTGTGTGAAAAATCTAGCTATCATTGGTGTGGAGGAACTGATGAATGGTATAAAATCATATTAGGCCTTTGCCATGGCCCACCTTTACAAATTTTCCAAAACCATGGTCCCATGTCCCTAGGTAGAGCTATCCTCTAACTACTACCTCAGAGTAGTCTCTTGTGATAACTAAGAATCTAACAATTTCCACTGCTATCTCTTCTCATCACACATATTTCTATAATTTTTTTGCTCCTATTGAGTGGTGTCCCTATACTATATATCCATATCTCTCTCATCTTTCCTCTATTGAATCAAAATCTATGGATCAAGAGCCCCTAGAATTTGTGCCCGCACCTACCAAATTTGTAACCATTGTACCTGTTACTGCACATCTGGCTACACCTATGGTTGTACTAATGGTCCACCCTACAGAGGCTGCTAGGGCACTTGTCCTAAAACCTATTGTGGAACTTTTCCTCTACCTCTCCCCTGGCCTCTACCTCAGCCTTCTCCATTGACCCCTGCTAGGTCTATCAATGTGATGGAGTGATGCTATATGAACCATGCATCATAAGTCAGAGTCATAACATGATCGCCCAGTCATCCTACATAAACCTAGGGAAAAGGAACAAGATGTGTAAAGTCAACAATAACAATCTAATAATTTGTATGAGGTCCCCAAGCTATGATCTCCCTATAAGTGCATGCATAAATGCCTCTATAGTCATGTCTAGGGGTGTCCTATTGATCCCTAAACTCTCTAGATATGTGATTAGGGATGTATCTCTCAATAATGTGGATTTGGGGGCCCATAAGCCACCATGTCTATCAACCATATAATAGATGATCCTGATCATCATCCCATGGTTGTGCCTATAGCTAGGGTCTCCATTTGAATATTGTCATGCCATCAATGGCCCTCCTCTCATAAGCTATATCTTTTTCTCTTATATGATGGAGTGTGGTCATGCTTGAATATTTGTAATACACTAGGTCCTCCTCATCAATGTATCTCAATGTGATAACCATTTGGAGCACTAGAATTGTAATTCCCAGCCACGTAACCCTAGAGGAAATTGCAATAACTATGAAACCACAATTTTTTTATTTAATTTAATAGAACAATGTAACATGAAAGTTCACTATCTATCGCCAACAACCTCTAAGGCTACGAGACTAAGGTTACGCTTGAATCCCATACATCAAACATAAATACATCCCTAGCATGATTAACTACTTAAGAAATAAATTTTCATACATTCCAAAAATGAAATTACATCACAAGAAAAGATATACATCAAGATTCCAATATAACATTAATTCATCAAACAAGATTTACATCACTCATTCCCAGAATGAGGTAGTTCATACAAATGTGTTACATAATACAAGAGGCCTCCTTGAAAACAACTAAGGGGTAATAAAATACAAGATCCATCTATAACAATAACCAAAGAATGAAATAAACAAGCTGGTATCCACAAGCTCTCCAACTAGAAAACCTCACCATCACGAACTGAAGTAAAGGGGACCCAACGGTGTAGGGTGCACATTCCTCCCAACCAAGTGGCACACAAAGGACCACCTCCCATGCTAGGAGATAGTAACAAGGATCTAAGACCAAACCTACTACCTCTAGACATAGGTTCACACCTACTAAACTAAACCAAATACAATAAACACATTACTACAAAGGTTACATTACTTCCAATGTTACACAACCATTTATATCAAAGAACTAAAAAATAGTTGACTTAGGAGGATTGTCATCACAATGTTGCATGGGATATCCTAGTAAGTCTTCGTAGGACTTGACCCCCATCTTGGGATATATTGGTAGCTTCTCATGACTCCCGGCCCCACATACAATCCAAAGCGGAATCGACTATCTTTCGTGAAGACAAGATATCGATCATTCCATTCCAAGCCTTCTCGTCTCATCCCAAGTCTATACTAGCACAAGGGTCCATGAGTGAGGCACATTAATCTTATTAAGTGTTTAATACTACTCAATCCCCTAAAACATTAATTACATTATCACTAGATTAACTAACTCACAATGAGTTATCCTGGCACCACTTTGTGTGTCGGCTCTCGTTGAAAGTCACTTCCCTAAGACAACCTTGTGGAACCATTCCACTACCCAAGGCAAACTAGTGCTACTAAAAATATACCAACCCCACTCAAAACATTAGGGAAACATTTCCCCATTTGTGGAAACTCGGTAATCACTGATAAAGGCAACACACTATCCAAGGGCAACAAACTAGGCTGACATTAAAAATAATTATCAACCCCCAAATCCATATTACGATTGGAAGACTTAAACATTTCTAAACCAATTTCCACAAATAAGTAAACAAAGGAAACAACATGCAAAGACAATCATACAAGAAATAAACTAATTTCAGATATATTAAATCCAATTTCCCCTCTTCAGTGTTATACAATAAAATAATTGCGCAATAAATTTAATAAAATCAAAACCCTTAACAATCAGAGAAGGGAAATTCTAAGTTATCAGTAATTCAATTTAGTCGATTACTTTTAAAAGAATAATAATTTCACAGAAATAATTCATCTACCAGTGCTTCTACTTGTGCATATATGCATGCACCATTTTTTAAATAAAATCATTAATATATATATTTAAATATATACATACATTGAATATAGACATTTAATATATATCAGATATATTACAAAGGAAATAAATTATTAAATATATATTTAATATATATATACACACATATATTTACATTAAATATAAACCAAATATATATATATATATATATATATATATATATTATATATTAACATTTTAAAATTTACAAAATTGAAACACATTTTATATTGGCAGAAGAATTTAAATATGGGCGCCAAACTGTACATGGTATAGTCGGCTGACCCCAACACTTTGGGGGCTACACTCCCTCCACTTAAATGTGGAGGGTGCTACTATTGGCAATGATTTCTCCCATGACAGGGTACAGTGAGGAATAAACCCCCCACCAAACCTTTATTATTTAAAAATATAAAAAGACTTTTCCTCACAAAGAATTAAATGCCCAGTTGTATGAAGCATTTGTCGTACAATTTTTGAAGGGAATGTCAGAAGATTTCCCAAAATAAAAAATAGGCAATATATATATTTTTGTATATATGTATATGTGAATGTATATATATAAATATATACATATATATATATGCATATATAAATATATATATATATAATATATATTTATATATATGCACATGTTTGTATATATAATGTATATATGTATACGTGAATGTATATATATATAAATATATATATGCACATATATGTATATATAATTTATATATAAGGAATTTCAAAACAATAGTTTTAATTGGGGAAATAATTTCCCAAAATACATTCTAGAGGAAACTTTTCCAACAACATCCGAAAGCCAAATTACAGAGAACTTTTCTACAAGAAAAAAATTCAAATCAAACATAGAGAATTCTTTTAAAACTACCCAGAAAATGATTCTTAAAAGAAGAGCAATAAAATTCATATAATTAATTTCACAAGAATTTTTTTGAGACGCTTTCAACCTACAGGAGAATTTTCTACAGGAAACTAAATTTCTTTCTGACTAAAATTTTCTTTCCAGATCCCTAACTGTATTCTTCTGGGTTTTTATGAATTCACAATCATCCGAATTAACAATTTTGCTATAGTTTCCACATAGAATTTAAATCTATAGAGGATTTTATATACAACAATAATTTTTTTTAAAACAAAGCTCAAACTTAAAACTTTGCACATACAATCTTTTACAGAGAAGATCTAAACTAGAAGCTTTTCAATATAAACTAAACAAAAATTAAAGACTGAACCTGTAGTCCAATGCTTGTGAATTTGTAAATTTGAAGCAGCGCCTCCTCCATAGATCCAAGTATCTTCTCTCGGATAAATAATAGCTTCCTTCAGAAAAATACAATTTCCCAAACATAGAAACTTTTCTCGACAGTAATTTTAAAAATATCAAGAACACAAAGCTTTTCTTGAGAGCAATTTTTCCAAAAAAAATCAGAACACAAGCAAATCACAAAAAGACTTATTTTTTTAATCTTTTCCCCAGCACACCAAATATCCTCTCTGCTTCCCATAAAAAAGCTTGTCACTTCTTTCATTAAAGCCACAATTTTCTCCCCGTGAATAAATTTTCAACAACCTCATGAATTCTTCACACATGTAAAAACTCAAAAATATCTTTAACAACCAATTTGCATAAAATCCTCCAGATATTTAAAATTTAAACATTTAATATTTCTAAATATTTACCATTACAAATTTAACTTAATTAAACTAATTTAATTAATCAATAAATAATATAATCTTAAGGTTAGACTATTTACCAATTAAAATAAATAAATTAATAAATTAATTCACAATTTCGAACATTAAAATAAGATTAATTTAATAATCATTTTAAATAATTAAATCCTTTAAATTCCCTTTTACAAACTTTTCAACATAATTATTCAAGGCAAAATAAACAACTTTTAACAAGCAAAACCGACAAGACCCGACAACACATTGAGACTAGGGTAAAGGCTTGACACAAGAATCGTAGCTAATATCTCCCAATCAACATTAACATTGGGTGATGGACACCCTCAAACCTATGAAGCCAGGTGAAGTCAATGTCCTGTACCTGCAAACCTGTAAACATAACATATATAGAACATGCATATATACATTATAATAGAACACACCGTGAAGAGGAAATCACAAAATCACAGGGTGCTCACAAGCGAGTGATGCAATTCCATCCCCTTTACCAATACACTTTCACAAAACTGAAAATTCTAACATATATAATATACTCATGTGAAAATAACCATGTTATTCAAAATAATATTTATGCTAATAAAAAGCATGTCAAATGATAACATCAAAATAGAGTAACATCACATAAAACATATAATCTACATCGCTCTATAAATAGAGATCAAATAATAAACAAGCATCATAGTATCTCAAAGTATAATTGCAACTAGAAAATAAAGAAAAACAATGTAGGACACTATCTGATACAAAGAGAAAAACAATGGGGTGCTACATCCTCCCCCTAGGGTCAGACTTACTCCTAGAAGCCTGCAAACAAATAGGGATATGACTCCCTCATCCCAGCTGCATCCTCCCAGGTAGCAAAATTACCATCCTTGGGATCCCACCGGACCCTCACTTGATCAATATCTCACCCCCGAAGGGTGAGTTTTTTGCACTTCGTGATGGCCACGGGCTCAAAAGTCAGCTACTTGTCCTCTACCTTTAAATAATTCCAATCAAGGATATGAGAAATGTCTGGATGGTAAGGTCAAAGTATAGAAACATGAAACACATCATGAATACATAAGAGACTGGGTGGAATAGAAAACTGATAAGCAACTGGACCAATCTTCTTGAGAATATCGAAGGGTCTGACAAAGCGAGGTGCAAGCTTAGATCCCTTTCCTTAACAGATTAGAATCTTTCATAGACGCACTCACAAAAATACTTTGTATCCTACAAAAAACTATCGATCCACCCTATGCACATCCACATACTTCCTCTGCCTATCTTGAGCTGCCACCAAGTGCTCTATGATCTGAACAACCTACTGCTCCATATTAGGTGTAACATCTCAAGACCCAAAATTACTCTATCCTTCAGTCGATCCCAACTCAAGGGAGTACAACATGGTCGCCCATACAATTCCTGGAAAGGAGGCATGCCAATAGAACTCTGAAAACTATTGTTGTACACAAACTCTAATAAATAGAGATAATCCTCCCATCGCGTCTGCTGGTCCATCACATACATATGCAACATTTCCTCAATGATCTAATTGAACCTCTCGGTCTTTCCATCTGTCTGTGGATGATAAGCTGAACTAAAGTTCAACTGTGTCCCCATAACATGCTGTAATGATGTCCAAAGTGCTGAGGTAAACACAGGATCCCTATCAGAAATAATCCAACAAGAAATGTTGTGCAACCTCACTATATCCTCCATGAACACTCTAGCTATGAATGATGCATTATAGGATGAGCATATAGGTGAGAAGTGTGCTACGTTCATCAACCTATCAACTATCACCATAATGGCATCGTGTCATCTCAAAGAGCTAGGTAAACCAACAATGAAATCCAATGAGATCATTGCCCACTTCCACTCTGGCACTAAGTGCAGTTGCAAAATCCTTGTTGGATGCTAGTGTTCAACCTTCACCTGCTGAAACTCTAGAAATATCAACATATAATCAGTGATATCACACTTCATTCTTGCCAAAAAATACAAATCTCGCATATCTGCATGCATCTTCTTCACCCCTGGATGGGATGAATAAGGTTCCCAATGTGCTTTAGTCATGACTAAGATGTGAAGATTGCCTGATGATGAAACGTATATGCATCCCATATTCCTTAATAACCCATCTGAATCAAGAAAGTATCCTGAGTATCTACCCTCAAGAGGTATTCTTGCCTCTATCTTTGTCCTAACCTCCTAGTACCAACTGTGCAAAGGAAGTGCAGAAAGAATCTGACTCCGCAAGTCTACAATAAGAGTGAACTTAGTCAACTCAGTCAACTCATGTCTTCGTCTACTGAGTGCATTAGCTAGAAAATTCTCCTTTCCCTAGATATACTTAACTTTGAATTCATATTCATAGAGAAACTCCATCCAATGCCTCTGCCTAGCATTAAGGTAAGGTTGTGTGAAGGTATACTGAAGAATCCGATGATCATTGTACAACTCAAACCTATGCCCTAGAAGGAAATTCCTCCATCTCATCAAAGCATGAAAAAATGTTTCCAACTCAAGATCATGTGTAGGGTAGTTCATCTCATGATCCTTGAGCTTCTGCAACTCATATGCAATGACACGACCCTCCTGCATCAACACTGCTCCTAATCCCTCTGAGGACATGTCTGTACAAACTACAAAACCCCTAGTAGGATCAAGTATCGCGAGTATCAATGCACTAATCAATTTCTCCTTAAGAATCTAAAACATTGTCTCACACTGCTCTAACCACACAAACCTCTTCCCTTTCCTATGAAGAGAGGTGATAGGATGCCCTATCCTCGAGAATCTTTGCACAAATCACTTGTAGTAACTTGCTAGCCCCATAAAGCTATGTATCTCTGCCACATTCATGGGTGCATGCCAATCTAAGATCACTTGGATCTTTGTAGGATCCACTGAAATACCTTCTCCCGAGATCACATGACCAAGGTACTTGACCTCAGTCTTAAATAATTTGCATTTAGATAGGTTGGCATAAACTGATTATCTCGTAAGCACTACAATACCCACCTCAAATTCTCCTCATGTTCCTCCACTATCCTAGAGTATATCAATATATCATCTAAAAACACAAGGATGAATCTATCCAGATATGTGCGGAAGACCCCATTCATTAGATTCATGAACACAGAGGGCACATTCATTAACCTAAGTGGTACCATAGTGAACTCGTAGTGACCATATCATTTACAAAATGTCATCTTATGGATTCTAAATCGAAGATGGTGATATCCCGACTTAAGATCAATCTTCAAAAAGATCGTAGCACCCTTGATCTGATCGAACAAGTCATCAATCCTAGGTAGGGGATATCGATTCCTAATAGTTACTTTATTCAACTATGGGTAATCAATGCACAAGTGAAGTGAACCATCCTTCTTCTTCACGAAGATCACTGGTGCTCCCCATGGAGAAACACTAGGGCGAATGAATCCATTTGCTAACAACTCCTCAAGCTGCAAGTGAAGCTCTTTCAAATCCTGAGTGGTCATGTGGTATGGAGCTAACGAAATGGGCTCAGATCTAGGTACAAGGTTGACCTTAAAGTCTATGTCATGTTAAGGTGGCATTCCTAGAATCTCATCTAGAAACACATCAGAATACTCCTAAAGAATAGGGTGACTATCGAGAGATACTTTCTCCTATCCATTTCTTAAATCCAAGTCATCCATCGTAAAAAAAAATAGTTGGCATCCTTGATGTACACACCTTCTCATCTGCATAGATGAGATCATCCTCAAATAAATAGGCCTTTGTACCCCCACTATCTCAACCTCTCTGCCAGATGCATCAACACATCGAATTGACTTACGTCGACAATCAATGACTGCTCTATGTGCCTCTAGCCATTCCATCCCTATGACAATATCATAAGACCCCAATGGTATAACCCAGAGGTCTAATGTAGTATGGAGAGGTCCAATCTCCAATCTATAATCTGGTACAAGGGAGTGTGATGTGACTTTCATACCTGAGGCTAACTCGACTTGCCACCAATCAGCCTGCTTTACTGCCCCCAGTCTACATCATGTCATGACAGAAGAAGAAATAAAAGATTCTAACACTATAGAATCAAACAATATGGTAACTCAGTTACCCAACAATATACCACAAGTCTCGACAACTGTGTACTGATGCTCTTCTTGGTGATTATCAAACGCTATGAAAAATTGATGCCCTCTGCTTGCATCAACAACTATTGGCTTAGACAGTGTTGGTCTTTGTGTATAACCTGATGTGCCCTTGTTAGGACACATTCTAGCTATATGACCCTATTGGCCACATGCAAAACATCCCATTCCCCTACCAAAGCCCTTGCCTCCAAGTGGTGTGCTAGAATTTTGTACGCTATCCCTAAAGGTGGACTGCATGCTTTGCATTGGTTGCTCAAAGTTGTGGCATTTTATACGCCTCTAGTTCCTATCCCCCTATCTTTGTTGGAAACTCTTATGTTTCCCTTGAGTACTCTACTGTTGTTGCCCACTCTGAGATGGAACCTGCTGAGCCTTGGGTGGTGCAGCTCCCTAAGCCTGACTCCCATGATCACTAGGCCCTATAACTAATCCACTGCCAATCTGAACTCCTATGTGGCCTCCCAGTGCCATGGCTAAGTTCTCCTCAACTAGCCTCACCTTCTCCACTACCATCTCCATAGTTTTGGGTATGAAAACCCGCTCACCTCCACTGATTTGGGCGTAAAATCCCCTGACAAAATGATGGATGAACATTCCCTCATCATCTTTGATGCCTATGAACTACTTGAGCTTGTAAAAATGACGCTCGTATTGCTCTACCAACATCACCTCAGCGATGACGCCAGTGACTTGAAAGAAAATGAGCTCTGAACCTCTTGAGGAACATGTACCATGACACATAATTAATATCGATCTAGAGCTTTTGTTCCTCTAACCTTCACTAGGTGCACATGAATCCTCTCAAATGTATAATCGCACATTGACCTTTGGTATTTATACCATAGGGGTGCATCACGAAGCATCGGTTAAGGTCAATAAGCCATGTCTCTACCTCAAGGCCACTGCCAAATCCGTCAAATGTAGGTGGATGTGCTCTGAGAAATTCCCTCATGTGTGCAACTACTACTACCTCAGACTAAACTGGAACTTCCCTCTCTCTAGGATTACCTTGATCACCACCTTGTCTCGGCCCAAGGTGAGATAATGCATCCTCTAATATCCTATGCAACTATGTTGCCACACCCTTGACCTCTACCTTGTTTGTGTCTAAGAGGCATGATCCTACACAGACACACCAAGTTATTAGATAAGGTACACACTTGAAACCTACACAACTTAAAGCTTAATGGGTTATTCATAATCCCAGAGCACCCAATGTTTAAACCCAAGCTCTGATAACATGTGTAATTCCCCACCATGTAACCCTAGAGGAAGTTGCAATAACTATGAAAACACAATTTTTTTATTTTATTTAATAGCACAATGTAACATGAAAGTTCACTATCTATTGCCAAAAAACTCTAAGGCTACGAAACTAAGGTTACACTTAAATCCCATACATAAAACATAAATACATCCATAGCATGATTAACTACTTAAGAAATAAATTTTCATACATTCCAAACATGAAACTACATCACAAGAAAAGATATACATCAAGATTCCAATATAACATTAATTCATCAAACAAGATTTACATCACTCATTCCCAGAATGAGGTAGTTCATACACATGAGTTACATAATACAAGAGATATCCTCGAATACAATTGAGGGGTAATAAAATACAAGAGCCATATATAACAATAACCAAAGCATGAATAAACAAGCTGGAATCCATGAGCTTTCCAATTGGAAAACCTCATCATCATGAATTGAAGTAAAGGGGACCCAACGGTGTAGGGTGCACGTTCCTCCCAAACAAGTGGTACCTGAAGGCCCGCCCCCTATGCTAGGAGATAGTAACAAGGATCCAAGACCAAACCTACTACCTCTAGACACAAGCTGACACCTACTGAACTGAACCAAATACAATAACTAGATTACTACAAAGGTTACATTGCTTCTAGTGTTACACAATCATTTATATCATAGAACTAACAAATAGTTGAATTAGGAGGAGTGTCATCACAATGTTGCATGGGATATCCCGGTAAGTCTTCCTAGGCCCTGACCCCATCTTGGGATATCGAGGTAGCCTCTCATGACTCTTGGCCCCACATGCAATCCAAAGCGGAATCGACTATCTTTTGTGAAGACAAGATATCGATCATTCCATTCCAAGCCTTCTCGTCTCATCCCAAGTCTATACTAGCACAAGGGTCCATGAGCGAGGCACATTAATCTTATTAAGTGTTTAATACTACCCAATCCCCTAATAAATGAATTATATTATCATTGGATTAACTAACTCACAACATGTTATCCTCGCACCACTTTGTGTGTCGACTCTCATTGAAAGCCACTCCCCTAAGACAACCTTGTGAAACCATTCCACTACCCAAGGAAAACTAGTGCTTCTAAAAATATACCAACCACACTCAAAACATTAGGGAAACACTTCCCCGTTCATGGAAACCAAGTAATCACTGATAAAGGAAACACACTATCCAAGGGTAAAAAACTAGGCTGACATTAAAAATAATTCACAACCCTCAAATCCATATTACGTCTGGAAGAATTAAACATTTCTAAACCAATTTCCCCAAATAAATAAACCGAGGAAACAACATGCAAAGACAATCATATAGGAAATAAACTACTTTTAGATATGCTAAATCCAATTTCCGCTCTTTAGTGTTATACAATAAAATAATTGCCCAATAAATTTAATAAAATAAAAACCCTTAACAATCAAAGAAGGGAAATTCTAAGTTATCAGTAGTTCAATTTCCTTGATTAATTTTAAAAAAATAATAATTTCACAAAAATAATTCATCTACCAGTTCTTCTACTTGTGCATATATGCCTGCACCAATTTTTAAATAAAATCATTAAAATATATACATACATTGAATATATACATTAAATATATATAAACATATATATTTACATTAAATATAAACCAAATATATATATTATATATATTATATATATTAGCATTTTAAAATTTACAAAATTTAAACATAGTTTATACTGGCAGACGAATTTAAATATGGGCATGAGACTGTACATGGTACAGTCGGCTGACCCCAACACTTTGGGGGCTGCGCTACCTTTGGCAGCACTCCCTCCACTTAAATATGGAGGGTGCTGCCATTGGCATTGCTTCCTCCCATGATAGGGTACGATGGAGAATAAACCCCCCATCAAACCTTTAATATTTAAAAATATAAAAAGACGTTTCCTCACAAAGAATTAAATGCCTAGCCATATGAAGCATTCGCCATACAATGTTTGAAGGGAATGTAAGAAGCTTTGCCAAAATAAAACAAAGGAAATATATATATTTTTTTATATATGTATATGTAAATGTATATATATATATATAAATATATATATGCACATATATGTATATATAATTTATATATAAGGAATTTCAAAACAATATTTTTAATTGGGGAAATAATTTCCCAAAATGCATTCTACAGGAAACTTTTCCAACAACATCCGAAAGCCAAATTACAGAGAACTTTTCTACAGGTAAAATTTTCAAATCAAACACAGAGAATTCTTCTAAAACTACCCAGAAAATAAATCTTAAAAGAAGAACAATAAAATTCATATAATTAATTTCACAAGAATTTTTCCGAGAAGATTTCAACCTAGAGGAGAATTTTCTACAAGAAACTAAATTTATTTTTGACTAAAATTTTATTTCCAGATCCCTAACTGTATTCTTTTGGGTTCTTCTGAATTCACAATAATCCCAATTAATTTTTTTTCTATAGTTTCCACAGAGAATTTCAATCTAGAGAGGATTTTATATATGACAATAACAATTTTTTTTAAAAAGCTCAAACTTAAAAGTTTGCACAAACAATATTTTACAGAGAAGATCTAAACTAGAATCTTTTCAATATAAACTAAACAAAACTTAAAGAATGAACCTATAGTCCAATGCCTATGAATTTGTAAATTTGAAGTAGCACCTCCTCCACAGATCCAAGTATCTTCTCCCGCATAAAAAATAGCTTCCTTCAGAACAATAGAATTTCCCAAATACAGAAACTTTTCCCGAGAGTAATTTTAAAAATATCAAGAACACAAAGCTTTTCCCAAGAGCAATTTTTCCAAAAATTTCTAGAACACAAGCAAATCACAAAAATACTTTTTTTTAATCTTTTCCCCAACACACCAAATATCCTTTGTGCTTCTCGTGAAGAAGATTCTCACTTCTTCTCTTAAAGCCACAATTTTCTCCATGTGAATAAATTTTCAAAAAGCTCATAAATTATTCTCAAACATGTAAAAAATCAAAAATATGTTTAATAACCAATTTGCATAAAATCCTCGAGATATTTAAAATTTAAAAATTCAATATTTCTAAATATTTACCATTACAAATTTAACTTAATTAAACTAATTTAATTAATAAATAAATAATATAATCCTAAGATTAGACTATTTACCAATTAAAATTAATTAATTAATTCACAACTTCTAACATTAAAATAAGATTAATTTAATAATCATTTTAAATAATTAAATCCATTAAATTTATTTTTTCAAACTTTTTAACATAATTATTCAAAGCAAAATAAACAAATTTTAACAAGCAAAACTGACAAGAACCGACGAGACACTAAGACTAGGGTAAAGGCTTGACATAGGAATCCTAGCTGCTATCTCCCAATCAACATTACCATTGGGTGATGGACACACTCAAACCTATGAAGCTAGGTGGAGTCGATGTCCTATACCTACAAACTTGTAAACAAAACATATATAGAACATGCATATATACATTATAATAAAAACACCGTGAAGAGGAAATCATGGAATCACAGGGCACTCGAAAGCGAGTGATGCAATTTCATCCCCTTCGCCAATACACTTTCACAAAATTGACAATTCGAACATATATAATCTACTCATTTGCAAATAACCATGTTATTCAAAATAATCATTATGCTAATCAAAAGAATGTCAAATGATAACATCAAAATAGAGTAACATCACATCAAAACATATAATCCACATCACTCTATAAATAGCGATCAAATAATAAACAAGCATCATAGTATCTCAAAGTCTAAGTGCAACAATAAAACAAAGCAAAACAAGGTAGGGCAATGTCTGATACAAAGAGAAAAATTGAGGGGTGCTACACAAATGTTCTCCCAAGCCCATATATGTAACAAAGTAACCCATGTAGATAAGCTTGCACCTCTCATGTAAATCGCCTAATGCATATCATGGTATATTGTGGCCAAAATGCATGAGCTCCAGGAATAAGTGCAAACATCCTCCATAATACCTTCCAACACTACACCCCAACTAACACTAAACCCTTTGTTGCATCTATTAGGAATGAGGACTCCCATGATGAGTCCTATAATCACTAGGGTCAAGTCATTGCCATGTCCTTGGTGCCTTCGTAAGTTGATCTGGAAGCTCTCTACCCCCATCTCT
Organism: Sequoiadendron giganteum; assembly: GCA_007115665.2. NCBI lineage: Eukaryota > Viridiplantae > Streptophyta > Pinopsida > Cupressales > Cupressaceae > Sequoiadendron > Sequoiadendron giganteum. The sequence goes on along the minus strand of CM021104.1, from coordinate 643,754,672 downwards.
TTAACTCCCACTACCCAAATTATGGCATCCAAACCAAGGTCTACATTGAAAATCACTCTTACTCCATGGATGGGCACTCACAAGATGCACCACACACTCTCAAGGGTAATTGTCGCTTCACCCATAGGAAGATGGAAGGAGGATGTCTCAGAATTCCATCGCTCCATAATTGTTGTCATCATAGTTAAATGGGCCATGATCTCTGACATGTAATAAATGTGGTAAATTCTAACACTCCTAGGAACTCATTGTCCTCATCCTCAAACCTGGCCATCCATCCCAAGATCCCTAATCTCCTCTCACATGAAACTAATAGATGGAAGACCTCCTACACACACAATGCACACAACATCAATTTTTAAAAAATCAAGAAAAAATTCTAAGTCAGGAACCCTAAAATAGAAATGTGTGCCTTTATGACAAAGGCTTCTCTCTACCATGTTAGCAAGTGTGTCTATATTAGGAAAAACTATCACTAAAATTAAAAAAGCTTGACAATATTTCAAAATCATCACTATTAGGCAAAAGCATGGGTCTGAAAGAATTCAATTATATTGATATCTCATTTACAAAGGCATGGGTGTGTCTGCAAAAGTGTTAGAGTATACTAATACCCAAAGAAAATTCTTTGGAGTGACACTCTAGTACAAATGCATCATTGACCATAATAGAAACATCATTTAAATAGTGACACATTTGTTTGTGCTATTCTATCTTACATTTCACTACATCAAAAAGTATACAATAACATTTTTGGGGGTATGTATTGGTGGTCATGTGTTAGTTGGCCACTGCAACTCTCATAATCGATCTGAATGATGTGTGGTAAGCACATGATCAACCATTTTTTTAGTTTCTCTACAAGTGCTCTCATGAAGTCACTCTGAATTCTCTCAAAATTTTCCAATAAAAGTGTGCAAATGAGCTTGAAAGTGACCCAAACTCCTATATGTATGGAAAACCTAGGTTTTTCATCCTAGATGCATTATTAAACCTATGGTTTTTTCCTTGAGTCTCCATTTTCTCACCTTGCAACTTGTTATAGTAATTTTGTTAATGTCCTAAGGCTTGTTCTTTGTCCTCTTTGTAGTCGAGAAAATCCCATATATTTGTCACAAGCTTAACCTAAAAAATAGTTTTTTTGCTCGATCTCTTGAGGGGGCAGCATACTAGCATTCATTCCTTCCACTAGGGTAGAGTGGGACATTCATAAAAGTCAATTTTTTTAATTTTTTTTAATCTTGGCATCAATGTTAGTCCAAGTAGCATCAGTTCTTTGAAGGAACATAGTAGGTACCTCACTTCAAATAGGGGAAAAATGTAGACACTTAAAAATCTCCTCATCAATATCACACACCTAATTCGATTACTAACACCATTTCTATCATGATTCAATCATTTTCATCTATTTAATTAAATAATGTCAATTGTTTAATTAAATTCACCATTTTTCCTCTATTAATCGAATAATTAATATTGTTTGGTTAATTCACCCCTTTCATGCTAATTTTCAATTTATTTGATTAAATAATCTAAATTATTTGGTCAAAACCCCTAAATCTTCTCATTTAATTATTTAATTAAATGTCATAAATCTCACTTTAATTAAATGATTTCTAAGTTTAATTAAATTCCTAAATTCTCTCCACTTGCACAATTAAATAATTTCTTAATTATTTAATTGACTAATTTCTTGTAATTCATCCAATCATTGAAAGAATATTCCTCCAATTTGAATTCAAATATTTCCCTCCACATGGAAATATCTTTGAACATGTTCCTAAAATTAAGGGATTGCAATTGTCTCAAGCAATTTGAGCCCTTGATTAATATCATTGATCCATTCCATTTCCTCTCAGGGAATTGCATCCATTGATTAGCCAATTTGATCCTAGTCATTGATTCATTCAAAAATCCTATAAATAGTTCTCATTTTTATGAGAATTGTATTCACAAGAATTCAAGTAACTAGATTATGTAGGATTTCTATTACCATTATCATCATCTTGTAGATCATATCAATTCATATTTTTTCATCAACTTCATCAAGCTTTACATCAACAATGGGATTAGGCTTTGTTGAGCATTCCACATCAATCCACCCCTAATCCACCACTGGGATGAGATTTTCACATTGTTTAATTAGATGTCTTATTTGAATTGTTAGTTCATTTCATATTTTAATGACATCTTAGTTAGGAATTTGCAAGAATTTCATTGGGAATATGGTTTATATAAATCATTTTTTTGTGTACTTGGTGTATTTCAATTATATGTGATCTTGCTAACTTTCCATGTTCACACTTACATTTCACACTTCTGTCTTTTCTCCCCTTCCTCTTCAGGATTCATTCCCCCCTTGCTTTTTTTAGACTTTTCTCTCCATGTTTTTTAGAAATTTCTTTCCCCCTTTGACATCAATGGAAAAGGGAAACACTTGCAAACTTCACTTTAGACAACACCTATAAGAAACTCTTTCTCACTTTCTCTCGACTTTTCTCTCCATTGCTCTCTCTCCCTTAGGCATACTAGATATGCTAACCCTGACTATACCAATCAAAGACACCACTACCTACTCCCACTGAGAGGTAGCCGTCATCAATCTAAGAACAAGAATGTATCTTGAATAGCTCACCTGAATAGATGCACCTAATTATGCATCTAGTTGAAAGGAGGGGAAATAACCCCTAGCTTCATCTAAAGAAACTCAAATATATCTTTTGGATTAGACTTTGTGAAAATATCTACTATTTGATCCTTTGTAGGAAAATTCTCCAACTTCACTTCATTCTTTGCAACTTTCTCTCTTAGAAAGTGGTACTAGATAGAGATATGCTTTGTCCTTGAATGCATTATCATTTTTTTTGAAATTTTCATAACATTTTTATTATCAAACAATATAGAAATAGGTTCATCATATGATACTTTGATATCCTTCCATTTTTACTTTGTCCATAACACCTATGTGAAACAAGGTGTTGCTACAATATATTATTCCTCTACAGTAGATAATGATATTGATTCCTACTTCTTACTCAACAAAGAAACCAATCTGCTTCCAAGAGGAAAGAACCTCCACTTGTACTTCTTCTTTCATTTGTACAACCTACCCAATCTGCATCTCTATAAGCACTAAAAGAGAAATCAATATCCTAGGATACCATAGACCATAGTTTGAAGTTTCTTTCAAGTATCAAATATCCTTCTTACTATTGTCACATGTGATTCTCTAGGATCTTCATGAAATATTGCCACAAGACATACTCGATGCATGATATCTAGTCTAGTAATAGATAAATATAGAACTCCACCAATTATTGATCTATACTTGCTTTTATTTGTCTTGGGATATTTATTATTTGTTGTCAACTTACAATAAATATCCGTGGGAGTACATACAAATTTAGAGTCTTCCATTCCAAACTTCTTTAACATTTCCTTGACATACTTTGATTGTTAGATGAATATTCCTATGTCAAATTGAATAATTTATAGCCCAAGGAAGAAATTCATCTCCTGAAACATTAACATTTCAGACTCATTTTGCATCTCCTCTACAAAATTATTACATATTTCTTCATTTCCTCTAAAGATTATGTCATCAACATACAAAACCTCAACCAGGATTTGATCTTTCTCAACCTTGAAGTTAAGATTGCTATATGCAATACCCTTTTTGAATCCCCATGACTATAGTTACTTATCTAATCTTTCATACCAAGATCTAGGAGCCTATTTGAGTCCATATAATGCTTTCTTCAACATACAAACCATGTCAAAATCTTATGATAACTAAAAAAAATTTGGTTGTTCAATATACACCTCTTCTTCTAACTCAGCATTCAAGAATACAATCTTGACATCCATTTGATACACCTTGAAATCTTCATGTTATGCAAAAGCCAAAAACATCCTAATGGATTCCATTCTTTCTATAGGAGAAAAAGTATCTTCAAAATCCATTCCTTCCACTTGTGAGTAGCCCTAACACACAAGTCTAGCCTTGCTCCTTGGTTGAGGTAGCAAGATCTAATGGCAGTGGTGGATCAATCTCCATTATTGCCCACAATGATTGATAGTGGTGGTTGAGGTAGCAAGATCTAATGGAATCCCTACTAGCCCATTGAGCTTTTGGTGGGTTTTGGCTAAGTCACACAAGATAGTGGGCAATAATGGAGATTGATCCATGATGGTCTAACAACGACCATGGATATGCTTGGTGGGACCATAGAGTGGGGAAGGTGACAAAGGAAGAAGTGGCGTGGTGACAAGTGGTGCTTAGTGATTGAATGATAGACCAAATCACATTGTTGTGATGAGTTGCATGGTGTAGACAAGTGGCAATAGCCTACTAGCCAACTGAGATTTAGTGGGCCCGTGGTCAAAGCTCGAGGGACATTGGGATTAGGATGCATGTCTTGGTGGACCCCATGTATGGAAAACAATGTATGAAGAAGATCTGTGGTGGAGATTTAGTGGAATATTTATTTGACAATTGGAATTTGAAGAGGGGAAATAAGACACAAATCATAGGATCATGGTGTGAAAAATTAGAATAAAGGGCTCAAATTCAAAACATAGATGATTAATGACTATGACAACATGAGTAGGGGTTTCAACTTGAAACCAACTATGTGCTCAAAGTTAATTGGTCTAGCTACACCAATGACCAATATGAATGAATATTTGATTGGGATAATGGTGGCATAGGCAGTGACAGAGAATTAGATCTAAATTAGATCGAATAAATAGAAGAGTGTATTAATTGTATATCTGATTCTAGGGCTTGATAGAGAGGAAATTCGGGAAAATTTTCTATAAAAAAATTAAGTGTTGTAAGCCTCAATGTAGAGGTATGGTGGTGAGGAAGATACCCTAAAAACCCAAAAAATAATATATGTACATTAGATAATCTTGATGCAATCACCGATGGTTAGAAAGCAACACAAAACAAAAGATCAATGTTTTGGCTATGTGTGGTACTTATATGTGAGTGCAGAGAAGAAGAGAGTGTGTACAGTGCAAAGAGTATTCTAAGATATTTAGGTGGGTAGATAATGCACTAAGAGAAAAGGATAAGAATAGAGAAGAAAAAAGGTGTGTAGAGTAGGGAATAGTGCTGCTGAAATAGTAATAGAAATTTGAGCAGTTGCAGAGTAAGTTGTAACATTGAAGTGTGTTCTTTAAAATTTTTTTGATAATGTTTGGTGTAAATATGATTGGTGGGTGCCATTAGATATTTGGGTAGGTGCTCATACTAGGGAGTGGGTGCTCCTAAAACCAAGGGATTGGTGTCTCCTTTGGGGTAGGTGCTCAATAGATTGTTGTGTTTCAACAATTGGTACTAGACCCCCAGGTTCTCTAGGAGAAGCTTAATCATCTTAGGTATATTATGATATTATGAATAAATGAATAGTCAGGAAGTTTCTTCTACAAACAAGGCACCTCGGTTTGATGGAGCTAATTATTATTTTTGGAGCTTATTGATGGAGGCCTATTTGGAATCTCTAGGTTTTGATGTTTATATGTCTATCAAGAATAACTATATTCCTCCCACTACTCCTCCCACCAATATTATAGGAAAGAAGGATTATGAGAACAATGAAAGAGGAAGGCATGCCATTATATGTAGTTTTTTTATATCAGTTCTTTGCAAGGTTATGCATTACAAGACCACCCATGATGTTTGGGACATGTTGAAAACATTTATGAAGAGGATGAAATGGTAAAGTTGGAAAAGCTTCAAGTTTTGAGAACTATATTTGAAGGCCTGAAGATGAAAAAAGAGGAGAATATTGAAGACTATCTACTAAGAGTTGAAGATATAGTAAACTCTATTAGAGGATACAAAGAAGAGATAAAATAAAAAGTTATGGTTCAGAAAGTTCTGAGATAAATGATAAAAAATGTGTTCTAAAGATCTCTACAATAGAGGAAGGAAGAGAAGTAGAAAAACTCACTCTTGATGAGATGCACGGGATATTCACTACATATGAGATGAGAATGGGAGATGGAGAGCCATCCAAGAAAGAAGTTACATTTAAGGCCATAAGCAAGGATAAGGGTGAAGCACCTGTTGGTTCCAAAAATTGTAGATTGAAAACCCTAAGAGTATGCCAAGCTCTATGGTCATATTTACAATGTTTTGGCTAATGAACGAAGTCAACCAATATGGTTTAGAACTCCATCCACTTTAGATTCTACTATCTACTTATGTGGGTGTACCTTTGACATTAAAGTAGATTATGGATTTAGTGGTTATGTGTACTCTTTAACTAAGAAAATCTATTCCACAATGGCATATAAATAGGAAATAGATTCAAAACTAGCAACTATTCCTACTCCTAATGTTCAAAATTTGAATGTGTGAATAAGGTTTCTATGAAGTGTTGTTTTGAAATGAGTGTGATTAGTGCCTATTCCTATTGGGTAAATGGAGTCAATATGTGTATAGTATGTGGATCCTCCTTGGATTAACTTTGATTTTTTGGCACTTTTAGAAGTTTATACCTTGTATAAATATTCAAGGTTGATATTTATCAGGAACTTCTTATAAATCCCAATGATATCTCCCCAAGTTATTATGATATTTTGAAAGTATTTTAATTTTTTTTTAAAGGAAACCAATTAAGATGATTAATTTAAAATTATTTTAATTGTGGGAAAAAACCAATTTAAAAAGAATCTCTTAAAAGGAGGTCTAATTCTCTTCTCACAGAAACCAATCAAGAAAATAACATAGAGGCAACAAATGTGTCATGAAAAATTAAGTGTATTCTTGATATATTCAATTTGAATAACAAGAAAAGACAACTCTAGAGACAACATAATAACATATATGAATGGATATTAATGTAAACAATTCAACACAAGAATTTTGGCCACCAAATTAAATATTATCCTATGTTGATTTTCTTTAAAAGATAATACAATTCATATCGAAATTCTTCTATGAATTCTATTATGTGAAATGTCTATATGATTGTGATGATTCTAATGATGATCAAATCTTGGGCTTGGTTTCCCTTTATATACAGGAAGCAACAAGCTTCAGATCGTTACATCTAAAGTGGTGTCTCTTCATTTAAATTTTTCTAATCATAAACTAAAACCCTAACAAATGCATTTAACAAAGAGAAACAATAAAGTCCATGACATACACAATATAGATATTAAGTGATCACGGGTACCTTACAGAGATTAATAGATAACAACATAGATTAATATTTGTTCAAGGTATTTTCTCTATGATAATGTATCTAATGTTGAGTGACTTCGATGAAACTTATGATTCTTATGTTGCTCAAGCAATGAACATGTTGACCTTGTAAATATGCTCGATATAGGCTTGGCTAGCATATGTATCAACATTGGTGATTATGTCTTTCATAATAGACTCTAAAGTAAAGATTTGCTCCAACTATGAATATGCATTATCCACTACCATTGATTAATCATTTAATGTTTTGAGAGCCACTAGCAACAACTAAGCCAATTCACTCTTCTATATGATCTGTTATTTCAGATCTCATTCATCGTTGAAGAAATTAGGCAAAGCCATGTCTGAGGTTTGGTCAAAATCACTCAGCTCATGTTCATGCATATCAATTAATTCATCATATATTATGAAATCCTAATCATCAACATCTTCCTTTGCTGCTAATTCTTCTTTCTTTTCCATCATTCTAAGATGTAGTCTTTTATTCTCCTGAAACGAAGCATGTGTTCTATTGTGAACTGCCCATACCTTGTTAGCATTCCTGAGCATTTTTTCAAACCATTTCTTTATCAATTCAAAGACATTATTGAACTTGATAGACTTTATTTCCACTTCCAATTTATCACCTCTCTTCTGGAATCTCTTAGCCCTATGCCTCCAAAAGGTGGTTTCAACCATGACTTCTAGGTACCTATTATCATTATTTAGTAGTGGGGAGTAAGTACTCAAGGAGGATGGAAATTTATCCTTATAGATAGCTATCTATTGTCCCAGATTCTTGTTTTCAGTCATATATACTTTATTATCTTTCACTAGTCTTTGAATTTTTGTTTTAGTGAGCCTAGTAACATTAATATTCAAATATTTTATTTCTAGAGGATCACTATCCCCAACTCATTGCACAAGGAGGTGGCCAAATTCCCTATTAGGATCATCAATGACTATTTTTTTTTTTAGGTGCATACAAGGCCCACATTAACAAAGTTGCATTGTCTAGATTATAACCTGATTGAGTGTACACTCTATGTACTCCCTCTATGCTCAATTGTAAGGTTTTGTTTTGACTTCTTTGGAAGCTATCAAATACAATGACATAGCTCATATATCCTCCAAGGAGTAGCATGACCCCTACCTCTTCTAGCAATGTTCTTCCCTTTTTTGGGGTAATGGATTCCTTTTCTTTATCAACCTCATCCTATACCTCTTTTAAATATTTTTCTTCATGTTCAAGTGTGATATCCTTAATCCTTTCCCTAATAAGTTTACCTTTATACTCATACACAAATTTCTTAAACTCAGAGGTTTTAACAAAATCATAATCATAAGTAAACTTTTGGCTAGTATTGTCTTATATCATATGAAAGCTCATTTGGGGATTCTATTACAACAAAGTTCTTGTCCATTAGGGGCTCATAATTTTTAATCATAGGTTTAACTAACTTCACACCTTCATCATCACTCCCTACTTCTTCTTCTTTTATAATAGATGCATCAACTGAAAAGCTAATATCAGGTGTAGGTTAAGGAGAGAGTTGACACAGTGGAGTCTCACTTTCCTCTTGCATTCTCCCAATATTCTTAGTTCTTTTCTTTGTGAATACCAAAGGAGGCACATCCTAAGTCAATTTTTCTTCATGTGATATTAATGCATTCAACCTCTCTATGGGATCCTCGATTTCCAAAAAGGCACCTTCATATGGAGGATTATTGTGTGTTCTCTAAGCTTCTATTGTCATTACTCTATTAAACAGTCTTCTCCTTCTAGTAGCGTGATGTTCATCAAAAGTTCTTATCAAATCATCCTCTTCAAAAGTATATGGTGATACCCTTTCATTTTTTGATATGTTTTGACTGCATTTATAAAGTGTTTAGGGTCAAATTTCTCCCTTGCATTCCCTTTGGGAAATTGTAATATTCTAGCCTTTTGTCAATTAAATCATATCCTTTTCTAGAAACCACTATAAAATCTTCAAAACATAATGTGTTGAGCATAAGGGGTGCTTGTTATGACTCTTCAAATGCATGAAATCCAAGTAAGATAATTTCATCACAATCTCCAAATATGCCACCCTATTTGGACAAGTCTTTGGCAGAAAAAATGGTGCTCCTTCATAACCATATACTCTAATTTTCATAAAATCATCATAGGTATACCAATCACCCCAATTTTGACTAACCTTACCTCTTTCATCCTTATCCATTGGTCTAAGGAATCATTGTATTTCAAGTGACAAAATCTATTATATGGATGACCCAAGAGTTTATATAGGGCTTCACAAAATACTCTTCAAAATACTAATAATGTGATCTAGCACACCCACTATCCTAAATGTTTGTCTACATCTGTACTAGTTTGATATTTATATTGACATCTGTCTTTTATTCTTAAATGTTTGCTCCACATTTCCATACTTTTTACCTCATACAAAACAAGATGCATGAATAATGAATAATGTCTAAATATGATACCTCCATCTTTATTTTTGATAGAAACAAGTGCATTATGGTTATGATTGGCTAAGTATTCAACATAATCAAGGGGTCGAGCATCCTAACTCTACACATCAGCTATTAGGACCATTGGTGCTATGGCCATAAATATGGGGGCATCCAATCCAAGCACCTAGAAAATGCAATAGTATGTGTACTGGGAGTATTCTTCAAATAGGTTCACAAAGTATGGTGGGTGTTTCTCTAAAAACATTACCCTAAGCTAGTTCCTTTCATTTTGGGGTCTGTGTAATGGCAATCTCCACCTTTTGTAACTAGAGCTAATTTTGAGGTATTCATTCAAAAGGTATTTAATTGTAAACTTCATATTGGTGTTGGTGTCTAATTGGAACACCATAGAAATATAGTTTTTTGTCAATAGGGATGAAATAAGATTTGTTTTCAAATATAATTATACAGGATTGGAGATCATATTTGATGGCTAGTACCCTAATCAATTCAATATTGATAAACACATTTGGTACCACCAACTTTCCTAAATTGAGTCTCTATGGGTTGGAGACTGGTTGGTGTCTATGCAACTTATTATAGTGGTATATACAAAAATAACATCTCCTTGTTGGGGTCCATGTATCTCCTACCTCCTTGTTTTTATCCTCTAATTTCTCAGCTTGAGGGTTTAATTGCACATTTATCCTAGACCTCTATTGATATCTAAGACATTGATCAATTAAGTCCTGATTTGGATGTCTAGTTTTCAATTTCTATCTCTTTTTTTAGGGTTTTCAACCGTACTTTCCATAGTATGAATTTTTCAAAAGAAAACCCTACTTCTGTGCTTAATAATTCAACTAGCTTTTAGATACTGAGAATTTCATCTTAGGCTTTGGTTACTTACTTGGAAAAAATACACTTTTCCTAGTCCTAGTGTTGCCTTCCACTTCTATAATTTGTTTCCTTTCTCTCTGGTTGCTTAAGAATTTTGAAATGACTTTAGGATTCAATTTTTAATGTCTTTGGCTCTGGTTCATTAATGTTTGATTGATGGAACTTTCATGCCATTGAGAGTGTAATTAATTATTTTTAATATAAGCAATCGATTTTCTCATCATCGTCATGAAATTGTCTCTTTGTCATGCCGATTTCTTGTCAATGTTTTTGCTACATCGAGAGGACAATATTTTGGTCTTACTAATGTTTCTCTTTTCTCCTGATATCATTTTCAATGGCATATTCTTCCCTTCTTTTTGAAATTTTTAAAGGAATCCATATGGCTTCATTTTGATATCACAATTTCCTCTCGAACCCTTTCTTACAAGTGGTCTCTTCAAAAAAAAATTATCGCTTCGATATTTTGATCCTTTTCTTTTTGTATCATTAAAGTCAAGGCTCAAGTGTTATCGTTTAATCAAAGGGACTAGTGTCCTTGTTCTACTGATATGTATTCTTCCCTTTGATGGATTCCTTAGTTTTGTCTTTTTCTCATTCACTTTTAGGGTTGTCGAAGGGACTGCTATTTGGTTCTCACCGATATGCATTCTTTCCCTTGATGTCCTCTTTCTTTTTCTAGTTTTTGGAGAGACTATGAACCACTTTAATCCGCTATTCTGGATTCCTTTTGATCCCTTTTGATGTTCTTAGTTCCCTTATAATAAATGTTATTATTTCATCAAAAATTTCCTCATCCCTTTGATACATACTTTTATCTTCAATGAACTTTACCACTTTAGTTATATCGAGGAGACCCATAAACCACTCATCTCGACATTCTAAAGTCTCTTTAACTCTTTATGTGTATAATTCTAGATTTTGTTTCTTTTACTTTTCATTGTCACTCCGATATATTGGTGTGTCATGCTTGAGAATTTTTTTCTATTTCCTGAATGTTGAGGTGTAATTACACTGTGAGTCTTGCTAGATTAATAGTACAATTAAAGTATTATATTCTTTGGTAGTCTATGAATTGGGTTATCAAAGAGACCCCAAAAAGTTACTCTCCAATATGCCAACGTGTCTTCGAGAAGATTTCAGTTAGATTGTTAAATGGACACTAAAACAAGTTCCCTCGACATGATATACTCTCTTCGATGATGTTCGTATTGTCTTGCTCCATCGCACCTTTAAAGGGACCCTAAAATGACTTCTGCTGATGTAATGTAGTCTCATCAATATGACTTTCTTCTTATATGGATAGGATGAAAAATGTGAATTTGTTAAGGTGATGAATATAGGGTGGGTAAATGGAGTATTTTGAATGATAAATTTTTAAATGACATGCTAGGTGAAAGGGTATTTGATTTGTAAATAGAATTTTTTGCAAGAAATTTAAGGTTAATTTTTAGTCCTAATAGTGGCTCTGGTTGGGGATGAATGACTGTTAGGTCATTGCAAGAATCCAAAAATATTCCATGGGTCACAAACCGATGGGGAAAGGTGGCTAAAAATAAAAGGAAAAAGAAATAAAACCTAAACTATTGTGCATGGAAAATTGTGATGGATTTTAAGAGAAGTATTTCAGGAATTTTCCATGCATTGGAAATTCTTGATCTTCACTGACCATATTATGTAAGTAGTACGAGTCTTCACCACATTTACTAGTAATGACAAATGGGCCCAACCAAAATTCTTCAAATTTACCATGCTTCCCTTTATCCTAGCTTCTGGCATTCCACAAAAAGACCATATCACCAATCTTAAGTTTTCTATCTTTTTCCCTTTTTTCAAATAAATACTTCATCTATGACTGAATCTTCATATTTTGATCTTGTGCTTGAGATTTTATTTCATCTAGTTCTACCAATTGTTCCATCCTATCTTCCATAGGTTCGGGGACATCCATATCCTCTTGTAATATGAACTTATAGATTGGTAATAGATTATGCATGGGGGGTCTATCTTGAGCTCCATACACCAACTCAAATGGATATTTTCCAGTGGCCCTCTTCACACTAATTATTTCTACCCATAGAGAAAATATTTATTTGGAATCCCACACCTTCTTATTGTTATCCAACATCCTTTTGATTATTTTTATGATACTTTTGTTACTAGATTCTTCCTGTCTATTTGTCTGGGGATGATATGATGAAGCATATGAAATTATTATGCCATAAGATTTACAAAATGTCTCAAACTCATCTAATATAAAGCACATGCCATTATCTGTGATGAGCCTCACAGGAACCCCAAATCTAGTGATGATTTTTTCTAATAGGAAGTTAATCACAACCTTTCTAGTAGCTTCTTTTGTTGGTATTGCCTCTATCCATTTTGTAAAATAATCAATGACCACCAAGATCCATCTATGTCCATCACTAGGCCTATCTATAATATCTCCTATAAAGTCAATTCCCCATTGATGAAAAGGGGCCTCGATTTGTATAGGTCTTAATGGTAAAGCTCCCTGATAATTTGGTTTTCTAAAAAACCTTTGACATTCCTCACACCTTTATACATATCTGTGGGCATCGTTGAAGACCTTAGGCTAGTAGTATCCTACTCTCAATATCTTATGGGTAGTGGTTTTTGTCGAGTAGTGCCCTCCACATACACTTTATGCATTTCTTTTAAAATATACTCTACTTTTGTCTCATCTAAGCATAGTAGTAAGCTACCATCCTTATTATTTCAATATAGGTCTCCATTCACAAAAAAACATATTTTAATGCTTGTAGTTTTAAGGTCCTTTTTTGGTTGTCATTCAAGACCTCGAGACACTTCATATGTTTAAGATAGTATGTTATATTTGTGTACTAGGATGTGTGCTCAATGCTCAATACCCATTTTTATTCTCCTTCCATATTGCAAACCTATGTTGCTTCCAAATTGGATTTGGCCATCAATTTTGCTAATCCTTGCCCCCTCACTAGTTTGGTAATTTAAATATCAATATTAAACTCCTAGATTCGGTTTATCCATCTACACCTCCTCCTTGTGACTTCTGTTTGGGATAAAACATCCTTAACTACAATATTTGGTACATATGCAATTAATTTTTCCCCTATTAAGAAAGGCCTAAATACCTTTAATACCTTTACCAGTGCATAGGATTTTTTCTCTATGACATCATATTTTAGTTCTTCCCCTTGAAATGATTTACTAAAGAATGAGATAGGCTGTTGATACCCTTCTTTATTCTTTTGTAACATTACAACTACCATTGTATGAAATGATGCAAAGGAGAAGATCTAAAATGGTTTATTAAAGTTTGGAGATTTCAATACAGGTGCTTCCTTAATTTCTCTCTTAATTGAAACAAATTCATAAATGGCTTCTTCTTTCCAGTAAACTTTTGACCCTTTCCTCAACATCTTTGAGATTGGCTTAACAATCTTTGCAAAATTTGAAATGAATCTCCTGAAAAAGTTATTTTTTCCAAAGAAAGACTAGATAGCCTTTGGAATGGGAATCTTATCAATATCTTCCACTCATTCAAGATCAATCCTTACTCCATCCTTTGAGACTATATGGCCTAAAAATTTACCCTATATGACAACAAAATGATATTTCTTTGGATTAAGAGATATGCCATATTCTAATGTTGCGATGAAAATATTTTCTAGGTGTGCACAATGGTCTTCTGCCCTTTTGGAATGCACTATCAAATCATCTTGATATAAAACCATTATAGCATTGATTAGATCAATAAAGACTACATAGCCCTTTGAAATCTAGCTCTAGCATTAGTGAGGCCAAAAAGGAATTCTCACATAAAAATATGTACCCCAAGTTGTGGTGAAAGCAATTTAATATTGTTTTGAATCCTTAAGCTTCACTTGGTTATACCTTGAGAAGCCATCCATCATAGAGAAAAATTTGTACCCTGTCACTCATTATAGCATTGCCTCAATGTTAGGAAGTGGATAATTATCTTTAAGTGATGAGACATTCAAATTTCTGAAATCCACACATAACTTTATGTCTCCATTTTTCTTTCTTATAGGCACCAATATTGAAACCCATGAAGAATCTCTAATGGGTTTGATAATTCCACCATCTCTAAGCTTCATAAGTTCTTCTTATATTTTTGGTGCTAATGTGGGTTTTATGGGCCTTTGTTTTTGTCTAAATGGTTTAGCATTAGGCTTCAATGGAAATTCATGCTAGAATAGGTCTTCTTTGTATGCTTTCAGGTAATCATACAACCAAGAAAATACATGCTTATATTTTTGGAGTAGGGCTATAAGAATTTATTTGAGTTTAGGGCTGATCCTTTTTCCAATGTACACCCTTTTAAGATCCATTTCTATCCCAAGATTTATTTCTTCAATATCTTCATGTTTGAAAGGTGTAGGTTTCAAATTAAATCCGTCATGCTCAACAAATACTCTCTTAAGGGCTACAAGGCCTTTTTTAATTTTTTTGTATTAAGTTACACCACCTCTTGCCCAAAGATAGTTTATTTACCATCGACTTCCTCCACAAATGTATTGAAGTCTATTTATTGAGATTCGTATTGGTATATGAAATGGAGGAATTTAGTTAAGTCCTCATCATCGTTCAATACTTTCCAATTATAGATTTTATCAGGGATCATAGGCCTAGTCTTGAATTCTACTTTTTTTATACCTACAAAGGTGATACCTACAAAGGTGATATCATCCTTTTTTAGAGCAATATTTTGCAAAAAGTTTACCATTATGTTTTTAGATCTCTCCACGCAATCTATTGAAAATGAATCAAAAAGCTCAATGGTATCCCAAACAACATTTTTGTATTGCTTTACTCTTTTATTTTTTGAAGAATATTTTTCTCTGACTTTTGAGACAACTAATTCAGAGTCTCCATATATTGTTAATATTTTTGTTCCATACCTTGTGGAAATGTTCATGCCTAATAGAAACACATCATATTTAGCTATATTTTTGGTGCATTCAAATTTTAGTAAAAGTGAATATTTGAATTGTTTACCCATTGGTGAGATAAACACTATTCCTTCTCCATTTCCACCTATGCTATAGGCACCATCAAAATACATTTTCCATACACTATGTTTATTAAGCCGATTTTCCCTTTCAATTAGATTTGTGCTTTATAACTTAGGTTGTGAATGTTCAAATTTGAAGCTACCAAGATCCACATCATAAATCAGTTCATTTGATTTGGGTCACAATGCTCTGTAACATGTTTAGATCTTGGTTCCCTATACAATTTGACCTCTTTTCCATTTACTGGTATTGTTGCAAATGACAAGTCTAATTGGACATCTCCTCCGACTGCAGCAGCAACCCACTGTCTGGATAACAACATGCCATAATATGGAGGGGTGTCTACAATAGTGATGTCATTTCTATATGTAGCCTCAGGCTATGCAATCAAATTAAAATCTACATCCCATATGACTCCAACAACTAGGACAGACCTATTTTCCATTGCATAGCACTTCCCATATGTTGTATCCACCCATAAGTTCAATTCTTTCATAACAACCATAACATGATATTTATTTCCTCTCATCAATAGATCATGTAGTTCTTTACATTAATCAATAGTGTAGTGTAAAATGGATCCACCCAAGAAGGATTCTTTGTTAAAGTGTCACCAAGATAAACTTCAAGTGTCTTTATGATATTTTGTCCAACATTATTTACCTTAGTTTATGATCAATCTTTGTTCTTATTCTGATTTTGCTTCTTGATTGGTATATTTGAGATCAACTTGAGGGAACTATATCTATATTCATCCACTTTCATCATATACAATAATGGTGCTGGCATCTTGATCCGAGATAATGCTTTTTCTACGTCAAATGAAGGGGCATTCACTGATTGTTCTACCTTTTCCATCTTAGTGTTGTTTTTGTCTTCAATTTATTGCTCCACTTTATTCAAATTGACCTCCATTTCTCCCTTTGGTACATCTTTCTAAGTTTTCTCCTTCTCACTTATTTTTTGGTTATCAAGAGTATCCTTATGCTTTTGATGTTTTATGAATAAGCTTCTTGGTGTTCCTTGATCTATATTTATAGTTTTTTTCCTTAAGTTGTGGTTACTTTTATCCTGCGGCACAATAGCTATTGTAAGAGCCTTTTTATCTTATTTAGTTGGTTTCCTTAATTGGAATCATGGTGTTGCATTAGATGTATAATAAATTTATTCATTATCATCTTCTTGATTGGAAAAAGACCTCTTGCTGACCCATGTTAACATTGTATTTCTAATTACTCGCATCATATTCAAACCCATCCTCTTTGGAAGATGAGTGTACTCATCAATTCGATGGGGTCTTATTTCTAACATGTTTATAGTATGATCATCCCTCTCTTGATCATAAAATATTTTATTTTCTTGTAAGGATTGTGCTACTACACAATATTTAGGTGAATGTGGTAGATTGCATTCAAGGCACCATGAATTATTTTCTACCGTGTGTGTCCCATGCTTCTATAATGGGTTAGGGGAGTTCTTGCTATAATTTTTCTTTTGATTGTTTTCCATAGGTCTCCCATCTTTCCAATTAGTATTGTATGACATATCATGTAGTCTAGGCATTTTGTTTCTATAATTATTAGCCTCCCTAGTTTGATGGTTATTAGGATTCTATGGAATTATGACATTGTCTCTCTTGCTAATCTTTCATGTAGCTCTTCTATTATTTTCAATATTCACAACAACCTTTTGAGCTTCTGCAAGGGTAAGGGGAGCTCTATTTTTTAGTTCATAGCCAGTTTTAGGATCAAAGGAATTTAGATACAAGGATATGTCCATAGCATCTTGAGGCTTCAATTCAGGTTAGATTTTATGGTATAGTTTTGAGAACTTCTGGTTGAAATCAATCATTGATTCATTGTGGTTCTTTTGGATGCTTTTTAATTCTTGCACAACAAATTTTGGGTCACAATGATTTCCATACTATTGTTTAAATTGATCTTTGAAATATACCAAAGAACTAATCAATGCATCAAGAAAGCTCTTATACTAGTCCCTAGCATCTTCAATTAGGGACAACATAAATAAATTCATGAGGACATCTTCATATTGTACATCGAAGCTATCCATGACTATTTCAAAATTTATTATGTGTTCTTCTACTGAAATGATATGCTTCCTAGAAAATTTTGGGATTTCATTTCTCAAATCATTACTAATTGGATCTGGATAGACCCGATATCCAAATAAATCTACCTTCCTGTATATATTTATATTCAAGGGTCCTCTCAAGAAGGGGTTTTGGTTAGGTTTGTGGTGTTGAAATTGAGGGCCTTGTTAGTATTGGTGGTGAGGCACATTGTGTATATTTTGGTGAGGGTTTATATTACACTCCACATTTTTCTAAGGTATGTGCTATTGATGAGGTGTGAAATAACCCTAACTAGGATGTGGGTAGGTATTAGCCATGGGTTGGGAGGTTGTAGGAACATTTTGTGGTTTTTGAATTTGTGGTGGAAAATTTGTGGTGGAATATTCTGTTGCACATAATTTGTGTTTCTTGGATTTCCTAATCCATTTTGAGGTTCTTTAGGAACCTTAGGACCACTTGTGTTCTGGTGTGACCCCTATGAATTAGTTGGGTTGGTATTCCCACCTTGCTTATGGGGGGTATATACTCTGAGCTGCTTGTCATAGGTTGAGATTTTATTTGCTACAACTCTTGTTTCATTCACTCCTCTTCCTCTAGTTTGGCCATCCCAAGATCCTACTATAATTATTGTAGGCTTTGTTCTAGTTCCTGAATAGTCCGTTTATTTTTTGGTGGACTAACATGAGTCTTTGTGGATACCATCTGATCCATGAATTTATATTGGGTTTCTTCACACTGTTCTTGTGTTATTCTGTAATCATACTCTCTTTGGTTTTGTATCCTTTCTTCTTTTGCATGGGCATGGAACTCACTCATTTTTTCAGGGTTAGGGATAAAATGGTGAACGAAATTATTCAAGCTATTTTTGCAGGCTAGGTATGGAAATGTCTTGATGGAAATCCCTCCTTATTGTAAAAAATTTATCCATTTACAGGACTAAAACTATTGTGTGTTATGAAAGGTTTTTCTAATGTATTTTCTTGATCACTATGGTTATTGTTTTGTGTGACCTCTAGTTGATTTTATGTTGCTCCACTCTTATTAGTAGCAACTTTTGAAGAAGGGGGGACCCATGTTTGTCAATCCACTTACCATTTTTTTTCTTTGGTCTTCCCTTATGTAGAGATCTTCTACCATCCATTTTGGACAAGATTGTAATACTTTGATGCTTTTTGATATGATATTCAATTTATCACTAAGGAAATGATCTCAAAAGATTTGGTAGAGTCTCCACCCACTTTTCCAAAAGTGATAAATTGATACTAATTTAGTGTTGAGGTCTAAATGAGATTATTCTTAGTTAATCCCCAATATATCCCCTACAAATACAAAATTTTATGACTATAATAAAATGGTTTGCATTCAGATTTTACTAAGATACTCCCCAATAGAGTTTCCAATATGTTGGTTCACAAAATTGTAGATTGAAAACCCTAAGAGTAATCCCAACTCTATGGTCATATTTACAATGTTTTGGCCAACAAATGAAGTCAACCAATATGGTTTAGAACTCCCTATACTATAGGTTTTTCTAGACCTAGGTAGGTATACCTTTGACAAGAAAGTAGATTATGGATTTAGTGGTTATGTGTACTCTTTAACTTAGATATTATATTCAACAATAACATATAAATGGGAAATAGATGCAAACATAACAGCTATTCCCACTCCTAATGGTCAAAATTTGAATGTGTGAATTGAACCAAAACATTTAGGGGAAAGTGGATTCCCTAGCACTTCTAGGGTTTTCACCTAGAAGGAGAGAGTTCTTTCGCACCTAAAATCAAGACTTCATTCAAGATTAGGGGTTGAATAAGGGTGTTTTATGTGTGATAGAATGTGTCTAAATGCTTCAAACTACTGAAATGAAACTATCTAATGAATGTAAACTAATGAAATGAAAAACTATTGAAAACACTATGTAAAATGACCTAGGAATGACCTAAAATGCAAGAAAACTGTAACAAAACTAATGAAGGTAGAAGTGGACCACCTAGAAACTAAATTTTGATGAAGAGGAGCCATGGAATCTTCTATAATGTGCTATTGAGGGCCACTGGGAAACTTACACCAAGTTGGGCGACTTAGTCTTTCTTCAGGGAAACTTTGTTGGGACAAGTTTCGAGGAAATGGGTGTCCAGATTTGTAGAGATCACTTTTCAGGCCTGGTAGTGGGACTTATTCACCAATTATGGCAACGTAGTCCACCTATGGGTTTCAAGAATCTAAAGATTAGAATCTATAGCTATCAACTTGCACTTATGTTCCTGATAGAGACCTGTGTTTGAATCTTCAAATGTTGACCTACAAGTTGTCTTCAAGCTCCTTTTAGGGATTTTTGACTTTGGAATGATGTGGATGGAAATGAGACACCTTTTAGCACCTTAGTCTTTGACTAGTTTGCATACAAACCTACAAAAAACACATGCAAAGAGGGGAAAAGGTGTTAGGGTTAGAGAATAGGGGTTTGCCTTAGTCAAACCCCATTTTGGTAATCAAACCCTAGATAATGAAATGAAATGGAATGGGAAAGATGAATGAACAACATGAAATTTAAACACTCACCAAACCTTTGTTGAAGAAGTCTAAGGATATGCAAGTGATTAGCTCCAATGGATTGATACTTGATGTGCTTAGAGTGCTTGAATGCTTGATGCTTGCTTGAGAAGATAGATTGCAAATGTTGAATGAATTGGGGAGGGGATGTAAAATGAGCATAGAAACCCTTATTTATAGATTTTATGCCCTAATTCCCCATAAATAACACATCACAAGCTGACCTTAGGGTTTGGAGACAAAATCCTGCTATAAATTTGATTTAATTTTAATTTTTATGCCAAATGGGACTAAGTTGCCCAAGGTGACGACTTAGTCCACTTAGACTAATTTGAGTGGTTGTTAGGAATTAAAATGTGGTTAATGTTTCTTAACGGGATTGTCCTATGAAACAAACTTAAGTAGGACATATAAGTGCATTAAGGGGTCATTTTAACATAAGAAAGGGTGAATTTATTGATGACAAGCCTAGGAAAGTGTGAAAATGTGTTACACCTCACAACACTTTGAAATAAGGCTTGGTGTGAGGCAAAAAGGGGTTGTTTAGATGAATTATAATAGAAAGGTCTTTAGAAAAGTGGGAAAATGTGTTACAACACTTCACAACACCTTTGCAAGACACTATTAGGTTGTTATTAATTTGCAAGCATTCAAGGCTTAATGTGAATGTGTTGGCCACATTACAACATTAAATCTAGGAAAAATCAGGCCCAAATGAATGAAAAGTGTAAAGGCTACACTTTTTTGTGACACATTTAGCCCCCACTTTAGTGAGAGGATGAACTTGCTTCAAACTTGTACTAAAGTAGCCAGGACATGAATATTGAGAGGGATCCAAATGTACACATGTTAGAGAGATGAGACAACTATAATCAAGAGGGATGATGAAGCCCCCAAGATCAAGATCCCATGGCAAACCAAACATCAACACAAATGATCACACAAGAAATTTATGTGAAAGAGTGAAAGGAAAGGAAAAGTTGGATCAAGCTTTGACCGTTTGTCCAGCTAGTTGTGGATCAGATCTAGGTTGTTTGTCCAAAAAGATGTGTACTCACTCTGAGGTGATGGAACTTTAGGCTATCCATTGTGTGAGAAGGCCAAAAATGGTGAGAAACATACATTGACGACTGGTATGCACTCACACACACACAAAGGTGGCTATGGGGAAATTCGTGTTGTTGGTTGGGCTTCCCACTTAACCATACCAAAGTTATACCTCTTGATAAATTTGATAAGGTGCCACAAAAGACAAGGTTTCAAGCTTCATGAGACAAGCAAAGGTTTGTATGCTTGGAGCTCATGAACAAGTGCAAGATGGCGCCACATGCATGCAAGTTGTGTTATGCAAGGTGGCCATATATGCAAAATGTAAAAATGTAAAATGAAAAATGATGTTCAAAGGAGTCTTGCTTAGTTCATGAAAGGCCTTTGACTTAGGGAACATTGTGTCTAATGTTTCCAAGAAAGGACCAATCAAAGAATATAAAATTTACAAATTAGGGGATGCAGTGTGTTGCATCAGGCCACTAACAGGAGTGTAAGATGCTAAGATAGATCAATTTTATGAAGAAAATTACACCCAATTTCATCCACAAAGTGGTAAATGCATTATATGAAATACCAAGGCTACACTAGGAACGAAGGAAAAGAGAAGAATGAAAAAGGAATAATGCCAATGTATGCCCCAACTTTAAAGAAATCGCTACACACCATTTTGTGAATGATTACTTTAAAGTAGGAGAATAAAAAATGAAAAAAGAAAAGAAAGACATGAGAGCTAACTTGGAAAGCCCTATGCCAAATCATATGTTTCCAAGTGAGGTTGTGTCATGTAAAGGAACAGAAAGAAAGAAAAGAGAAAGGGGTTGCACCCAAAATGAAAACACCAAACACATAAGGGATCTGTGGATCGGGGTCAGTATGTTCATTGCTACATATGTTTGTTTAGAGAGCTCAAAACTGTTATCATCTCCCCAAATACAAAGAAATGGAAGGACACAAAGAGAGTGAAAACAAAGAGAAATAAAGAGTTGTTTTGGGTCAACATGGAAGAGACATAGGGTGTTGGAAAAACAAGAATATACAAATGAGAGGGGTGGGTGAATTAGTTGTTACCAAAATAAAACTTATTCAACATTAATCAACCTTTAATCTGAGATCTTCTAATTAACAGTGCAAGCATAAATCAATAACACATCAAAGGAACACCGAGATTTTATATGTGGAAATCCTATTAGGGGAAAAACCATGGTGGATGTTAGTCCACAAGATTATACCCTGTTAAAAGTATAATGAAGAGTAAGTAGGGAATGCACATGAATTTAGGAACACTACCTAGAGCTCACTACTCAGAGGAAGGCTCACTACCTTACATACAATAATCAGATTAAATCCATTTGATGAACATGAACTGAGAAATTATCTTTTTCACAAGCCTGATTACAGTTTCGGTTGGGCACAAACACACTTCGCTCAACCTTCTTCACACTCTACTCTGCATTCAGATGATCTAATCTTTATTCACACATACACACACATAAACTAAGCATACACACTCACACACACCGAGCATTTCTTTAAAATGAGGAAAACAACCGCTCTTATATATCCGCTACATGGACTTACGACAACTACTTTGTCAGCCACAAATAAAGAATAAATTATAATTATCAGCCTGAATACATAAATAAATCTTAATGTGCACTAATACAAGTCATTCACAACATAGTGAGAACCCAAATAAATACCCTTGAGCATGCCAAATAGTAAAGTATTAATCCATAGAGATCTGCAACACGCTATCACCATCATGTCAGCCAAGAACATGAACAACTTGAACACACAAGGAAAAATATTCAATCATGAGTACTCTGATCAATGCAGACATACAACAGGGACAGAGAATGATGTAGAAACATTACTTATTATATCATAAACATACACAACAACCAAATTTACCAAAATTGAAATCTCATCTTCCAGAAACACTTGCTACAGTAACTGAATAATTGTAGGAACATAGATCTTCATAACTTTCTCAATTCTTGATGTGTACCACTGAAATTTGTGGGAAACATACTAGATAGGCTAAAAAAAACCCTTTAATGTGCACCTTCTGATTATCAATGTACAACACTTTCCAACACTTTGACCTTCTTACCTTCACTGGTTGTCTACAATATATTTATTACAATTTTCTCAATCCCCTCGATATATACAACCTTAAGCATCACCAATGCTAATAGTGTTGACATCAATGACAACCACATATTAGAAATACAACCACAACATCCAACAATCTCCCCCTTTGGCATTGATGGAAACACATGATGTGAAAAATAATACCATCAACACAACTAGCTCTTCTCCAACAATCTCCCCCTTATATTGTGCACTCTTTTCCTATTTTCTTCTCCCATGTTTTTCACATTTCTCTTCTCCTATTTTTCACATTGCTCCTCTCCCCCTTTGACATCAATGGAAAAGTTACACATGCTCTGATTCTCAAATTTAGCACTTCTGACTACTCCTCCCGAGTAGCACCCACCATAACATCAATCTAGAATAAGATATGGCTATGAATTCACAAACTGATGCAAAGACCTACATCACTTAGTTCTAACCAGGAAGGGAAATCACCCCTAATTTTCCTCTGAGGTACTCAAAAGTATCCTTAAGCAATGGCTTAGTAAGGATGTCTGCAATTTTCTCCTTGGTAGGTATGTACTCCATTCTACCTTCTTTGTCACTTACTTTATCTCTCAATAAGTAATATTTTATGGATATATGCTTTGTCTTTGAATGCAACACTGGATTCTTAGAAATGTTTATGGCATTGGAATTGTCACATAATATAGCAATAGGTTCTTCATACTCAATTTTGACATCTCTCAACATCTACTTCATCCACAATAATTGAGTACAACTTTTTGCAACAACAATATGTTCTATCTCAGCAGTAGATAATGAAACAAAATTCTGATTTTTGCTTAACCAAGATACCAACTTCTTCCCTAAGAAGAATGCACCACCACTTGTACTTTTCATGTCTTTGACATCACCTTCCCAATCAACATCTTTAAAGGCATTCAGAGTAATATCATCATCCTTGGGATACCAAAGACCAAGATCAAGTATCCCTTTTAGGTATCTGAAGATTATTTTCACCACAATCACATGAGACTCTTTAGGATTATCTTGATATCTAGCAACCATGCATACAAAATTCATTATTCTTGGCCTAGTTTGAGTCAATTAGAGTAATCCACCAATAATTGACCTGTATCTTAATTGATTTGCTTTAGGAGAATCATCATTATGTGTAATTTTTCATCCGGTTACCATAGGTGTACCAACTGGCTTTAAATCTTCCATACCAAACTTTTTTAGTAACTCTTTTATATACTTAGATTAAGATATAAAAATTCCATCATCTAACTAAGTAATTTGCAGTCCTAAGAAGAATTTAAGCTCTCCTATCATTGACATTTCAAAATCACTTTTCATTTCATCATCAAAATTCATACAAAAATCATCATCACCCTCAAAAATAATGTCATTAACAAAGATTTCAATCATAAATTCTTTATTTTGATCTAGCTTGAAATACAAATTGCTATCAACAAGTATTTATCCAATCTAGCATACCAAGCTCTAGGAGCTTGCTTAAGTCCATATAGAGCTTTCTTCAATCAACATACCATGTTTTCTTTGTCAGTAAGTTGAAATCCATCTGGTTGCTCAGCATAGACTTCTTCTAGCTCACCATTTAGGAATGTTGAATTTACATCCATCTGATAGACTTTGTAATTCTTGAAAGCAACATAAGAAAGAAATAATCTTACAGCTTCAATTCTAGCAACAGGGGAAAAAGTTTCTTCAAAATCAATACCTTCCATCTATGAGTACCCTTTGCAAACCAGTCTTGCTTTGTTTTTGACCACTTCACCTTGTTCATTCAGCTTATTCTGAAACACCCGTTTGGTTCCAATCACATTTTTATTCTAAGGTCTAGGAACAAGATCCCATGTATCACTTTTCTCTATCTACATTAGATCTTCTTTCATGGCTTCCATCCAATATTCATCTTTGCATGCTTCATTGATATTGATAGGCTCTGTTTTGGAAATCAGACAATACTCTTCATAAATTATTCTTCTAGTTTTCACACCTTTATCTCCTATGATCTGAATATTAGAATGATTTTTCCTTACATACTTGGGAGTTTTAGAATTTTCTCTGACTTCTTGTTCTTGTGTTATTTCTTCTACACTTTTGCTAGTTTTTGGTTCTTGATTCCCTTGGTTCACCGAAACAATTTGAAGTTGATTATGTGTCTAAACATTATTTCCATTGTTAGTACTATCATTTTGATCATCTGAATCATATCCACTACATCTGGATGGTCTATCAATATCTTCATCAACTTTGAAATTTTCACTTTCAACCATTTTCTTCAACCTTTTATTAAAGCACCTATAAGCTTTTCTCTTAGTAGAGTAACCTAGAAATATTCCTTCATCACTTCTAGCATCAAAAATTCCTATGTCATCATCTCTGTTAATGTAGCATTTGCTTCCAAATTTTTTGAAATACTTGACAGTAGGCTTATAACCAAACCATAGCTCAAAAGGGGTCTTACCAGAATTATTGTTGACATTTACCTAGTTAATGGTATACACAACAGTACTTACAACTTCTCTCCAATAGAAATGAGAAACATTTGCTTCCAACATCATGGTTCTAGCAGTGTCTAGAATGGTTTTGTTATTTCTTTCAACAAATCCATTATGTTGAGGGGTACGAGGAGAAGATAGTTGTCTTTTGATTCCATGCTATTCACAGAAAGAATTGAATTCCTGGGAAGTGAATTCACCACCTCTGTCTGACCTTAGGCATTTGATCTTTTGATTTGTCTCATTTTTTGCCATAGCTTTGAAGCTTTTGAAATTTTCTAATGCTTCATGTTTTTCTCTTAAGAAAGCAACCTATATCATTCTAGAGTAATCATCAATAAGCAACATAAAGTACCTTTCACCTTGAAGGCTTTTGATTTTGGATGGACCACATAAGTTAGTATGTATCAAATCCAGTACTCCATTAGAGTTATATTGTTTGCTCTAGAAATAATTTCTAGTCTGATTTCCCATCTGACATTCCTTGCACATAGTGTTAGTAGGATTTACTAACTTAGGAAGATCTCTGATTGCTTGAGTAGATATTGTCTTTTTAATGTTATCAAAGTTCAAATGACACAACTTCCTATTCCATAACCAACTTACATCAACTTGAGCAATTAAACAACTTTCACTAGCAACACTCAAGTGAAAAATATTACCTCTTGTCTTTGTACCTGAAGCAATCATATTTCTAGAACTTCCCCTTATTCTGCACTTACCATCCTTGAACTAAAGATTGTACCCCTTGTCTACCATTTTTCTAACACTTAATAAGTTATGCTTTAAACCTTCTACATAAAGAACATCATCAGTATTGTGCTTACCACCAAAATAAACAGTGTCTCTAGGAATCAAACTAGAAGTGTTGTCTCCAAATCTTACAACACCACCATCATAGTTTTCCAAGCTTACAAAATTTCTTTTGTCATCAGACATATGATTTCAACATCCATTGTCAATTACCCACTCATCCTTTTCTTCAATTTTTGCTGCAAGAGATTTCTCAACATTTGCATTAATAGTAGATTCAGTGGACACCTAACCATTTTATTTGATAGCAATAAATACCCATTCATCTTCATTTCTAGTTTCTTTATCAGATTCATCATCAGTAACACCTTCTTCAGCATAATAACATTTCCTTTGGAATCTAGTCTTATTAGATTTATACTTAGAGACTCTTTCATGACACCTTGATTCAAAATGACCTATTTTACACATTTAATAGGTAACTTTCCTTTGTACTTACCATGACCTCTAGCTTCTCTTTTCACAATCAATGCTTCTAGTTCTTATAATTCTCTTTCTTTATCTTCAATTTGTTTCATCTCATCTTCATAATCGAATTTCTTTTTGGAACTCTCTCCCAGATCATATCTCTACTTGTTTTTCCTAGATACAGTAGCTTTCAATGTAGATTCTATCTTAAGAGTAGATTCACCAAATTCACTTGGCTCAAAGGCAACAAGTTTTCCAATTAGCATGTCTCTTGTCAAATTTGTCACTGTCCTAAGTTCATCAAATTTTTTTTGTAGGAAGGAGGCACAAATCTAAGTATCTTAGCCACAATTTATTCTTCATTGAAGGTTCCATCGACACATCTGATGCTTATCACAAGTTCATTCAACTTTTGAGAGAAAGAGAGAATGTTCTCATCTTCACTCATCTTCATGTCCTCCCACTTGCCTTTTAGACTTTGTAGCTTAGCAACTTTCACTAGTGGATCTCCTTCATACAATGTTTCCAAATTTTTCCAGATCTCATGTGCAGTCTTCAAACCTAACACATTTGTCATCTCTGAATCTGTCAAAGCACTCAACAATGCTTCAATTGCCCTGGTATTTGTTTCAGATTCTTTGATTTCATCGGTAGTAGATGGACCATTCTGAGGGATAGTATATGCACTATTTGTAATCTTCAAGAAAGGCTCACCAATTCACTTCAAATGACATTCCATTATGACTTTCCATAGAGAGTAGTTTGTTCCATCGAATCTAGGACTTTCCTTCTTGTATGATGCCATCTCGGATCACCTCAAGTTGTTAAGCTTTTCTTTTAGAGGAACTTGGATCTGATACCAATTGTTGGAAAAACAAGAATAGACAACTAAGAGGGGGGTGAATCAGTTGTTACCAAAATTAGACTTGTTCAACATTAATCAACCTTTAATCTCATATCTACTAATTAATAGTGCAAGCATAAATCAATAACACATCAGAGACACATGGACATCGAGATTTTATATGTGGAAACCTTGTTAGGGGAAAAACCATGTTGGATGTTAGTCAACAAGATTATACCCTATTAAAATTATAATGAAGAGTAAGTAGGGAATACACATGTATTTAGGCACACTTCCTAGAGCTCACTGCTCAGAGGAAGGCTCACTGCTTTACATACAATAATCAGATTAAATCCATTTGATGAAAATGAACTGAGATTTTTTTTCTTCACAAGCCTAATTAAAATTCTGGTTAGACACAAACACACTTCGCTCAACCTTCTTCACAATCTACTCTACATTCGGATGATCTGATCTTTATTCACACATACAAACACATAAACTAAGAATACACACTCAAACACACTGAGGATTGCTTCAAAATGAGGAAAACAACTACTCTTATATATCCGCTACACGGATTTACATCAACTACTTTGTCGGCCACAAATAAAGAATAAATTACAACTGATGGCCTCAATACAAATAAATATTAATGCACACCAACACAAGTCAATCACAACATAGCGAGGACCCAAATAAACACCCTCAAGAATGCCAAACAATAAATTATTAATCCATAGAGATCCACAATGCGCTATCACCATCGTGTTGGCCAAGAAGATGAACAACTTGAACACACAAGGAAAAATCTTCAATCACGAGCACTCTGATCGATGTGTACATACAATAGGGATAGATAATGATCTAGAAACATTACTTATCATCTCATAAACATACACAACAACCAAATTTACCAGAATTGCAATCTCATCTTCTAGAAACACTTGCTACAGTAACTGAATAACTATAAAAACACAGATCTTCACAAATTTCTCAATTCTTGATGTGTACCATTGAAATTTACAAACAACATAATAGATAGGTTCATCAAAAAATCCTTTAATGCACACCTTTTGATTATCAATGTACAACACTTTCCAACACTTTGACCTTCTTACCTTCACTAGTTGTTTGTAATATATTTATTACAATTTTTTCAATCTCCTCAATATATAAAACCTTAAGCATCACCAATTGTAATAGTGTTGACATTAATGACAACAAAATATCATCAATACAACCACAACATCCAACATATGGTGTCTTGACACTTTGCATCGTGCCCAAAATGACAATAAAAGAAAAAGAAAAAACAAAAAAATAAACTTTTTGGGTCAACATGAAAGGGACTTGTTGTGTCAATACCTTGCATCATCCCCAAAAGGAAGGAAGAAAAAAAGAAAAAGAGAAAGGGGGACTTTGGGGTCAACATGAAAGGGACATTTCTATCTCAACACCCCGCATCATCCCCAAAAGCACAACAAAAGAAAAAGAAAAATACAAAGAAAACAAGCCTTTTTGGGTCAACATGAAAAGGAAATTGTTGTCTCAATGCCTTGCATCATCCCCAAGAGGAAGGCAAAAAGAAAAAGAAAAGTGAAAAGTGAAATAAATGCATGACCATAGAAGAATGTCACAAAGAGAGATAACATCAAACAAAATAGTACACGGGAACATGTTACATACAAAAAAACACACAAAATAAATGGAAAGAGACTAGTAAGGAAAATTTACATCAACCGTCGAGAAATTCATCCACCTCCCAATCTTGTTCAGTCTAAAGTGTAGGTGGGCGACTAGCTAGAGGGACAACAACAATTACAGAGCTAGCATCTAGATCAATGCTCATCCTAGGAGATTTTTCATGTAAGCTCATGGAAGAGGAGAATAATGTGTTTAAAGTTTTATGCACCTCTTCATCTATTTTAGCAATATCCTCATCATCGTCATATATATTAATGATGACAAGAGGGAAAATGATGATTTCAGTTGAATTGTGCAACTCAGGTGGGGATGGAGGTATAGGATCATGTTGTGGTGGTCGAGGAGGAGGGTCGTCATGCATCGCTTCAGGAAAGTGAGGTTTATGATTTTCATTATTTCCTTCATGACGGGACTTGCGAGAAAGAGCACGATGGTGACACCTATGCTCCCTAGCTCCTCAATTTATTTTGATTCAATTGTCAAGGTGTGTCTAGGAAGGAGTGGATTGATCAACCATAGGTTTATTTTCATCCCAAGGAGGAGGAATAGAAGAAACCATGGCAGGTTGGTCATTCACTTTCTCCTTGGCTTTATAAACTTGTTTGGTGTGAGGAGGCAAGACGAAGTTACTTTCACAATCTCTAGGTATTTTGGATGAGGAAAGTGAAGTATCAGGTGCTGGTTGAGCATGATCTCATCTAGGATGGTAGTGGCTGAGGTGGAGGGAGACATGTTGTGAAGAGATAGTTCATATATTTTCTTTGCCTTAAACTTTTGATAGGAAATGAAAAAGAAATATCTTCTATGCATGATTGGTTCCATGGGCTCAGGCAAAAAGGATTCTAAGGAGAAGTTTCCTCTGGAGAACAAAAGTATTAAAGCCACTATGGTGAACAGTGAATATGTCATTGTCAAATGGAAACTTCAAACATTTGTCAATGCCTGAAGGGACCGCTTTCATTGAACGAAGCCATGGATGGCCTAGTCGCAAACGAAATTGATCTGACTATGGGATGATAGAGAATGTAACATCCAATGTATTGGGGCCTATTTGTAATGGGAGGCCAATCGATCTGATTGTATGGAAATCAAAACCATTATGCATTTTAATCCATGTGTTAGGTTTATTGTAATCATCTTGATAAAGATCATGCAATACCAAAATTTATTTCATGATCACATTCTCTCCACATGCATGATCTATTAATATCCCATTAGTGGGCTTATCGTAGATACATCCAACAATGTAAAGAGGACCATCAAGGAGATTCTTAAGTATATATTGAGAAGAAAAAGTAATATCAAGAGATGTTTTATATTGGCCCTTACAAGGGATAATGTTTATCACAACTACTATTTCCTCCATAGGCTTGACATGGGTCACATGTGGAATAAGATTAGAATGTTCATCATTTGTATCAACATTCATAACATGATTTTGTGAAGTTTCACTAGCTTTGACAAATGAGACATTATGTTTAGGGATGGGATTGGTGAAGATTTGCAAATTCTGGTTGGGCGGGGCCACAGACTTATTGCCTTGATCATTGATGCCAACAACGGATAGATGACCAGAATCAATGATGTCTTGAACAAGATGCTTAAGACACTTACATTTTTTTGTTTCATGTCCATTTTGTTTATGAAAATGGCAATAAGCTTTGGATTTGAAGTTCAGAGGTAAAGTTTTGGAAGGATCAGGTGCATGAACAATAGGTGAGGTAATCATTTGTTGTTGTAGAAGTTGAGACATGGTATTATGGAGAGTATCAGGTAAAGGCGTGAAGTGTCATTTTGGATCTCCATAATTGAAGGGCATGGTGTATTTAACAATGGCCACTTGGTTATTGACAGGTGGAGGGGATGATGGAGGAGGGTTAAATTACAAGAACCCTTTGTTTTTTTTTGAAATGGCTGAGAATTGGTTGGGTTGGCATTATCGGATTTCTCAATTTGATTAGAAGTGGACCGGGTATAATGACTACTAATAGAATTGTGGTAATCACAAATATTTTTGCATAAGTGCATGAAGGAAGGGAACTTCATCATGGTGAGTTTGTATTGAAGGTGTTTTATAATTTTTTTGATAAACATCTTTTGAAGATGTGGGTCAGGAATCTTGACGTTGATTTGGGAATAAAGCGATTGGTATCGTGAGATAAAATATGTTATATTTTTGTCATTGTTTTGCTTACATCTCATCAAATCATCCAAGGTCTTTTTGGGAGTCATGTGTACTTTGAAATGGTTGATGAATGCATCAAAATTTTCATTGAATGAATGAATAGAATTATTTGGCAAAGAAGAAAACCAATCCAAGGTAGTGCCTTTTAAGGTCCTAGGAAATAGTTTAGCTAACAATTTATCATCAAGGAAAAATTCACTACATAAGATGGTATATGCATTACCCTCCATACTTCTCAAACCTAAGTATTTCTACTCCTTGTGGCATAGGTGTTTGCAAGATTTCCAATGATAAGGGGCTATTATGAACATAGTGTGTGAGTGAACCATGCTAGTTTTGATTGATAGTGGAAATTTGTTGTTGCATGGACGAGATGTTGTGGAAAAGTTGTGTTATGAGAGGATAAGTGTAATTGGTATGAGGTGGAAGAGAAAGTGGTGATGGGGTGAATGTAGTGGTGGGGTAGGTGAATGGAATTCTAATGGATGGTATGGTATGAGAGGATAAAGCATGCGATGCAACATAGGAGGTAGGAATACTAGTAGGAATACCAAGGGAAGGTATCACATTGCTAACCTATTGTACTGTTGTTGTCACATTAGGAGAGGCATAGGTAGGAATGGAAGCTATTGTTGAGGGAGGATGAGTTTGAGGTCCTCCTTGGTTAACCACCATGTTTGTTGGGTGAGAGACACTAGAAGTGGAAGGAACATGTTTTTGGTATATCTCAACTATTTTCTTCACAACATCTATACCTTCATCACTCTCAAGCATGCAGTAGATATTTTGTATAGTAGGAATGGAAGTGGTGGAAATGTTCTCCAAACTCACTTGATGTTGAAGGTCTGCTAAGTTTGCATGAAGGTGAAATATCTTGTCGTGGGGGATATCATTAGATTTATGTTTAGAATGAAAATAGTTGCTAAGGGTGGTATCAAAGCCTAGTGCACTATTATCAATACTAGGAGTGGAAGCCCAAGAGAACCTAGGATCTACAACAAGAGTATTGTCACAAGATGCCATGAGTCTTGAGCTTCATCTCACTAAGGTATCAGCAATAGGACACCAAAAACTCATGCAAATTTTTGAAAAGGTGGGGTGGATGCAAATGTAATGTAAACAAAGGATAGTAAAATGCTTATAACTAAAATTATTGAGAACAACATAGAAATGCATAAACAAAAAATAGAAGTGCAAAAAATGCTTTGAAAATGCCAGAAATTATAGTGTAAAATATGCAAGTGGACTAAGTCGCCCAGTGTGGAAAATTAGTCCCAACAATGATTTTTTTAGCAAGTTTCATTAGCAAGTTTCAAATTTTTGACTAGTGTTTATGATTTTTTGAGGCTTTTCCAATACAAGTACAAAATGAAAATACAAAATGTTTATATTTTTCAATTAGAATGCAATACAAAAATACAAGCTAAATGATATTTTCACTAATGCACTTTTTAAAACCCTAGAATGCAAAACAATGCAAAACCCTAATGCAATGCAAGCTTTTCCTAGGATGCAAATGAAAAATCAAAAGTGAAAAAGAGGTATTCTAAGGATGGGTTCACCAAAATGAACCACAAATTTTAGGGGAAAGTGCATTCCCTAGCACTTCTAAGGTTTTCACCTAGAAGGAGAGAGTTCTTTCGTACCTAAAATCGAGAGTTCATTCAAGATTAGGGGCTGAATAAGGGTGTGTTGTGTGTGATAGAATGTGTCTAAATTCTAAAAACTACTGAAATGAAACTATCTAATGAATGGAAACTAATTAAATGCAAAACTATTGAAAACACTTTGTAAAATGACCTGGGAATGACCTAAAATGTAAGCAAATTGTAACATAACTAAAGAAGGAAGAAGTGGTGCACCTGGAAATTGAAGGTTGATGAAGATGAGCTCTAGAATCTTCTAGAATCTATTGTTGAGGGCCACTAAGACACTTACACCAAGTTGGGTGACTTAGTCCTGCTTCAGGGAAACTTTGTCAGAATAGGTTTCAGGGAAATGGGTGTCCAGATCTGCAAAGATCACTTTTCAATCCTGGCAGTGGGACTTATTCACCAATGATGGTGACTTAGTCCACCTGGGGGTTTTGAGAGTCTCGAGACTGGAATTTGTAGCTATCAACTTGTACTTTTGTTCTTGACAGAGACTAATGTATGAATCTTCAGATGTTGACCTGCAAGTTGTCTTCAAGCTCCTTTCAGGGTTTTTTAACTTTGGAATGATGTGGATGAAAATGAGATACCTTTTAGCACCTTACTCTTTGACGTATCTACATACAAACCTACAAAACATAGATGCAAAAATGGGAAAAAGGTGTTAGGGTTAGAAAATAGGGGCTTGCTTTAGTCAAACCCCATTTTGGTAATCAAACCCTAGATAATGAAATGAAATGGAAAGGGAAAGACGGTTGAACAACATGCAAACGTAAAAACTCACCAAACCCTTGTTCAAGAAGTCTAAAGATATTCAAGTGATCAACTCCAATGGATTGATGCTCGACGCTTTCTCGAGAAGATAGATTGTAAATGTTGAATGAGTTGGAGAGGGGATGTAAAATGAGGAGAAAAACCCTTACTTATACATGTTATGTCATAATTCCTCAAAAATAACACATCATAGGCTGACCTTAGGGTTTTGGAGACAAAATCCTACTAGAAATTTGATTTAATTTTGATTTTTATGCCAAATAAGACTAAGTCGCCCAAGGTGGTGACTTAGTCCACTTGGACTAATTTGAGTGGTTGTCAATAATTCAAATATGGTTAATGTTGCTTAATGGGATTTTCCTCCAAAACACACTTAAGTAGGACCTATAAGTGTATTAAGGGGTCATTTTAACATAAGAAAAGGTGAATTTGTTGATGAAAAGCCTAGGAAAGTGTGAAAATGTGTTACAACACCTTAAAACACTTTGAGATAAGGTTTGGTGGGAGGTAAAAAGGGGTTTTTTAGATGAATTATGAGAGAAAGGTCTTACAAAAGTGGGAAAATGTGTTACTACACTTCACAACACCTTTGCAAGACATCATTAGGTTGTTATTGATTTGCAAGTGTTCAAGGCTTAATGTGAATGTTTTGGTCAGATTACAACATTAAATATAGGAAAAATAAGGCCAAAATCCATAGGAAAGGCCCAAATGAATGAAAAGTGTCAAGGCTACACTTTTTTGTGAGACATGAATAAGGTTTTAAGAAGTATTATTTTGAAATGAGTTTGATCAGTACCTATTCCTATTGTGTAAATGGAGTCAAGATGTGTATGGTATATGGATCCTCCTTCTTGGATTAAATCTAATTCTTTGGCACTTTTAGAAGTTTATACCTTGTATGAATGTGCTAGGTTGTCAGTTATCAGGATCTTCTTACAAATCCCAGCTATATCTCCCCAAGTTATTGTGATTCTTTGAAAGGATTTTAGTTGTTGTTTGAAGGAAACTAGTTAAGATGATTAATTTAAAAGGATTTTAATTCTAGACAGAAACAAATTTAAAAAGAATCTCTTAAAAGGAATTTTAATTCTCTTCTCATAGAAACCAATCAAGAAAATCACACAGAGGCAACAAATGTGTTGAAAAATTAAGTATATGCTTGATATATTCAATTTGAATAACAAGAAAAGACCACTCTAGAGGAAACAAGATAACATATATGAATTAATATTAATGTAAAAAATTGAACACTAGAATTTTGGCCACTAGATTAAATATTATCCTTCATTGAATTTCTTCAAAAGATAATACAATTCATATTAGAATTCTTCTATGCATTCTATTTTGTGAAATGTCTACATGATTGTGATGATTCTAATGATGATCAAAACTTGGTCTTGGTTTCCCTTTACAGACGAGAAGCAACAAGCTTCAAACCATTACATATAAAGTGTTGTCTCTTTATTTGCACTTTTTTAATCATAAACTAAAACCCTTACAAATGCATTTAACAAAGAGAAACAATGAATTCCATAGCATATGTGATACACCATAGTCCATTAATCTCCATAAGGTACCTATGATCACTTAAGATCTATTCAAGGCCCTTTATCTATGATAATGTATCTAATGCTGAGTGACTTCGATGGAACTTAAAATCCTTATGTTGGTAGAGAAAGGTACATGTTGACCTTGGAAAAATGCTCGATATAGTCTTGGATAGCATATGTATCAACATTGGTGATTATGTCTTTCATAACAAACTCTGAAGTAAATATTTTCTCCAACTATGAATGTGTGTTTTCCACTACCATTGATTTGTCATTTACTTTGTCAAGAGCCAGTAGAAACAAATGATCCAATTCACTCTTCCATATGATTTGTTCTTTCAAATCTCCTTCGTCATCGAAGAAATTAGGAAAAGCCATATCTAGGGGTTGGTCAACATCACTCAGCTCATGTTCATGCATATAAATCAATTCATCATAAATTTTGAACACACGATCATCAACATCTTCCTTGGTTTCTAATTCTTCTTTATTTTCCATCATTTTGAGATGCAATCTTTTAATGCTCCTGAAAAGTAACATGTGTTCTATTGTGAACTACCCATACCTTGTTAGCATTCCTAAGCATTTTTTCAAACCATTTCTTTATCAATTCAAAGACACTATTGAACTTGATAGAATTTTATTTCCACTTCTAATTTATCACCTCTCTTCTAGAATCTCTCAATCCTGTGCCTCCTATAAGTGGTTTCAGCCATGGCTTCTAGTACCCTGTTATCATTTTCTAGAAGTGGGGAGTAAGTACTCAAGGAGGATGGAAATTTATCTTTATAGCTTGCTATCTTTTATCTCTGGTTCTCATTTTAAATCATATATACTTTATTATCTTTCACTAGTCTTTCAATTTGGGCTTTAGTTAACCTAGCAACATTAACATTCAAATCTGTTGTTTCCAGAGGATCACTATCCCCAACTCATTGCACAAGGAGGTGACCAAATGCCCTATTAGGACCATCATTGACTAAATATTTTTTGTTAGGTGGAAACAAGGCCCACATTAACAAAGTTGCACTATCTTGATTATTACCTAATCTAGTGTGCACTCTATCTACTCCCTTTGTTCTCAAATGTAAGGTTTTATTTCGACTTCTTCGAAAGCTATCAAATACAATGATAGAGCTCATATCCCATCCAGGGAGAAGCATGACCTCTACCTCTTCTAGCAATGTTCTTCCCTTTTCAGGGGCAGGGATAACTTTAACTATCCCCCCTCGGTGAAGGTGTAAAATCCTAGTGAATCTTGTATATTTCCCAAAAAAGAAAAATTAATTTTATTGGCGATTTTTCTCATTTTATGGGAAAAAATAATAATCTCAATTGACGAATCTTCGGTAATTGCTAGAAGTCTCTAGAAAATCTTGGCGAATTGTAATTTTTTAAAAACTAATACAATATTTTCATTGGAAATTAAAACATATTTTCAAACCAATAAAATATTTCCATTAGCGAATTAAACATGTTTTCAAAACAAAAAAATATTTTTGTTGGTGATTAAAACTTTTTTTCAAACCCAAAAAAATATTTTCATTGGCGAATTAAACCTATTTTCAAATGAATAAAAAGAACATTGGAAAATTAAACATAATCTCAAACTAATAAAAAAATTTGGTGGTGAAATAAACTAGTATGCTAGCAAAAAATCATAGTGTGGTTGGTGAAAATATTAAATGCTAAAATTACATATTGTTCTATTTTGGGGAAAAAAAATGCACATTCAAATTCCTTCATAAAGTGTCCTGAATGGGGACAAGTGTCAACATATTTATTATGTTTGAAGCCAAATGTCAGCGCCAATTAGTATGACCAATGACCGTTCCATGAATTTTTGATGGACGGTTGTAGTTGCATTCCAGAAGAAAATCTTTGAAGCACTAGACTTGCGAAGGGAAACCTCCAAAATAACAATAGAACTGTTATATAGACACATGGAAAGATCATAGCCCACCATTCCTTACATTCATATCTGTCATCATAGTACTCAAAATAAAAAACAAAAATTTTCTATGATGGCACGATATAAAGGAGAAACTCTTGTTCATCGTGCTTCGCTGAAGTGGAACCAAAAAATGAAAGATCTATAAGCGATATGAAAGGAAAAAAGCATATCAGTCATCGTGGAAATGAGACATGGAGATCAAACACCTTGTGTGATATACGATACAAGAGAAAATCAAGGCTCATCACTCATCGTTGTAATGAACCCAATGGGTTAAAGGATTTTGGTGATGAGTGATACAAGAACTTAAGTGGTAGAAATATGCATGTGCATAAATTTTGTTTTAAAAAAGGGACCACCTAGGAAGAACGTAGGACCATGGCTTAAAAAATTCAGAACGTTTTACACAAAGGATGTAAAGAAAAAAAAAGGCCGACTTATCAACCTTATAAAATAATAAAATAATAAAATTAAGAAGCCAGAGTGATAGTTAAGTGACAACATATTCATTATGTATGAAGCCAGATGTTAGCATAAATCAATATAATCCATGATCATTCGATGAATTTTCTTTGGATAGATGTAGTTGCATTCTAGAAGCAAATATCTGAAGCTCTAGACTTGTGAATTCAAACCTCTGGAATAACATTAGAACTGTTAGATTTCTAAAAATCAATGGTTGAAATTTATTATTTTTTATATGATTTAAACTCATGATTCAATTTTTCTGAAATAATATTTTCACATCAAGTAGTGAATTAAATGTTAAGTGTTGAGTATTTGATGTCATTGTTTTCATTCTAACTTCTATATATACTTCACCAACTGGATTTTATTCATTTCATTTATAATATATTTGGCTTTGATTTCTTTCTTCTCTATTACCAATTTAACTCTTATATGAAGTATTTATGGCGTGTCATGCTACCCAAATGTTTTTGGGAGAAAATAAGTGACGATGCATATGACAAAAGAAATTTGGGTATGGTTTTTACAATTCCTTCTGTGTAGGTTGAGGATGCTATAAGAATAATTGTGGGTAGGGAATGGCTTCAGAACAACTATCATGCTCTATATTCTGAGATAGATTTAGATTTCTTGCCAAACTACATGGAAATTTTTTGGATAAAGATTTGGTGAAGATGTTGACAATACATTATTTTTAGCATTTCATTTACTCTATTTCTTCGTTGGAGTTAGCACTGGAGCATTAAAATTTTGAAAGTGGGTTAGCACATGTTGGTGGAATCTTCCGGAAAGTGGAATTGCATGCTTCTACAGTGCATGGTCTTGCCTTGGTTAATATGAGACATGGTCTACTATGTGATACAAAAAATAAATCATTAAAGAGTCTGGAGTTTTGGAGGAAGTTTTTGGGCGATTGACTTTTCATCTCTATTGTTACTTTGTTAAATTTGATTCACATTCTACTCAAACACCTAGTTGATGGCCTCATCTATTGTTACAAAAAAAAAATAGTAATAAATTGTGTTATATGTCATGTGTCTATATTTTATAATATAGCACAATAGTTCTTGTAATATGTATTTTGTGACTGGTTTTTTGTCATGATTAGTGGATTTTTGGCTAGGATGGCTAAGTAGTATGTACTTAAGTCTTTAGCTACTTAATATAAAATAGTTTTTTGTGGCTCCATTCTTGTAGATCCTTTTTGCTTTGATCAATATAAAAATGTGGCTTTTAAAACTAATAGGAGTTATCAATATATAGTTCTGATCATAAGTGAGTGAAATTTATTGTGACTTATTAGTGGACATTGATATTCATTAAGGTAAAACAATCCATTTAATCCTCTCTTTTTCAATGCCTCAAATTACTCTACCTTTCATTTAATTGAAATTCTCAATCTTTTTGAAGAAAGTATAGTTGTGGTACTATGAGCGACGTCGCAGATTAATTACATATGAACATTTGAAGCGATTGATTGGACAAATTTATATTGAAAACTACACGACGTACTGTAGATGATGATGTCATTAATCCAATGATCAAGTGAAACAAGGTTTATAATTATTTCATATTTTTTGAGTGGAAATTTTGATAGCTTTTCATCTTGAGATACAAATTTCATGTAGCCAGATGTCAATCAAGTTAAACATTTTAATTGTAAATGTAAGGCTTAAGTTACACAAATCGATTAAGTTGGTTTTTTGGTTTCAGTGAATCATGATTATCATTATACCCAAACTCACATGTGACACGACTCATAAGTAAATAGGGATCAAGCTAGTAGTGGCACTGGTGGCACATAAATAGGGATAATGATCACAACTGAAATCATTCATTGAAGGATGAAGGCTTTACTATTGAGTACAATGTTCTAAATTTTTATAAGGGTTTTCATTTTTTAGGGTTAATAAGGATTCAAGAATAAGATGATGTGGTATTATTGGGGATACCCTAAATTCTCCTACCTCTAGTTATGTAGTTAGAGAGTAAAAGACCAATTTCCTTCAAGTTTAGAATGGGTGGAATTGGTAAGAAGTTGATCTAGTTCACTTGACTTATGAGGTGGGTTTTGAACGAAGATGAGGAGCTCTGATGGTGATAAATTCTATCCTAGTGCATCGAGGTTGCATGCAAAATATGGGATCATATTTAATACCCCTCATCTTCTGCATGACTCTTGTTCTCAAAGGGGATAAGTACATTTTGTATCTTTATAACTTCCATTTCCCCAACATGGTTTTCCAAGAAAATTCCTTACATTTATTTTGAGAGATACATTTGTATTACATTATCACAAGCAAAAGCTTGGAATCAATTGTGTCTATGTAAAGTGACATATGTCATTTATACAAAATAGGATCTTGCATGCTTTACAACTACTCATCTTTAAAAAGATATGGAATAATGTAACATTGTAATCTAGTTGTAATAAAATAAATGGTTGTGTTATTCTTTGTTATTCATGTATATTAAATAATTATTTTCTAACTTCAGTTTCTATGACTCTATTTAGTCTTAGAATCAATTTTTTCTCCTTTAAGAAATTAATTATTATCTATTTATGAAATATTTGCATGCAGATTTAAAACATAAAGCAATAAAAATGAAAAAAGAAAGTTTCCATCAAATTGACAAAAAACATTATAAACACTAAAATTTGTCACTCTTGCTAGGGTTTGCCGAGATATTAATTTCTATTTTCTCGTTGACCTTATCCCTCAGTTCTTGGTATCATTATTCATTTTATTAAGTCCTTTGCAATGTTAAGTTACTGGCCCCTTGGCCTTGATGTCAACCCTAGTGCACTAAAGTTTAAAACAACTTTAAAACACATGTTTATTGTTTATATCATAAATTACTTAACCGTTCGATGAACATTTGATGGATGCTTGTAGTTGCATTTTGGAATGAAAACCATAGATTTTTAGGCTTACAAACTCAAACCTCTAGAATAAACCTATAACCATTAT
This sequence comes from Sequoiadendron giganteum, assembly GCA_007115665.2. Classification (NCBI taxonomy): domain Eukaryota; kingdom Viridiplantae; phylum Streptophyta; class Pinopsida; order Cupressales; family Cupressaceae; genus Sequoiadendron; species Sequoiadendron giganteum. The sequence continues at coordinate 643,713,419 of CM021104.1, read as the reverse complement.
ATTTACAAATATCAATGATTGAAATTTTTTTTGAGAATTTATTTCTAAGTTTCATTATGGAAATGTAATATACTAATTATGTAGTTTGGTGGCAACACGTTGAGGTTTCATTTTTTAATATTTGAAAAAAATAACTAATAAGTAAACTTTCTACTGCTAAGTACTCAGTATTTTTTTTTTTAAGTGAGAGGGTCAACACATGGGGAGATTTTAAATTGCTCATTACAGTGCACTAGGGAAATTTTGGGTTACACGCCCAACAAATCCCATCCATGCCTATCAGTATTAATCTTTCAATAATCAAAATCCAGGTAAGTGCAAGAAAAAATTCCTATGACTATGTATCAACTTTCATTGTTTATTAAAATCTTATTTTGTCAAAATTTGAAGTTTGGGTTTAGGGTTGAGAGACTTAATAATTAAGAAAAATTAAGGAGGACTAAAAGGAATTCACAATTTCATATTGTATAAGCATGTCTACCACTAGTAACACTAGAGAAAAATTATATAAAAAAATACATTATGCTAGATTGCTTAAAACCCAAGGTTTCATTGATGAATACCATGATATTTATGATCTTGAAATCTATGGTAGGCATACCTTGAAACTTAGATTTTCATCTGAAAATAAGGCTGCAAAGAAAATGCAAGTTAATATTTATAGTGCACTTTGGGTAATTGGATTAGGGCACATGATGTTACATGAGGTTTTCCCTTGCCCAAAATTTATCATGGTTTGTGCCCAAAATTATGATGATAACAAAAGAGAAATTGTTAATAAAGATAGCAAAGAAGAATTGTTATCCATTAATGCAAAAGAACTTGGATAAGTGTTGGGGTTTACAACCAAATAATTTGGAAACATAAAAATTTGTTGCAAGATGGTGTGTCCCTTGGTATTCCTTGTTTAGCATGGCGCTTGGGTTTGTGACATGTCTTAATCACCTCCTATGGATCTTACATAAATCTAGCGGTTGTATCGGGCATTGATAGGTCGATCTTGTGGTGTAACATCAACCACCAATGTAAAAATAGGTATTAGAGCCAAGGTCATAGGTTCAAACCCCTCGCTTGCACAGGGGGAGATTTTGCAAGATGGTGTGTCCCTTGGTATTCCTTGTTCAACATGGCTTAACTACCTCCTATGGATCTTACATAAATCTAGCGGTTGTATTCAATTTTGACAGGTTGATATTTTTGTGCAACGACAACCACCAATGTAACAAAATTGACCTAGAAAAACTTGCTAGTGATTATGAAGTAGTGGATGAAAGGGAGAAAAATGATTTCATAAATAAATTAGCTTAGGATAACATACAAGTTAGAAAAAAATTGAAAGGTAGTCATAGGCCTCCTTATGATTTTGATATTTTTAGACCATGGGTTTAGGATACTATTTTTATGCTAGCATTTTTCCTTGGGTTGGATAGTAATTGGGAAGTGGGTGCAAGCCTCCTTGAAATGGTATATAATATCCATTTTTCTTTTCTATCTCAACCTATCATAAATAAATTTATTGAGATAATTGTAGAATCCATGCATGATCAATTTTTAATGATTAAAGGAGGTGCACACTCAAATTACACTAAGAAATTTTTGTTCACAACCTACTTGTGCTATTTTTTTCAATTCAAATCTAGTGGAATGTTTCAGACCAATAGGTTTTAGATTCAACCCTATAGTAATGCCGAGGAAAAGAAAATGGCTCTAGTATATGATTAGACCACTGTGATAAGGATGCATGATTCTCAAAGGAACTACAATCATTTTGCAGACTACTTTTTGGCTCCATTGCATCAAGCAATTAAAAATACTCCAATGCCTAGATTGCCTATGTCATGTAGAAATTTCATTCAACTGGGAAAAGAAATACAATTGGCTAATTGGTACTTAATGGAAGAATATACTATGCTAAGATTTTATGGATTAGGAGTAGAGCCATACAAACTTCCAATGCATGTGATAGAACTTTTTTTTGCATTGGAATATGTAAGGAAGATGCAGAGTATTGATGAACTACACTTTTTCAATTAGTAGAAGAGGATCTTATTTCCTTCTTTACGTTTTTCATGTGGAGGGTTCACATTCGAGAGAAAAGAATTTAAGGTGGCTCATGGTCTTTTGATTTTTTTTAATTTTGATGTTGCTTTTCATTGGTAGTATGATCCACATGACACCATTAAATCAATGATTGTGTCCAATAGGAATGTTGCAAGTGGAATTCAACATCAAATTAAACCCTTGCTTGAAAAATTGAAAACAAGGATTCTTGGGATGAGGTCAAAATAGCAATGGAGAAAAGTACAGCTGAGAAAGGTATTTCTTTTGAAAAATTGTCAAAAGAAATTATGGAATTGCACCGAAAGACAATTAGGATGTACAAAACTTTTATGAAAAAAGTGATAAACCATCTAGTAGATTAAAATGTTAGATTCTCTTGATAAGGAAGTTATAGATAAAAGTTGGTGATGATAAAAAATTACTAGATTTTGGTCTATGAAGAAGGAGCTAGGTGATCCAAGAGCTCTTGCAGAATTTGGAGATAACGAAGAAGATCACGAGTTTAGGAAATCATGGAATATCAAGCATCCCAATGATCATGAAGATCAAGAAACTGATGATGAATCTAATGATGGTAGGGAAGAACAAAGCTATGTCAATTTGAAACCTATTTTAAGTGAGGACACAAAAGAAGCATCTACTTTAGGAGCAACCAAATATGAAAAAATGGGTTATGAAGGTGGTCCTTTGGGGTCCCAAGGACAAGGCCCTTGGATGGTAACAAATGTAGAGCATATAAAACTAGTTGATAAATTTGGCCTTGCAGCTAAAAAATTAGACTAATGGGATACAAGTACATCTAAAACAATTCAGTTTGTTAGAGATTCAAATCCTCATCCTCATGGTCAGATACAATAACAACTACTTAGACATGCCCATGGTGGAGAGCCTAGTGCAATTGGAACTATCACTAGTGGTGATGGTATATGTAGTGGTACTAGTAGTGGTCAATATGTGCTATAACAAAAAATTACACACAAGAGGACAACAATACAAGATACCACACCAATGTCAGGTGATCATGGCATACAAAAGAGGCAAAGGATTTTGATAGGTCCAAGTCACACTACCATTTCCACCACAAAGGAGTTATTTCTAGGAACTCCCCCACTACCAGTTAGTGTGGTTGCAATAACATTAGAAACTACAAGTACTCATATTCCTTCACCATTCAAGCATTCCATTGTTCTTGTGTCCCTTGGTTTTGATTACATTGAAGAGTTTAAAAATAAATTAGAATTGTATAAAAAAGAAAAGAAGCAATTGATGGAGAGTGCATCTACTATAACTTCAAAGCCTACAACAACCATGGTATTACCCAAATTTTGCACAAATAAAGAAATCATGGAGTACACGATTGTTGGTCCCACAGTTCAAAATAAACCAGAAAATGAGATGGATCAATCTAAATTTTAGGTGAGTAGTTTACAATTGGATTTTTCTAGACTCAAAATACTGACAAAATTAATGTATCAAATAAGAAGATTGAATTGGTGTAAACATCATTGCTAAAGAAAGATAGAGATAAAAAAAGGTTACAAGCTCAAATAGAAAATTTATAGGAAGACCTAGCAAATGAGAAAGAAAACATGAAAGAAATGAGTAACAAGAGAAATGAATTAGAAAAAAGAATAAAAGATTTGCCTCTACATCAACAAGAAAAGAGAATAAACAAAATGAGAGAGAAGTGAATGAACTGAAGCAAAGGTTAGATGAGATCAATAAGAAATATGATGAGGAAAAATCCAATTCGGAAAATTAAGACAAAGAATTGGGAAAGGAAATGCATAGTGGTAACAAGAATTGGAGAAAGAGAGAAAAAGAAATGAAAGATTGGAGGTAGAGCTGATGGAAGAAAAAAATGAAATTAACTCTTGTCAAAATAAGTTATGTGCATTTTGTAGAGAAACAATGAGGCATATGAAACAAAAGATCTGGGATGAAATAATGCAGAGGATTGATCATTTGTGTGACATTTTTCAATTGATTGATACTATCAAAATACATTATAAGAAGCTCAACAAATATTTAGTGGACAACAAAAATGTGCTAGCATTAGAGAAATCAATAAATCAAGTTCAAAAAATAGTTTACAAAGCCAGTGGCAATGATTTGAAATCAAAAGGGATTAATAATTGGCTGGCTACCTCAATGATGTTGTCATCTATCATTCAAAGTTTTTGAGAATGCATAAAACAAAGGAATATGTGCATCTGGCTGCAAAAAATATGAAGAAGTTGGATGAAAAGGTAAGGAACTTCACAAAGCTTGGTTTTCTAGAGGATTTTGACACAAATGAGTGATTCGTTAGAAAGGATGACTGCAGAAAGAAGATGGAGGGTGCAAGGAAGATTGATTTGGATTAGTTTCCTTAGAACCTAGATGTGGTGAACTATTTGGATTCCATCAAACCATTGATAACATTGAATGAAAAATTGACTGAATAATTCAAGATAGGTTCCAATTTGAATAATGAATTGTTAACAAATCTTCAATTAAAACAACATCAGCTAGAACTGAAATGACAATTCCATCACCTAAACAATAGATGTTTCTAGAAAAGGTGATACAGTGATTTGATATTTGATCATATGAGTTTCCAAGTTCCAACTCAGCTCTATGAAGAGTTATCTTTGAGTAATATTTTTTATTGCCATTGCCTCTATGTATTCCTTCATGTGAAAATCAATAAAAAAATATCAAATTTAGTAATGTTTTGATGTTCAATTATTTGTATGATTTACTTTATCATTTGAAGAAAAGTTCTTGTCTCAACTTATAGATACAAATTGAACGATTGTTAATGTTCATTGTTGAATATGCTACTATTGTTAATATGCTATTAAGCATTGAGTTGAGTAATGAATCACTGGTGGAACCCTCAAAATATCTTGTTTCACCAATCTAATATGCCTTACTTTGGTGGCTTTTGGTCTGAATTACAAAGATAGGGTTTAGGGTTTTATGTTAGGGGCGGGTTTTTACCTAGTATACTTTCCCCTTGTCTAAACCCTTGTTTTTGGTCTAATCCTCTGTTGACCTATTATAGATAGTTCAAATTCATCTTAGTTATATCTTATGCCTTTGGGTTTATTTTGTTACTAGCCCCTTGTGGTTAGAGTTCCCTATTTACCTATCACACATATTTCCTTCATTACTTTGGTCTAAAGATTCAATTATTTTATAAAGTTGGTAATTCAGCCTTGTTTGGCCTTTACATCCTTTGGGTAAAAATTTCTTAAGTTTGTAAGCCTTGGTCCTTTGTTCTTCCTAGGCGGTCCCTCTTTAAAAACAAACTTTATGCACATGCATATTTTTTCCACTTAAGTTCTTGTATCGCTCAATGCCAAAATCCTTCAACCCATTGGGTTTATTACTGCAATGAGTGATGAGCATTGATTTTATCTTGTATTGCACATCATAGAAGGTGTTTGGTCTCCACATCTCATTTCCATAATGAGCGATATGCTTTTTTCCTTTCATAAAACTTATTGTTGAAGATATTTCATTCTTTGGTTCCACTTCAGTGAAGTTTCATGAACATGATTTTCTCCTTAATATCACACCATCGTAGAATTTTTTTGTTGTTTATTTCAATTACTATAGTGAGTGATATGAAGGTAAAGAATGGTGGGTTGTGATCTTGCCACTTGTCCACATCTAGTTCCATTGCTTATTTTGCCCATCGTTGAAAGATTCTCATTTACAAATCAACTATGGTGATAAGTGATGGACTAACACTATATCTTTCTATCGTTGGGTTTCACTCTTCGCTAAAGTGAAAGTGAATCTTTGTAACACTTCGACGACAAGTGATGGAGAATATAATGAGGAATATTCCTTTTATTGGAGGTATTGTCGCTCATTGCTGAAGTATGGACTTAACTTTAAAGCATTACTGTGATGAGTGATGGGGTTCTAAAGGGTTAATGAACATGTCAGTGGCTACATGACAACTCACTAGGGTATCATCATTTTTTTAAAACACACTTAGCAAAGCATAACGTGATGGTTGAGGAGAACCATAGATCATGTTTTAAACAAAGAAGATCAACATATGGATTTTAAACTTGCATGGATACTTGTTAGTTTGCTCGTGTGAGCTATCTATCACACATTAGTGGAGAAGATGCTCTAATTCTAAGTCATAAAGAGGGTTTTTTATCACTTTTCTTCCATAATTGCAGTAATCGAGAGATGAAGAACTGGTTAAGTGAAGAGAAGAAGAAGGTGAAGCTCTAGGAAAATAAAATTTTGAAGAACAAGTTGCTAATTTTCTTGAGTAAGTTGAATTCTACACCTCTATGAGTAATTTGTAGCACTAGGTAATTGATAAAGTGAGTAGATAGCTAAGGTATGCTATTTAGGGTTATTTCTCTCTAGTTAGTAAGGGAATTACAATCATTATATGTAGGGTTTGGGGGTAAAGGAGTGAATTTTGTTTGAAATGGAGTCTGAATCCTATGAATTCAAAGAATAGAATTACAATTCATAGTTATCTTAGAACCCTAGTTTTATTGAGCTATAAAAATAAGTGAACCTAGTGAATCCTCCACCAAAATAGAGAGGAAACCTACCCAAAAAAGGGTCAAGAGACCTAAGCCTCAAGATTATAAGCCTAAACCCATAAAACCTTAAAAACCTATAAAGAAGAGATTTATTAAGAAGGATTACCCTCGTTTCATGGAGGAGGCCCCTAAGGAACCGAATGGAGAGGTTAAGATAGTCGGGAAGAGAAAGACATATGAGGGCACATTGACAACTCATTTTCAAGATTTAGTTGTTGGAATTGGTGATGTGGTATTGCCACAAAGTGGTTAGGATTTATTATTGTATGCTTTCAAAAGAAGGACTGATAGTCACCCCACCTATCTTTTGTGGACTTTTGACATTGGAAAATTGGTGTTCCTCAATGTGTTTTTGGAGGTGGACTTGATGCTTGAATTGGATAGGTGCTATGATCCAGATGATGGGACAATCAAAAGGTTTCCATATTTTCTTCCTATGTTGGAAGTTTTTGGGGAGTCAAATAGTGGAAATTCTTAACTTGAATCCATATGCTTCTGAATCGATTAAGTTTCATACATTATATAATGAATACGAGAAAAATAGGGTTGGATATAGAAAGAATGTTTCTCCAAGGAACAGGATATGTGACCTTAATATGAATGGTGTACCTTTCAATCCTCTAGAGTTTTAACCATTTGATTGTGATGATTTTGAGGACTATTTCAAAATTACAGACTATGCATTGTGTCAAGTCCTACACAAGAATTTCGACATAAAAATGGATGTTGCTTTTATGGTTTTAGCAATTGATATTCAAAATAAGTATCAAAAAAGGGTTTGGTATTATGCTTCCTATATTGTTGAACACTTGCATGAGGATTTGATTAAGTTGAAAGATGCAACCCCTCCATTTTCATGCAAACATTATTATTTGTTGATGCATATGCTAGTGTGGAAAGGCATAAAGGTGTTTAGAAAAATCATAAAATTGAGAGAAAGGGATAACATTTGTAATGAGTTGTATGTGAAAATGTGGACCCATATTTGGGATGTGCACTATCCTAAATCTGAGTATGTTCTATTTTGCAATGTTTTCAAGTTTTTGGTGCTAGACCAGTTAGGCCTAAAGCCCATTTAGAGAATCTCAAAAGGTGTAAAAGAAATATTGAGGCCTCTAGAGTATGAGGAGGGAACTACACAAAAATTCAATTGGGGGGATTGGTACCTCCATTCTGACTATATTGCAATCATAATTTATGGATCCCTGATGCCACCCAAAAGTTTCCAATATATATGTTATATTGAGAAGTCTTCATGGAGATAATGTGATAGCTTGATACCATAGATAAGGAGCATTTTAGAAAATCAAGGAAGGCATACCTAGTAAACCCTAACTATGGTTTTTCCTATTTCACTTGTACTTCAAAGGAAGTAATTGAGAGGTTTGGCTCTCTATTAAAAAATATTAGAATGAAACAATAAATTATAATGTTTTGTGACCTTGAAGGGGCTATTACTACTAAGAGAAGAGCTAGAGTATTATCAGGGAAACATCATCAATTCCTTTATTAGGAGGATGTGATCAGAAACCCATCTTCTAATAAGGAAGTTGAAAAAAGAAAAAGTGCATGGAAGAAAATTTGTGCAATTGAGGAGAAGATGCTAGAATAAAATCCTTTCTATGTTAGTCCTTACTCTGAGGTAGATGAAACATTAGTGCAAGAAAAATTGATGCTTGGATATTCTGAATAAAAATTTCTCTTTGAAAAGGTTAAGAAAGCTAAAATAAGAGCCAAGGTGGCCAGCCAAAATCATGATGCACAAATAATGAGCCAGTTGACTCAATCTTCTACTGAAAGCATTGAAGTGCAAGCTAAGGAGACGTGCAAAAAACCTGCAGTCACCCCATTGGCGAATTATTCTAAAAAAGAGAAAGGATGTGAAGGATATGCACCTAAGGGATCTGTAAAATACATCCCAATGGAGGAGGAAGTGGATCAGAGATTCCCATCTCATGTTAAAGAAGATTCTTTAAATATTGATGTTCATCCTAACAACATTATAAAAAAGGGAGTATAATGAAGCTAGGGATGGTCATGTTAGGATAAAGTCTTGTGACAATTTCATGTGTGATGATACTTTTGTTGAAACAAAAGAATTCAAAATTTGTGTTATCCATTTGAAAGGCTCTGATATAAAAAAGAGAATAGAAGATGCAAAAGGAAAGGTTGACCCTTCTTTGCAAGATGAATTTGAGGAGGAGGAAGGCAAAATAATGCAAGAAAATGTTGCTATGTCACCATAGGATGCAAGAGCCCTAGTCAAAGAAAGTGGGATTCTACTATTTCCTGGATGGGAAATTTCATCATCGATTGCATTATATGTAATCCAAAAAGATCTAGATGCCTCCATCTCTGAGGATATTTTTTGATAAAAATTTTTTTGGCTCAATCTTTAGTCCTAAGTTAGATACAATTTCTATTTAGTCTATGAAACCAAATATTTGGAATCCCAAAATGATAAATTTTATGTAGAAAGAGATTGGAGCTATGGTTGTTAAAAGGGCTATTGAAATGATAGCTACTCCAGCTACACAACCTAGATCACATAAACTAATTATAAAAATTGTTGGATAAGTACAATAGATTGAAGGATGAGCACTACAAGGTACTTTCCATTGCTGCCAGTACATCTAGGGGTTTGCCCTCTCCAACAAGTTTTGCTTCATATTTTTCATCACAAGATAGAGAAAATTTGGCACTAAGAATTCAAAGTCTAAAAAAAGAAGTGCAAACTAAGAAAGAAAACACAAAAAGAGCCAAAGAGGAGATAGTCACAGTAGCTAATGTAATTTTTGATGATGTGTTGAAGCATGGAGTGAAAAAGTTGGTGAATAAAGCTAAAACTATGTGGGTTTTCTACAAGAACATCCATGAGGCCAATATAAAATATTTGCAGGTTCAAATAGAATTCCAAAATAAGTGGAATAAGTAGAGTGCTAGGGTGGCAACATTGAAAGAAATTATGCCTCAAATGTAGGAAGAACCTAAAGCTCCCACCAAAATTCTTGATTTATTGAAGGCAATTGATTTACTAAATGAAATTACAACTTTTAATGGAAAGCTAGGAATGCAACCAAAATAAATTGAGATTTTTTAGAGAAATGGAAGGGAATTATATGCATAATATACTTAATGATAAGGGTGAATTAAAGGATTTTTCCAAATGGAAGGAAGAGCTGGGAGATTTTTTTTCTCATTCTAATATGATGTTGAGTGTTATTGATTATTCTATGTTGAATCCTAACATAGATACTATGATAGGAATAGAGATGAGGATGGACACACTTGTCAAAGAGGCTAGGGCCCTAATTGATGCAAGGTACAACCAACATAACTCAAAAGTACATAATTTTTTGGATATGCAATGGCTAGCTAAGGAGGATTACAACACATGGCTTGAAAAATATATAGATTAAGCCTATGTTGAACTATTGTAAAATGTTGTATCCTCTCAGTAATGAAAATTGATAATAAGTGTGGTAATGTCGATTGGGAAATACAATTTTGGGTCTTAAGTCTGCAAATATGGTGAGTAATGGATGGGATAAATACAATGCATAGCCTAGAAATAGTAGAAATTAGGATTTTGCTAAAGTATGGATAAAATATTGTTTTCTCCCCAATTTAAATTTGGTGACATGGATGCAAACTTGGAAGGTCTTTGGTCTCTTCTAATTTTCTACACTTTATGATTTTCTCTCTTTAATGTTTAGTGTACATGGATACAATTTTGGAGCATGCGGACATTGCTACATCAGCCTGAAGATTCCTTTTGGAAGGAACAATATGATCTCCATCAACAAATGAAAATGGTTTTTGTCTCATGTAACATTTCCCTCCATTTGGAAATGCAA